>JAFMSR010000018.1:2336398-2755864 GCA_022818135.1 Saxidomus purpurata | reverse complement strand
GCCGGATTATCATTACATACGGGAACACTGCTGCTGTCATTTTGTATTATTTTACCCCAGGGGAAATAATTTTCTTTCCGAAATTTTAAGAATTGAGTAGTCTAGGATCTTTTAGTATGAGAAGATAAAAGTGTTTTGTCCCGATAGAATTATAGCAACTGCTATGCATACAAACGATATGTGTATTGATGCAGGGTCCGTTGCGAACATCTGAAGAAGTAGTCTTGTATACTATTGTTTTCAGTTATTTTTCTTGAACATATTTTTTCGTGATTTTGGACAGATTTAAAGAAAGAGGGACAGGAAAAGATAACGTAACTTGTGCAATGCTAATGTTAGCGAATCTGACCACATTGCCTATTTTGCTGCACAAAATATTTCCACATCAGTAATAGATACATGAATCATTATATTTCGGCATTCATCACTTGCGATGATTAATGATACAATGTTGTCCAGTGCAATGCAGCCTTTCGGCACAGAAGTGCCATAGTCAAACATATATAAGTATCTATGAATTTTCTTTAAAAAAGCATTAATTGTTGTATGTCTTTTATTCTATTTCAGTGTTTTCGTCAGACGGTCTACTACCAACCTTTACAAACACCCCGACAAATGTCTTTACTCAAAAGGGATCTGTTGCCGTCCTGAGATGTGGTGTAGAAAACTTAGGAACAAAAACGGTATGTAAAATTGTAATGGTTCCTCATAATTATGTCAAAGTTAAAACACAACCACATAAATACATGCACAGAATTGCTGACACTGTTAAGTAGCATTTAGAGAAAAGGCAATTAAGGCAGATGAACTTATTCTTATAGATACAAACGTTTTTCAATACCTTAAATGTACATAGTTACTTTATAGTTTATTTCAACATTCATATTGCAAATTGTATGTCAGTATTCTATTTGTTTTATTTTATGGAAGACTTATGTTGGTATTTCATAGGACTCATGATAATGTAAGAAAGTCAGAAGACATACAAAAATGCACAAACAAACTATGCTCAACATCTCTTTAAAGGGACATACCCTATAACTGATGTCAAAACCTCAAAAACATAAATAATATAATCTTTGGAAGTATTATAACTTAACCTAAAAGTTTCAGCTATGCATTCCCGGTCATTATTGATGAAATTAGCGGAAGAATAATCTGCAGTACAGTACACCATTCAACAATCTATATAGAGTTGTTGTTGTACAATTTATTGGTGGATGCGATTTATTACAGAAAGCCTCTCTATTGATAAATTGTGGTAAAATGAGGCATTTTTCGTCATAGATTCTTCTTTGCAATTGTGTTTGTTTATCATTTTACGTTGAACTTCATCGAACACATAATCTATGTTTCGAGAATATAATCTGCTAGATGTAGGGATGGTATCAAACAATATGCATTTTGCTCGTACATTATTAAAACAAATTCCGGTTTTAGGTATCTTGGAGGAAGTTGCCGTACAATGTTCCAATCACTGTTGGAAAGGACCAGTTCCTGGAAATAGACAGATTTAAACTGTTCCAAGTACCGTATCAGGGAGAGTGGAATCTCCATATTAAAAATGCTCAACCGTTTGATTCAGGGACCTATGAATGTCAGGTGAGCCTTAAAGGCGAAAAGATTCGAAGAAACATTACATTGACAGTTTCAGGTAAGACTATCGCAAAAAGAGTGCATTTCTGTGTGTTTTCATGCAAAATTCAATAAGACTAGTGTTACTTAGCGTTAGCAAAAACAAATGTCACTTTATGCTTGTGCTAATCTTTTCGACTAAAGTATACCCCATTTGCACTTATAGTGGTAGAATAACGTGAAGAATAAATGAAGATAAGGATAATTATTGTATTATGTTGGTTAAAACAAAAGGTAGGTGTGCTAATGTTCAATTAGCCAACGATGTCATAAAAACTATTACGTGAATGAAATAATAGTGTTCGACATACGGTTTATAATTCTCTCACATAAAACTGATCATAAATCACTAATGCTACAGGTAGAAGTTATACAATATATATATTTCAAGATAATAATTGCTTATATCTGCCAAACAGAATGATAATGATAACTATAAAATGATAATGACAAAATTCAAATAAACGGAGAATCATTGTCAATGTGGTGTAATAAATCAAAGAAAGTTTCGGTAAACGCTCCGATTAGTACAATATTCGAAACAAGTTAAATTTTACAATGCCCCACATAACATGGCAAGTAGAACATAATTTGGGTAAAATCCAACTGACTTAATAAGCTGCTCGCTCTCAGATTTTGGTTAAAAAATAAATGTCATAAAACTCTCTGAAAATAACATATTTTAGAACAAATAGTCAATTAAAAAGTAACTAGTACAAGTTCATGTCGAGTTTGTCTGTAGATTTGAAATAAAACGCTACCAAATAATAAAGCGTTACAAACGTTTTTGACCAATTCAGTATAATCGCATAGTGCAGCGAATCCCACCAACATTTTTAATGGATTTCTGCAAATTGCTACATATATTTATTTTTTCGTTGTTGATTCAAGCATTAACTTTTCATTTCATGCTTGAATATATCATTTTCACATGAAACGGTAAGTGAACAGCCTTACGTTTGATATGCAACATAACGTGCTTTTAACAATGACACAAACGGCAACAATTACAACAGAAATACTAAATAAAAGAATATGAGTTGTAATATGAAGTGCGTTTTTCAGAGCTATTCACGTGTTTTAGGCTTCTTTAATACAAGTTTCCGGAAAAGAAAGACTTTCAAAATTAGATATTGTTTAAAATTCTAAGCGTGAAACAGAAAAAAAATAAGTAATTTCCTTGTCGTAATTGCAGACGACAAATCGTCTCTTAAATCATTGAAAGGAACACACATGCAAGTCAATACCATTCGTTCATTCCAATCGGTCTCCCCGCATTAAGAACACAAATAAAAACCTATCAGGTACCATCCTTCGCGTTTGATGTTTTTCATAGATGAACAAGAAAGCTCAACAGTAAAGCATATTTTGAAAATTTCTCATTCATCAAAATGCATAGAATGTCATAATTGAAAATGCAAACTTTCGTTCTTTTAATTACTGTATGGAATGTGTTACAATGAAAAATTGATGCTACTCGGCTTTTTCGTACAATCCGTCTATACAAGTATCAGTTTTAGCACGTTTGGTAAGTGCTGTAATACAATGGATTCTTGCTCACCATCAAACCATGGTTAAGTCAAATTCTTGCTTATCACAAAGTCATTTGGAGATGCTCAAAGTTGTCTTTTCAAAACAAATATAGAAACTTTAATCCGAATTCTTTTTAAATAGATCTTTATATTGACAAGGAGTAAACAAGAGTATCCGTGTTTTGGCAATTTTTCCAACCGTCGTAATTGTATTTTATTAGTTATTCAAACTTGAGTGGAATGAAAGTATTTTTAGTCACAATTACATATCATTAAGCACATACTTAAATTAGAACAAAATAGAAGTAAACAATGTTTAACGTAAAATTGTTTTACAATATGTACATAGAATATTTGTACCTGCATGGAAAAACTTCAACTGCGATCGCAAATGAGGGTTTCTATAATTTAGAACAGTGACATGCAAGATATCTGAATAATTGAATGATGCGTGATAAATGCAATATTTAATTACTAAGTCGTTATTTCATGAGAAGTTTGATAATGTTAGAACAAAAAACAACTTTAAACACATTATTAACGAGCATAGATCTGTTTATGCACCAGTGAAGTATTATCAAAAAGCAGCGAAATGGGTGAAACAATAGAAACGATGCTAAGCTGCATGCGCACTATACAGAACATTAGATTCTGCACCTTCATTAGAGTAATGGGGTTCAGTATTGATTACATAATAGCTTAAAGAGCACTAATAATAGAACAAAAATTGACATGTACGCTTTGTTCATCGATAAAATTGTGCGATAAGCTCTGCAAAGAAAAGAAATGCCATTATTGCAATACTTATGAAATACCACATGGAAAAGAGTTAGACTCTGTTAATTCACGTCTCGCAAATTGTTATAAAAACCAATTTCTAAGGAGATGAAAAAGGTTACGTAGATGAACGCTAGAAGAAGCTCTTAACGATTTCCCAACATATGCAACCTTCGAAAAGACAAGGCTTAAAAGAACTTCGATTAAAAGATTCAAACTAATTTAAACATACGCTGACGTTACCAGTAAATGACTTTGAAAATAGCTAGAATTCGACTTAATAGGGTTCAAGGTTGCATATTCAACTATTCAGTACACATCTTAAAACTGCAAAAGTAATAATAATAGCATATCTCTGTAGTGAATACACAGATGAGTAATCAAGTGATACGAGTTGAATGCTACTACCAGAAGCGCACATTCAAAACAGTGAAGACAGTTGTTTATCGTTTGTTAAACAGTAGAAAAACAATACTTGATGGTATTTTTTAACATCACCACTCTTTGTAATAATGTAAGTCTTGTCAAATCTGTGGATAATGTAAGGGTATGTAAGGGGATTGAATCAATCATGTGAGTAATTTTGGATCAGTAATTTTGGATATTTAATTCTCTGACAACCAGTAACGTTGCAGCTTGCAATTACGTCAACAATGTCTAGCCTTCTTTCAGTCGTTCTTTTGTATTATGTCTTGAATATTGGCATACCTGAAATGTTATTCAGGATTGTTTTTTTTGTAGTTTCAGTTAATTCGATTAAAATTAAGGTAGTGACAGAGCTACATCGGAATATTGTTCCCCGAAGGCTTGAAAGGGTTAAAAATTGATTGATATGGTTAGGAAGAATGCAATTTTAATGTTTAAATCTAACACAAATAAAACAGATGTCAGTATGCTCATGACTAAAATACGTCTTGCCAATCATCAGTTACAAGAAGGGTTAGCCCCCTTCACCCAGAAATATTGTTGGATTGCATTTCATATGTTTTTTACATGCTTCCATGATATAACATATTAGAAGTATGATAAGTAATTTGGCGCCAAATATCGACAATATGTTACGTGATTCCCTCAAACAGTGCATACGTAAATTGTATGATAGCCTACGTGGAATTGCTAACCTTATTTTTTCAAATTTACTTTTATATGGAAGAAAATTGCATCATATTATCTCTGTGCAAATGTGTAAGATTACTTTGAATGCATCTATATATGCATGCATTCAAGTTCTTGGGGTTTTAATAACTTGCAATGCAGTGGCCACTTGCTCCCTTTATTTAAGAAATAATCTATGGCTTGGAGTGCTTTATCGAAATTGAAGCATTCCCCGGAGGTGATGTGCCTGGCGGAATAATTCACGAGGGCGAAGCCCGAGTGAGTTATTACGCAGGCACATTACCGACGGGAAATGCTTCAATTTCGATAAAGCACTCCAAGACATAGATTATTTCGATTCTTAGAAGCCGATTTTTTGAAAACCTATCGTAACTTCTACGGACCTTTTTTCAGTTCGGCGGTAATGTGTAAAACAGCATAAATAGTAGCTGTTGGAATTCACTCCCCTATTCGGGCAACCATTCAAGATATCAAACATAACTATATTATACAAACTTATTTTAGTTTAACCATCTAATGCATAAAATATAAAAAGAAATACCTGACTGACATTTTGCAGAAGACGTCAGATTCAGAACCTAACAAAGCAGCCAATCGATATAAATGCGTACCGTTAATTTGAACTGTACAACGTTTTAACGTTAATGACGTCAGTGTGATGACGTCAACGTTTTCATTCATTGTTTTGTCTCCCGGAATCAAAACATTGTATGACGTCAATCCTGAATTTTCTTAGCCTTTTTAAAGGAAAACAAGGTGAAGGTATTCTAAGGCTTACTTGACGCAATCAAAAATAATATTTAGGTTCTTAAACACAACTATTTCATGCGCCTGGTGTATTTATACAGATATTATTTCTATTTCTATGATTTATTTCCTGCGAAGGAGTAAATTAGAAAAGTCGGAAGGAGCTACTTCCTTGTCCGAAACTCCGCCTTCTTTTCCGAGTGCTTTAATCATATTAATGCACTCGAATTGACTATAGAAATATACCGTAGGCATATTAGAATTACTGTTATAAATGGTAATGTCGGTCATGTTTCCTTCCGGATTTGATAAAAAAAGTACATCACTGTTAAAAGGACTGTTTGAAAACAAACCTCGACCGCACTTCCTCATATGACACCAGTACTGGATTTTCAAGGAAGCGGACTCGGGAGTGACTCGATAAGCTATACAAGCTTTCTTCACAATCGAGCTAAAATGAATTAGCATAAACTAAACCTTAATTGGTGTAGGTTGCATGATCAGCGATTTAACATTTATGAAAAATGGTCGAAATATTCATTAGCCTAGTGCTTTTTTTTCTTGCGAAACACATTGTGATTAAAATCACACCAAAAGAAAGTTTCGTCGACAGAATATGTTTGTTATAATTACAGCCTAATGAGGTACGCCTGTTTAGTATTTCTAAAGTTTTATAAAAAAAAAATGGAAATACGCCGAGCATAGTTTTATTTATGAATTCCAATAATACGGAGAACACTTTCTATAAAATGGGAATATTATACTTTATCCACGATTATTTATGGTAATGGCTTTTGAATATTTTATTAAGTAGTTTTATCTTTTCTAAATGACATTTCTTTTCAGCATTAACCAGAGTCTTAATGAAAAGTTAACGGCATTTGCTGATAATGACATTAGATTTTACATTTGTGGCAAAGACATTAGATTTTACATTTATGAATGCACCAGAATGCAGTTTTAATCAGTATAAATTGAATTAATGACAATCTGTAGACACCACAGGCACATATGTGCGTCAGCTGTAAACATTTTAATTTTTGCGTGGTCACGACCATTTCAAATGCCGCTTTAATATCTTAAATATATAAACGTGAGTAAATGCAGAGTATGTACAATTCCAGAAAATCTCGAAAATTTAACACATTTGCAATTAACATGTCTTTACAGTAGCATGATAGATAATATATAAGAACTGATAAGTACAAAATAACTTAATCTTTATATTTTATTCAAGACTAAGATGTGTACAGATGTTATAACTGAGATTCATTTGATGATATAAAATCAAGATTTTGATAGCTATAAAAGTATTGAAATACTTGAGTGAGAACCCAGTAATGCAGCAGATTATTTGAATCGGCGATTGATATCTTAAAGTTTCTTGTAATATTTAAGCGGGTTTTATATCTTTTTTCCAAACTTCAGTTTGTATGCAGGATAGTACTTTTTTCCCCGTAGATATGAATCACTATGTCTGACTAAATTTAACGTTATGCTGCGTTTATAAATGAATGTAAATACCTGACGTTATCAGGCAGCATACTTTGTTAAATTAGAGGTTATATTCGAAAACGTAAATGATTATAATGCTTATTAAGTCCGTTAAGATTGCGATGATATTTCCAAAACTTTAAACCCCTGATAAATACGGCTGTTTTCAATACCCGGAGAAATATATCAAAGAAAATATTTCTATCCAAGCTCATCTAAAAAGACCCGCTTTTGTCAATGATAAAAGTGTTTACACGACACAAAAAGGCACCATTTAAATAATGCAGGTTTTACATTTACCCTGCTGGTTCTTATTCCTTTAATTCGGACAGTACAATTAATTATTAAAAGACGGTTTCTTTGAATTTTGTTTTGACTTAATAAAGAACGCACTCGTGCCGCTTATCATCAGACTTCACAGAGAAATTATTATTTGTTCTGGCCGAAATTTCAATATCACTTGCCGCCAGAGGCGAACGCGTTAATTATACAATTGCATGCATGATTCTGCACTTTCCATTAATTCTGTTTAATATTTGAATCTCAGCCTTCACAGGTTGTCAAAAAAGCTTTCCAAAATATTAACAGATTTCCTGGGCTGTGCGAATATTTAAATGAAATTACAATTTTTGCTACCAGCAAATTAGAGATTTATTCTAAAATATGCACAATTGATAACACATCGCTCTGTCTTCAATAGAAAAACACCGTTTTTTGTTTTTCAAATAGCACGTGTTTGCATGTGGTTATGAATAAGCAGTCTGAATTTTGCAGCTACAATGTTACAAGCTATTCGTGTTATGCCAAAGATTTAGATCAAGATTTTATCATCATGCTACACTGAATTTAATCCTTATATTGATACCGTACTAATTTATTAGGTGATAATGAAACACGATGTTTTACTGCATTGGAATGTGATAACAAGATACCTTATCAGTTATTAAAAAACTTCTGAACGATTCTTTTCCAACTATCATTCTGTTTGATACATGTTTTGCCATTTTCTTCGGTATGAGTTTAAGAATTACTTTAAAGCGACCCAGATGGACAAGTTACGAAAAGGAAAATTTTCAATTTCAAGAAAACAAGTATCAGGGCTGTATTATGATAAGTGACAAGTTTTCTAACAAAAGAAACAATTAAAAGTGTTGTTTGCTTACTTTTATTGTAGAAAATATCACCCCGTGACTAACGGGGTGGGATCTAAAGCACAAATCAGCGACCCGTAGTGTAGTAGGTTAAGCCCTGTAAATTTTTGTAAGCGCAAAGATCCGAGTTCAAAACCTGGCTCGGGAAATATTTTTTCACCTTTATTTTTAGCCTTACACAAAGAAAAAATCTTGATGCTGACAAATTGAATATATATTGATTTTACCAAAAAATTAAAATTTACTAAGAATTTGGAGTGCAGTCGCTTTAACTAGAAGGCAATATAGGGGTTTGAAGCTATGTTCTTTTAGATATGAAGGTTTCAAATTAAACCTGCATGTATATAGTTATAGCATAGAGTACAAGTTAAGATATCTAAATGGACCATGCGAAATAGCGACCTGGTACAGGTGAATACTTTCTCCGTCTGCTATGAACAAAGAAGTTCAAGAACAATTATCTTGCAAGCGAAGGTCAAGGTTTTATAGGAAATAGTAACTTAGTAACTTATTTCAAACAAATTTCCAAATGTAGTTCTTAAATGGTGATTTTAGCATGGCATTATTAGTCTATCGGGTTTTAAAAACTTTAAAAGAAACGACAGGAATATAAACATTCTATGTCTGGTTTATTATAGATATCCCACGAAAATATGTTTTCTTTCTTTTATTTTTCCAGAAACGACGACCGTTCCAATTGTACCAAGTAAGTATTTAATGTTCTTCTTCATCGATGAAAATGCCTCATTTTTTGTTAGACTTGACGTATCCCTATGAATAAATATTTTCATTTGTCTTTGCCCTAAATAACCAGTACCTCAGTACCATAGGGAGGTTATAACATACTAAAACATCGAGCTATTAATTTTTTGAATTCGAGATTTAAGACATTGTCGCAGCTTTTCGCAAGAGACGCATAAAGTTTCGGAAAGTGTGTAACTGTTGAATCATTATATTGAATCATCTTTGTCCTGTCGAATTAAAATGTTTCAACTGTCACTAAAATCTTTTTGAGCAATTATCTCACAAGATTAAACACTTTTACGACCACGTGACTCCACACCTTGACGTAGATCTATCTTTCCTCCTAAACTCGAATGACATTTGACGAGAACCGGCCCTTGAATTATTTTGTGACTGTGACAGGTTTACTTGACAGTTGCAATTCTCTTGTGTCTGCATTAAAGCAAGTTTATAACCAAGAGTCTGTCACAGTCTATTTTTAAAGTATAAATTTTGTAATTTACTGATTCTAGACTTGCATAATTATATTCCCTGTCACTGCCGAGAAGTTTGATCATTGCAGTTGTCTTTTTGAATTTAGTTGTACATAGGGAAAGAAAGTTAATCGAATCTCAAGGATATTCTCCTCACTCACCTGTTTATCAGAAAACTAAATTGTTTATATTTGAAATAACACATATTACAAATTGATAGTGATTACAAATTTAGAAGTTGCACTGTGAATACCATAGTCTTTGCTTTTTAATCCTGACTTGCGTTTTTCTGTTACCTAAAGCATACATTCAAGTATGTTATATCAACGAACAAGCTAGTAATTAACGAGTAATTCGTTTGATTTTTACCACTGTGATAGATTGCTGTTAGAAATGCTTCCTTGATGATTGCTAGACTCATTTGATAACGGAAGATTTCAAAGCATGCTTTGCTTGCTTCAAAGACACACTGCCGACATTACCACTCAAAACAATTCATTTATCCACTTCATCTTTACTTAACAGGTCAGTTTGTTTAGTTAATACTTCATTTCTGGCTTTGCATTTACTTTAGTTCAACCGTTTTGTTCTAACTTTACAGGTATACATTTGTCAGGGACACGAATTGTGGAGAAAGGAACACCCATACAGTTATTGTGTAACGCCACAAGTGGTGATGATAAACTCCAGTCAATAGACTGGTTCAAGGACGGTAAAAAACTGCAGACTAGCTATGCAAATGAGATCTTTATTTCACAAAAGGTCTCAATTTCCGACCATTCTATAACAAGTACCCTGGACATAGATAAAGCCCGGATGTCTGATATGGGATTATATATCTGTAGGGCTAGCCGACAACTGGCAACCCGACTGCAAGTGGATGTCTTAAATGGTAAGAAAGGTAGCCAAAACTTATTCCAGATCTATTAGATTTGCATCCTTTTCCCTTCTGTGTTTACTGTAGACGTGTTTCTCCTGTAGTTAATGCAGTGTCATGCTACTACTGGAACTTTCGAACTTCAGTGGTTCATTGTTTTCAACTTTGGAAGTACTATTAGTAACTACCACTGATTGTTTGATACATTTATGTCTTGTAAAAGTACTCGGGTATGTTCGAGGAGCCCGATGAAGAGTTATCATGTATAGTCTGCATCAACATGACTATCTAAAATCAAAAGTCATTGAAACAAAACTTTTAGCCGGATTTGAGGATGTTACCTGGTCAACATTTTCAGCGTTCGAATCAGTTTTCTGTGGCTAAAGTATTGTTTAGAAAGAATGATGACCGTCCAGGAATCAGTAAAACATAGATATAAATGATAAGAATCACTCATTCCATGAAAGCTGCTAAAATGACTTCTGAGAACGTTTGTAATCTAAAGATATCGGACTGAATATATGGTTAACTATCAAAGGAAACAAACATGGCAGAAAAAAAAAACGATCACATAACAATCAGAAGCCACAATGGCTTATCCGTCTCATGTAAATTCTCGTCTGCATGGATATATTTCGACTTACGGGCAATATTCTATGTATTTAGGCATAATTTTAGTAACAAAGTGTGTAATGAGATTTACTGAGAATGTATCTTTACACTTGTGCTTGCAGAAAAATATGCTTATGCGTTGGTTTTTATTTCTGTGTACACCATCGCATAGTCTGAATTTGTTTCTCACGTGTACCGAATATTTCGTTTGAAAACTGAAAAATGATTTAAGTATATTCTACGCTATAAATATATCATTACCCATCATGGTGCTATGTTGTTTCTCTTTTTTCGTGACATCAGTATTTAAACTAGAATTTTTGGTTTGTGTAATAATTTCGTTTCACACATTATTCACAATAGTTTCTATGTAAGTGTTTGCAATATTCACAAAACTACTCTGGGCACTATGTTTTCCACCATATGTATGATAGCTTTTGAGTTGCCTTTAATGGTTTTCATCTAATACATTATGTAATCTATACGTGAAATGTTACGATGTAAAATATTTTGTTACGATTTTATCAGACATTACATTGTCACATTGTCACAATCGATCATCAAGTGGTTATGCAAATCGTTTTTGTATTATTTATTTCTACTCACAAAACAATATTTCTAAGCTATAGCACCTGAAAAAAAAACCTCATTTACAAAAATATTCTATAAAGTAAACCTCCTGAAATCGCATTGTTTAATGCAGTATGAGCCCTTTACTGTCAGGATTATTGTTCGGTATTAAAAAGCGATATGATTTCTGAAATATTATTGGAATCTGAAACAAATTATCCGATAGAAAGTTATTGGAAGGCGACATCTGTTTGTAATATTGTATCTGAATATGTTAAACTGTCAGCGCTCACGTTAGCTGCTGGATGTTGTCTTTAAAATCGGTCCAACTATTTTCTTTTCCACAGTAAATGCAATAAATAGAGTACTGTTTGCGAGGTTAATTAGTACGTTATTTCGAATACTAGTCTTTATTCTGCCGTCTGTCTGTCTGTCTGCATTGTTAACACTCTACAGATCATATTTATCAACCAGTCATCATGAAAATTGAACGGAATAATTTGCTCAATGTTCAGTTCATAACGTCGTTACCTGTGATAATAAAAATAGGTCACACGATCAAATCAAAGACAAATCTTGTTATCACAGTTGAGGCCACATTTAATACCAAATGGTCATGTCATTTGTCTAGAAGGTTGTCTTAATTATTTCTAGGGTCCAGTTGCATATGCGCTTTATTTGATAAAGAAAACTAGGTCACATAGTCAAATCAAAGTAAAACGCTAACTCTGTAGTGGCCACATGTGTTAATAAGTAAAAATGAAAAATGGTCAGAAAATTTGTCTCAGCGATTTCTAGGTCAAGTTCGAATCTTAATCACATTGGGTCAGACGGTAGGTCACAAGTTTAAGGCCACATATATTGATCAGTTATTTTGAAAATTTGACAGAATGCATTTCACAATGATTTCTTGGTCAAATTTGAATATGGAGTCCAAAACTAGGTTACACTTTCTAACAAAATAAAAAACCTTAACACTCTCGGTGAGGCCTCATTTGTCAGAATATTTGTCTAAACAGGTTCAAACATGATGTTTTTATTTATGATCTACAGTTTAACGTTGAATGTGGTCATAAGTAGGTCTTGTATTTGGTTGAGCGCTATGGGACCATCTTGTTTTAATATACTCGTTACTTAAGTTCAAATTTGCGTTACACTATGTATCATGTGCATGACCCATCGTAAGAACAGCGTTATAATTATCGCAGCGAACATAAGTAATCGTAAACAACAGACTGAGTAATTATAACATTTACTTAAAGTTGTAATTAGATGTAATATCAATTTTGCCTAGATATTATCTATAATGTTATCATTATCTGGAAGTTTCTTGATCACTACCTGAAAGTATGCCTTAAATCGTTATTTTTTTATTTACAAGAATTAGTATTGTTTCCTTGATGTAACTATTATCTAGCTATAACTGTTAACTCTTACCTAAGTGACAGCAAGAGCTTTTATGCTTCATTTGTGATCGGTATTGATCATCATGAAGAACCGTATGATCTCATTAGGATGTGCACTGTTCGCTTTAAACCATACACATAGTTCACCTTACCCAAAATAATACCTCTACATGTAGTGTTATGTTTAACCTGTTAACATTGTATTAAGTACATGATTCCTTAAAGCTGCTCGCTTTCAATTGCCGTTGAAAAAAGGGATATTTTCAAAAATTACATACTAATACCTAAAATATAAAACACAAGGCTAGAATCAACAATAGAAGTAAAAACCTAGGTAGGAAATTGCAAAATTCGATTGTTAATGCTGGTTTTACGGCACCAATACACTATATGTTTATATTGGAATTTCAAAAGCGTTTGCAACGCTTTATCATTTGATTGCTTATTATTTCAAATCTACAGATACACTTTACAGGAATTTATACTAGAACCTTTTTATATGACTATATGTTCCAAAATATGTTATTTTCATTCAGGTTGAAGAACTTTATTTTTTTTACCAAAATCTGAGAGCGAGCAGTTTTTAGGCCTATACAGCTATTGATCAGCACTGTGAATATGTTCAGACAAAACAATGCATTTATTGATAAGATAATGGTAGAACTATGTACTATTTTCTCAAACAAACAATGATGGTGTATGTCTTTCTTTCGTGTTCAGAAAGTATTTCTTTCAGTATCATTGAAAAAAACTGTACCTTATTTATGACATATACTTTCGAGTGAAAATGCAAAGGTTGAAAAAATTTGTATTGTACAAACAACGGCAAGTTACACCGGAAAGACATCTTTTGTGGTTAAACTATAAGTGCTATGTATGATTGTAACATCCGGTGTGATCATGGGATCTTAAAAACACTACCCTTCATAGAAAAGCAAATAAAGTGAAAAGGTAATCATGCCACCTAAAGAAAAATATGAAGGGGAAAACATTACGTAATAACCAGAAGGTCATGAAAAGTGTTGAATTCAAAACATTAACACATTCTTTCACATGCTAAAAATAGATTTTCTCATATATGTCTTTTAAAACAATTAAAGTGGTATTACCCTTCAAAGTGACCATCATATCAAAATACTAATGACTAAATTATACTCCTAAAAATGTGAAGTGCCAAAGTTATAAACAAAATATATTTCTCTGTCATCTAATTTCCATTTAATATAGAGAAAATCTGAAAAAAATCTTTTCGGACTATACTAGTCATGAATTGAAAATCCACCATAGTTTCTGTTGGGCATGTATCAAGAAGAGCAATAACTCAGCAAAACCTATTTCTTAAATGTAAAGCATTTTCTATGTTTTCAGCTTCAACATAGCTATTTTGAATGGTTATATAACTTTAAGGGTAATATAATTTAAGACATATGTCGTTATCATATTTTGAACTTGATTATACTTAGTTGATACAGAGTGTAAAACATTGTATTGCTTGTGTAATATACTTGTACCTTGTCTATTCAAGTAAATGGCTAATATTCAAATGATTACAATGATAATTAAATAAACGTAATAATTGAAAACATTTCAATATTCATTATTCCATGTGATTATTCCACCATGCACTTATAACACGTGTACATTTGCAACATCAAAGTATTTATATTGTAAAATATTAAAACGCATTTCTCTTATAATTCTCATTAACCTTTAAACGAAGGTTTATGTTCGGGATTATCTAACCAATTTAATTGAATTATTTGATTAAAAGATGAGATGTCTACCTAATTACAAATAATCACTCGTAGGTATCTTTTTATTAATAATTGTGTTTAGAGTTTGACGTAGGCTATAAAAATACGATTTCTAAATATCCTCCCTTTTATTTTTCAGCAGAGACATATAACGAAAAAAGAGGTAAGTTTACTATAAATCATTACTTGTGCACTGGTCTGATGAAATTGTTCGTAATAATCTCACAAACTGTCTCATCAACGGCTGCAAGCTGCAACTGACGAAGACGACAGAAAGAAAAGGCCTTGAATAACCAGCAGTTAACATTATGTGTATTTCCCGTAAATTATTCAATGTAACAAACATTTGGGACAACATTCCTCATTATCGTTCACATAATTCCGAATTAAATGTAATATCTTCCTAAGTGCATTCTTATTTTTCGTGAAGAATTGTTTTCTTTTTATTTCGTTCCATGAAATTATTTCTTAAAGTAAACATAAACTAACAAGTTATTTTTTAAACCTTGTACATTTTGCCCCTGTTACATCAACTAATTATTTCGTAATCTTTATTTGCAGAGACACATAGTGAAATTGTAAGCGGACAATCAGCGAGTTGTGTAGATGAATTTAAACATTCTGGATTTTGTGTGATTTTAGCTTTACTTGTAACTATTTTATTACAAGTTTATTCGTCTTTTCGTTGTCGAACTTCATGATGTGGTTAATTTGTGACAAGAAGACTTTGAACTGTAAAATACTCAAAACTGTTGTCGTCAGATCACTTTTAACAGTGACCTGGCATTTATGAAATTCGTCCAAGAGTTGTGAGATGGAAAGATAAGTGAATGCGCTGTGACGATAGTTTAGTACATCTTGATGATATTGTTGTGTGTTGCCGCTAAAAAAGGAAGGATTGAAAAAACTTAAAAATCGCCAGTAATTAGCTAAAGTACCGCCGAACATCAGTGATGCTTCAGAGAGACTGGAGCAGTTCAGTTAATACAGACCAAAAGATGTACCGTGAATACATTTAAATGGAGCTTTCGTTATTTGTTGTTCAATAATAATACATGACAAACGGGTCAAGCTTTGGAGACCACATGCGCAAGTGTATACTTTCTTTTTATGCCCCCGAAGGGAATCATATTAAAATCGCACCGTCCGTCTGTCCGTCCGTCTGTCCGTCCGTCCGTCTGTGCGTCCCCACTTACAATTCGTGTCCGGACTGTAACTCTGTCATGCATTGAAGGATTTTAAAATAACTTGGCACACATGTCTAGCACATCAAGACGACGTGTCGCGTGCAAGACCCACATCCCTACCTCAAAGGTCAAGGTCACACTTTGAGTATGAAGGTTATGGAATCCTCTATATATGCACACATTCGTGTCCGGACTGTAACTTTGTCATGCATTGAAGGATTTTAAAATATCTTGGCACAAATGTTTAGCACATCAAGACGACGTGTCGCGTACAAGACCCACGTCCCTAGCTCAAAGGTCAAGGTCATACTTAGAGTTTGAAGGTAATGGATTCCTCTATATATGCATATATGCACACATTCGTGTCCGGACTGTAACTTTGTCATGCATTGAAGGATTTTAAAATAATTTGGCACAAATGTTTAGCACATCAACACGACGTGTCGCGTACAAGACCCACGTCCTTAGCTCAAAGGTCAAGGTCAAACTTAGAGTTTGAAGGTAATGGATTCCTCTGTATATGCATATATGCACACATTCGTGTCCGGACTGTAACTTTGTCATGCATTGAAGGATTTTAAAATATCTTGGCACAAATGTCTAGCACATCAACACGACGTGTCGCGTACAAGACCCACGTCCCTAGCTCAAAGGTCAAGGTCACACTTAGAGTTTGAAGGTAATGGATTCCTCTATATATGCATATATGCACACATTTGTGTCCAGACTGTAATTTTGTCATGCATTGAAGGATTTTAAAATAATTTGGCACAAATGTCTAGCACATCAAGATGACGTGTCGCGTGCAAGACCCACATCCCTACCGCAAAGGTCAAGGTCACACTTAGAGTTTATAGGTAATGGAATCCTGTATATATGCATACATTTTGTGTCCGGACTATAACTTTATCATGCTTTGAAGGATTTTAAAATAACTTGGCACAAATGTCTAGCACATCAAGCGGATGTGTCACGTACAAGACCCAAGTCCCTACCTCAAAGGTCAAGGTCACACTTAGTGTTTAAAGTAATGGAAAACTGTATGCATGGTTACTCTGTCATGCATGGAAGGATTTTAAAATTACATAGCACATTTATTGAGCACATGGAGAGGACACAGACTGTGAGGCACCTCTTTCGGGGGCATTCGTCACTTGTGAGGGACAGCTCTTGTTATGACATTCTCATGTAGGTTTTTGAAAGTTTAGCGTCAGTGTCATTCCTTCCATTTTACATGTGAGCGATTTAGTGAAATAACATCGAACTGACCGTCGCAGTAAACCCAAATCGTGTATTCAAGTATTCAAGCCCTGGCAGTAGCAAGTCATTCTACCTTTGCAACAAAGTGGGGAACCTGGTCAGTCTGTACATTCATACAGTCTTATCATGATCTGCTCTGTCCGATATTTAATAGTAGTGATTCAATGAAAAACTAATGACACGATGGGCAAGTCAGTTTTAGAACAAAATGCGGGAAAAGTGTTAACCAACCGAAGTATATCTTTTAGAAGAAGTCATCTAAATGAATGAGACCTTATATAACTGCTAAAAATGAAAGATGGACACGTCTATTTAGGCAAATTTAGTAGGATAAGGGTAAAATACGAGGTAATCGTCAATCCGTAAACATTAGAATGCCGGTTCTTTATTATTTGTTCAATGTGGATACATAAAAATATGATAAATAGCGAGCAATGATACCCGTGATAGGCAGGCAGGATATGCTGCACTAGATCCAATGGTTGTCTCACTAAAAACCAGCAGTACGTTTATGTTTTAAATTAGTTTAGCCAATGAAACAGAAGTGCTGAAATGTGTGACATTTTGCCTGTAAAATAATGTAAAGAAATAAAGAGATGCTCTAAATTTCTGCATTAAAGCACTTCGTCGAAAACCATCAGAATGTATGAATTATTTATACGTAGGACAAAAACCTCTTCCAAATGGTTGTTCATTTGTTTTAACTGTATACATACTATTTCATATAGAGATAGATCAGATAGTAGAAAATAATGTTTTCAAAATCAATCTTAACGCAAATAAACAAATTAGCAGTAAATATCTATTATCAAAACAGTGACTTTACACATTAAAAGCGTCAATTGTTCAAGAATGATTTCAATGTATAACCCAGATTCATAATGCTGCCTGTAGAAAGTATAACAGTTACTCTGAACAATATGAGAAATCTTTGAAAAAATAGAACAACGTGCACATGTTTGTAGGAGATAATGGAACCTTTACCGACATATTTAATGTGTCCATGTTGTTACGTTTTACAAATACATTGCTAACACCTTCCAAAAGAACCGACCTGTCACTATGGCGTTTAATTTCAAATGAATTTCATTATTGCGGGACAGGGCTATATGCTTTTGTTATGAACATTGACAGTTCAAAGTGTGACGGTTGTATATTCTTCGCCAGCTATGATTCATTCGATATTTGTATCATTATTTAGAGTCAGCTGCTCAAGTTCTCATTGATCACGGAATTGTGTTGTACATGTATATAATTCTGTATAGTTAATTTTGAATGATTAATTAAATGCGTTTACGAGACACTTGGTGCCACGTGTCTTTAAGAATAAATGTTTCTTAGAACGTTTGACGATTTTCTACTATGCACTGCTAGCTATTGTCAAGCATACTATTTGTCAAACATCAATGAAAGTTTGCCAAGTACATATACATTGTTACACGGTTGATTATCGGATTAAAATATATGCAGACGTATGTCAATAGAAATATTTAAACACGTTCTTTTTAGATTTTCGGAATTCGCAGATGTATGTTTTCACACTACAAGCATTTTAGAGATTTACTTTGCATGTTGATTTTCATTTTGTGATTAGATTCGTCATGTTCTGAAATCATGTTACAAGGGTAACTACAGCTTTATTTTGTATGTTGGTTTAAGTAATACACGTTAAACATTATGATTATAAATATCAAAATTGCAGATGATATTATCTATAGCATCGTTTTGAGGTGCTTTAAATTCTACAAAGGAAAATATACCAATATCTGTGCTCATAGTAAACATATTCCTCGTTAAGTTAATGTTTGAAGTGCAAAATTATGTGCACACGGCACACACACAGTCTTTTACTGACTGAAAACATATTTCTTCAGAAACTATTGTTTTACGGGTATAGTTTCCTGGGTGTATCTTCATTTTGAATTGTTGTTTGTTATTATCGTTTCTTAGGATAGTATGTATATATATGAATTAGTTTGTAAAATTCGAAATGAATGTCGTGTCATATAATGATTACTGTCATCATGCTATATTTAAAAGATGTTATTGTTATATTTTATTTATGTGTTATTATTAAATCATGTTTGACATTAAGATTTATAATGGTTCACTACAGGATGTTCTGAAGTTATGTGAGACTATTTTTCTTTTCGTGCAAGTGAAAGGAATCGCATAGCGTGTGTTCTTTTTTCTTCAAACGCAGTAAATGTTACAAGTAATATTAGCTAAAGAGCATTAAGTAGGGACATAAGAACTAGATCAAATCTATTTTATTGTGTAAATTTACATAACATCAAATTCTTTAAACGGTTTCTACCTCGGTGGTCAATTTAAGGAAGACCGCCGCTACATTCCCTACGTAAAAGTGTGTCTATTTACGGTCAAATTCCCCTTCAAAAACGCCCCACTGATTTATGGTTGAGACAGATGTTTTAAAGCTAACAAATGCTTAAAACACATGCAAGTAAAAAAGTTATACTGAAATATTTCTGTTATTGGCAGATAGAATTTGAAACAAGCATGTGCATATATCTTGAATCTCGATTTTTAACTGATATCGGAAAAATAAGATTCTTATCGATATTCTTTACATTGAATAAGAAACAAAGTACATGTAATGAATTACCAATGTATTAGAATCTGTTTCAGTTCCAAGTAGCACGATTTCATTCTTACACCTAGACCTTCACTTTAATAAAAAAAAATACATATGTTTAGCAAAAGTTTTAGTTTTATTATTGTATAATATATTAAGCAGGATTGGTATTGTAACAGTTAATGGTTTTCGAAAGAAAGCAAAATTTAAACCTGATATATGTTTTAAATAGATGTAATTTGCCTGAACAGCGAGTCAGATGTGTAATGCCTTTTGTACGGTTAGTTTCGTTTCACACAGTATTTAATTCACACGGTATTTAATTCAAAGAGCTGGAATACACAGTTGAGTATTGTATATGTCTAAAGCAGTTTGAATTCACGAGAACTTGGAACAAAAAAGTTGACGGTTTTTCTAAAAACAAAAACTTGCTTTTCAAAAATAAGTGTATCCATAACCTCATGTTATGCTTTGCTATTGACCTCCCTTTGTTCATTTTAATGCTGCTACACTGGTGTTATACTTGGAGCATTTTATTTATTGCCTTCAGTATTGCAGGACGTTGTTAAATTTATTGTCTGGTGTATGAAGTACGTTTCATTTGTTAACATAATAGAGATAATTATTATTGTTTTTTCGATTGTTACTGAAATTCCTTTGATCCCACATCAGCATTTTCTCAAGGGTTTAATACAAGCATTAGTAGAATTTCCTCCCCTAGAGAAACCAAATCATCAGCGTTTCTTTTTAACTCTGTAACAGTAAAACTAAAATGTTACTTCTCTATTTATTTTGATGACTCATTTATACTTTTTCTTATAGATTTAATTCTTTAAAACGTTATTTCCGAATCCAAACTCTGAAAGCTGATCGCTTTCGGTTGCAAATACAAAAATATAAAACTAAACGCTGGAATCAACAATATAAGAAAAAATCTCGGTAGGAATTTGCAAAAATCGATTGAAATTGTTGGTTTTACTACACCAATACACTTAAGCAATGCTTGTTTAATTGGTAGCGTGTTATTTCAAATATACAGATAAACTTTACAGGAATTTATACTGGAACCGTTTTATATGACAATATGTTCTGAAATATGTTATTTTCATACAATTTGAAGATTTTTTTACCAAAATCTGAGAGCGAGCAGCTTTTATTACTGTAACAAAATGTAAAAAAAGTTTATCCTTGAATTGGCATCCTGCTGATAAATGTACACATGTGGAAACGTACACCGCGGTACCATCTGCTTGTCACTTTCGAAATATTTAAGCGTTACGGTATCAAACTTCAGAATCTTAGGAGCCGTTTGATTTAGATGTTATCATGATGAGAACATGTTTACGTATCCTTATCTATAACGATCAATTTTGTTATATTTTAAGCAACGTGATTATTGACGCCGCGAGGAATCGCGGCGTCAGTATTGAATAGGTTTCAGTTTTGGACCATGGGGTTGCATAATCAAATAGGGAGCAGCCAACATTATTATTGTAAATCTAAACTATGTTCTATGTATGAAAAAGACTTTTATGAATCATTAAATTGTATTAAGTCATTAAAAAAAAATACAAAAAAAACTAGTCTTCTTCCCTTATTACAAAACTTTGGACACATTTAATGAGTAGGGGGGGGGGGGGGGGGGGGGGGGGGGGGGGGGTTTAATAACTTTTCCACAAACTCGCAGACTACGGGTTTTTATAGCTTTGTTTACGGACCTTACGACCCGATTCATCAAAGCTCAGAAAAAAAGATTCGGAAGATGTTTTGCTATCTTAAAACACTCAGATAATAGAATACATGGCGCCAACGCGAAAAATCAATGAAAACCCATTTTAATTACTACATATTAGACTATATTATTGAAACGTAAAGAAAAACCGTTCACCCAACTATGCAATACGTAGGGCCCTAACGGAATTCCATTCCATCATTTGTAAAAAAAACAATAATCAGCCAATGGAAGTTCTGTAAAAGTATACGTCACAGCATAATTAATCATGGGATTTCGTCTCTTTCCGCCATATTGCTGGAGTGTATTGCTTCTGGGAATAGAAAAAAGAATAATCCACATTACCAGCTACAGGGAGGGAGGGGCTGGTATATCTGTTTTACAAATATTTCTTTTTCAATATTTGGACCCGGTGTAAATTATATTTGCACAGGTTTTTTTGCCTCTGCTTCCTATAAACCGACCTGTAGTCAGTGAAATTGTGGGAGGAGCCATGGTTATAAAAGTTTTGTCTATCAGTTCCTTGGTATCTAAAAATAGCCAGTGTAAAATAGCATCCGAAAAATAATTAAGTTGTGAAAAAAGAGGTATCTAACAAGTGGAAGTTACATAAGGATTTAGTATTATGCTAGTTACTAATAAAAAAGTTTATTTTTATGAATCAGTTTCATAATTAAACAAAAAAGTACACAGAGGTAATGATCATTTTATGTAGTAAAAAGGGTTCGCTGATGTTTACCACGCACATTTTATAGAGAAACCTGTCCCAGTCATGCTTCAAAAACATGCGCGGCGTCTTTGATGCTTTGCATCAAAATTCGTCTTGTGTATTACTGTATTTGTTCAGAATATTATCGATGGGGATGACATGAAAACTTGAAACGCTCAATATAGTTGGTCATAGTTTCTTCATAGTATTCCTATTAATCAATGTACTAATGTGAATTGACTTACAGAAAGAACGCATTTTTCTAACTTCTATCGTAACTTCCATATGTCACATGTAAAGGAAGGGACTAGTTTACGATTAATTTCTCAGACTGTATGAAAATTTTAAAAGACGCTGGTGTAGTTTTATGAGAATCATGTAATTCTGTAACGGGAAGTAACCACTGTGGCAGTGTAGGATTTTTTTCCATCTATATGAAGTGTTTCTTTCTTATCTTTCAGTTTGTCAGATTAGTTGTTGAGATTTGGTCGATGGTGTATCAGTGACTGACACTTGCCACAACAGAATCTTGTAAACCTCATTTGTTACCCACTTTTCTCACATGATCTTGACGTTTTATTCGGTCTCATGAAAGAAAATTTGTATCTTGACACGTTTAGTAGAACATTCATTTTCAAACAATAAAGATGGATAATTACTAATTTACTAAGCTTATTCAGTATTTATGATTATTTAAGCTACAATGAACAGCAACTTATTTTCAAGGCATTAGGTTATGTCATTCTCCATACGAGATGTAAATTGCTGTTCCGTCAGCTATGCCGCAGTTGACCAAATTTTATGTCAGTGACCTCGGTAATAACAATGCAATGTACATGTAATGTCCAAATGAGCTTAAATGAATGATGAATTCCACCGTGTTAATACTTTTTATCTGCGTACAGATTTTATTTTTTTTCATGAATATGCATAACGATATAATTGTATAAGCAGCTAATAGACTCGACATTGCTTTTTACATCCAGGTATTTTCTAATTTTCTTGTGTATTATTTTGTTTGACTGTAAACTAAAAAAATTCATTTGGTTGTTAATATATATAATTATGTATCGCTGTTTATACATACTTCTTCTGTATATAGATTGATTCGAATAATTAAAAAAATCCTAACATTAAATATTTAAACAGTTTATAGCTTTTCTTATTTTTTAAAAATAACTTTGATTTTTCAACACAGGAAGTCAGATATGAACGCACAATAATTGTTCATGTTACGGCGATTGTGATTGGATACTACTTTGAAATCTGGATGTTGAATAACGCATGTAATAAATGACACAGATACCGAACTTGTTCAATTTATTGAAATCATCGTGACCATATAACTTACTGAAATTTAACGTTAAAATACTTTAACTATTTAGCGATATTTACATTTTCGACATATATGTTTACTTCTAAAGGATGCTGTAAATTTGAGGGTTCGGCTCACGCTGTCGCCATTAAAATATTTGCGACAATAAGCAACGATGCATAATGCCACACGTAACACAATTACAAACCAGTTTCATGTAACCCTATATTGATGCCCTGTTAGCATTTGTTTGAAATGTTTGTGAGCATAATGTATGAATGTACGGTCACAGGTGTAGAATCACTATATGATCACTATAGCCTAACGCACAATGTTTTAAATGCAGTAAATATAAATCGTTAGATGCTCAGTCCGTTTAAAATAATATTACTTTGTTGCATACCAGATGGGGATATCTGCAGTGAAAATCTCATCTTACACCCCCCCCCCCCCCTCGTGTAAGACGACTTAGTACGTGAATTACTTATGACGTAACGTTATAAACAATTTGACGTCACTTTCCCAAACATAGCATCTAAAGAACGTTCGTTTTAATATCAAAATGCATCATTTCGATAAGTTTGTTTTTAAATATCTGTTTCAAAGTGCAAGTAGGTATGCAAGAAAAAGTTTCTTCCATGAGATACTTGGTTCAGATGGAAATATGAGCCTCGTTCCCGCCAAAACAGTTACCCTCAGTGACGGATATTTCCATCTGAACCTCGTGCTCATATAAGAAACTAATAGTCGCAAGAACTGATGGTATCTGTAATGTTAATCAACATTTCAACGGAAGTGCGTTAAAAGACATTTATAACGTCAGTTTGGCCAATGAAAATGTTGTTTGCATATACATCTTGACGAAAATGCAATGCCAAACTATTGCACCGGGCTACGTAAAACATTGTGAAAATAATATCGTCGTATCATAATAGCTATCGGTTTAACTGCTTGTTTCTCTAGAACCATTAGAAAGTACTAAAACAAGGAGCATTCTGATGCTCACAGCGTGTTTGGTAATTTTCCAATATACTGTGTCAATGTGTAATTTCAACCTCCCAGTAAATGATGCAACGATCCATCAAATGATTAGGATTCGTCTGCGAGGCTGTCTTATTGATCAATTGAAGTATGTTATATCCTGTGCCTTTCTTGGCCTTCTGATGTACCCTAGGTTTTTTTCTCTACAGATAAATTATCAAGACCGTCAAGACGAAAATTCTTAAAGCTTAGTTCACTGTTTGAATAACAAAAGTATATAACATGAATAGTGATTATACTCATGATTGTGTCTGAGTATGGGTTTTATCAGAACGTGAAACGGGATCGGCACACGCATATGGTAGAAAATAAGAATTTTATTTTAGAAAACAATACCGTGCTATATAAATTGTATGTAGCTTAAAAAACACGTCATAGTTTTATGTACAAATATAAGTCCATTTCGCCGACAAGACATCCCTATGGAACAGTTTTGGTGCAAAAATTACATGGAGCCTTATGACATCCCATCTTGCATTGTTACGTGTGCATTTATCCATCTGACATTACATGTTTCTTTTTTATATGTTCTATGCTTAAAACTGGCGAAATGATTACACATTTCTGAGAGATGAATTGTTGTATTCTACATTATTTTATATATCAGTGTTCTGTATTTGCTATTTAACTGAACTTATATTTAAAGATGATTGCGTAAACGGTCGAAATTACGTTGACCAACTTGACTGCATTGTTTGGCTGTCATTCATACCCTCATCATAACATTCTATACATAATACTGGAACGAAGTGTATTTCTTAATAACTGCGTTTGTCATACTTGAGATGTATGATTTTAACGTCTTTTAACATATCAGCCCACTGTTGAAACGTGCACTCGCATTATTACAACAAAGGGCGCGTTTGCATAACCTTCTACTATTTTCGGCACTTACGTAATAATCCGTACCTTTAGGAGAATTATGTCTTCCCAATAAAATATTGGGGACATATATTGTTTTTGCCATGGATGCATGTCTGTCTGTCTGTCCGTACATGCCCAGTAGACATTACGGGGTTGGGGTTTGAGTACAACTTAGCATTGTGAGGTTGTTTCAGTTAATTCCGTCATTATGGGGTTAAAAAGGTATTGTGGGGTTAAATAATTCTATTGTGGGGGTAAAACTTATCAAAGAAAGATCAAAGGGATATCCTCTCAAAGTCCGTCTGGTGAGTACGTCCGTCTGTCTGTCTGTCCGTCTGTCTGTCCAGTAAAATCGTATCCGCTCCTTATCTCGTAAACTGTGACCTTGACCTTGAGTCGGCGCAGTTAGTTCACGGGTTCTGGACATCGCGTAGTTTAGGTTAACATCTGACCCAGGTTTAATGAAAATCCTTCGGTGTGGGGGGGGGGGTCGGAGATACGGGGCGGATACGAAATGCAAGGCTCAAACCTTTGACCTGAGCTGTGACATTGACCTTGAGCCGGTGTGGTTGCTTCATGGGTTCTGCAATTCGTCTAGTTGAGGTGAACATTTGACCAAAGTTTCATGAAAATCCTTCGAGGGGTTTACGAGATAAGGAGCGGACACGATTTTGCCGGACAGACAGACGGACAACCGGACCGACGTACTCATCAGACAGACTTTGTGAGGTTATCTATTCCTTTGAGCTTTCTTTGATTTTTTTAACCCCACAATAGAATTATTTAACCCCACAATACCGTTTTTAACCCCATAATAACGAAATGAACTGAATCAACCTCACAATGCTAAGTTGTACTCAAACCCCAACCCCGTAATGTCTACTGGGCATGTACGGACAGACAGACAGACAGACATGCATCCATGGCAAAAACAATATATGTCCCAAATATTTTATGGGGAAGACATAATTCTCCTAAAGGTACGGATTATTACGTAAGTGCCGAAAATAGTAGAAGGTTATGCAAACGCGCCATCTGGTGTAATAATGCGAGTGCACGTTTCAACAGTGCATGATGATATGCCTTGTTCGTCCAACTGGCATGCGTTGTTTAACTTAGATATATTATGCCTATGTCAGTATAACGTAGCTATATTGGTCTATATTAGCAGTTGGCTGATATGTTAAAAGACATTAAAATCATACATCTCAAGTATGACAAACGCAGTTATTAAGAAAATACCTTCGTTCCAGTATCATTTATAGAATATTATGATGAGGGTACGAATGACAGCCAAACAATGCAGTCAAGTTGGTCAACGTAATTTCGACCGTTTACTCGATCATCTTTAAATATAAGTTCAGTTTAATAGCAAATACAGAACACTGATATATAAAATAATGTAGAATACAACAATTCATCTCTCAGAAAGGTGTAATCATTTCTCAAGTTTTAAGGATAGAGCATATCAAAAAGAAACATGTAATGTCAGATGGATAAATGCACACGTAACAATGCAAGATGGGATGTCAGAAGGCTCCATGTAATTTTTGCACCAAAACTGTTCCATACATCTCTCTTTGTAATATAATTGCTACGGGTATAAAGTACGAGATTACCATGGGGGTTTAACCTTCAGGGTAATGACCGTATTGAGTAGATAAACCAGGTTCAGTCTTTGTTTCATCTGAAGTTGAATTTGTTGCGCACTGGTTAAGTTCTTTTAGGATCAAGGAGG
Organism: Saxidomus purpurata; assembly: GCA_022818135.1. Taxonomy (NCBI): domain Eukaryota; kingdom Metazoa; phylum Mollusca; class Bivalvia; order Venerida; family Veneridae; genus Saxidomus; species Saxidomus purpurata. Next base: position 2,728,534 of record JAFMSR010000018.1, on the reverse strand, counting down.
CCATATTTTATGTAGTTTCGACAAAGTAAGTGGCATCCGACTTATGTTATACATGTACTAGTATCCATTTTTTTCAGTCTTGATTTCGATGTCATGGTACAGGTTCGAATCTTGACTACTGTCGCATAATAATTGTCGAAATGCTATGGATTTCTATATAGTATAGTACAACGCGTCTTAACGGTTCGTTCCTTTATTATAAACTGACAACAAAACAACAACATGACGTCAACGTTGTGGACGTCAGACAAGCATACATAAAATGGCGGTAAAAAGCGTTACGTATTCACAACATTCTGGGGGCCACAAAATGTATACAAGGCACACGTCTAATCTATTATGTAAACAGATAAATACTATTTAAGCAATCATACTTACAGATGCTGAACGTAAGTTACTGATGAAATCATATTTAAAACAGAGTCTGAAGTCATTGTATACTTACAAATTCCAAAGTAAGTCTATTATGAGTGTGCGTTTCTTTACAAAACGAAGAAGTTGTTGTCTCTACGTACATGTCAAATTAACTTAAAGCACTCTATTTCACTAGGTATAAAGTCCATGAACGCTAAATTATTTAAGCACACGTACATTATACTAAAATCACATTTGTATATTTGACGAAGGACTTTTCCAAAAATCATGAATTCTGTAGAAAGTACAATTATTAATCTATGTATATATGAGCCACGATTGCATACATTGCTAAGTATTTGGTTCTTTAAAGTGTCACTGGTTTTTTTTTTGGGGGGGGGGGGGGGGGGGGGGGGTGTGGGGGGGGGGGGGGTGGGGGGGGTTTTTTGGGGGGGGGGGGGGGGTTTTTTTTTTTTGGGGGGGGGGGGGGGGGTTGTGGGGGGGGGTGGTGGGTTTTTTTTTTTTTTTTTTTTTTTGAGGTTTACGAAGCAGACCATGCGCCATCACTGGTTTTTAGGGGGGGGGGGTTTTTTGGGGGGGGGGGTTTTTTGGAAGGGGGATTTCCTGTTTGATAAGTATATTTAGTATTTTTGTACATTGTAATTTTGATCGCATTCAAGTTCGGTGCAGTAAATCGAGAATCGAGTTGGGTTTTCAATTAATGAACTAAGTACATGAGACCCACGTGGAAGTTTGGACAATTGCTTTCACTACATTTGGTAGCTGATGAGCTTTAGGTGATGTACATTGTAAACTGGTAACTACACTTGGTGGAGGCAAGTTGCCTTGCAAACTTGGCCGGCTCGTGAATTTTGACTTCATACGAGTCGTCCCATATGGCCACTAGCTTTAGCATCCATAGGGTCCTGCTAATCTGTTGTTTAGCCGAGTTGGTCCGGTGGGGGGCCTCGGGTCAGAAGGTCAGCTGATTGTCACTGTGGGCCATGGGTAATCACCTGAGTGTCTTTATCTTTCCTATAAAACTTTCAGTGGTTTTGATTATCAACCAGTAATGTATCTGCGGCCAGCTATCAGCATAGATATTGTTGAGGCATAGTCGTGATCACGGCGGCCAGAGTTACTCGGGAGAGTGATAGCGATGGAGCTAATTCTTCCATAACCTCTAAGGTACTGCGGCCCATAAGACTTATGGTGATCTATAACGTGTATAGTTGCAGACTATGTTACAATATCTAGCTGATTGGTGTACGAATGCTATCGTTGGTACAATAAGTACTCGCACTGGTAATTTCTAACTTTACGATCTTATAACAATATGCACTGTTGTGGTATCCAAAATGTTGTAATTTTTCTTCTTGGTTACCGAATGTTGCTAGGTGTGGGGGGGGGGGGGGGGGGGGGGACTGTTTCTGTTCACGGTGAATCTGGGTAGTTAGGGTAGATAAACCTGTGCAAGTGCCTCGGTGATGAACGATTTCTGCGATCCTTCATCGAACAGAATGCTACTGTCAGTTTGCGGACGGCCCTATGGGGGGGAAACCCAAAAAATTGGTTGGGGCTAGGTTGATCAGCTGATTGTCCGGAACTCAATGTACTTACGTTGCTGTTTTCAATAGGACGACTCCTTGCCAGGATGCTAATGGACTAAAAAGGTGAAGATTCTCGAATGTAATACGGCTGCTTCCGGTACTTTGTAACTTGGGCGCTTCCGGTCTGGACATGGGTTTTTCTGATTGGGGGTTGTCAGCTTTCTGATCGTGTCAAATTCCGGATGCGCGTATTGCAGATACTTGTATAGATGTTTTTAATTATTACGTTAATATTTCTGGCATCGTTTATTATTTGTTGGCAATACTTTGCACACCGTTGGTCCACGAATTAAATACCCACGTGGCGACTTATGCATATGCGATGTCAGAACGAGGGGGTTCACCTAAGCAGGGATTACTTTTTGATCTTACACTGTCCTGTGACATTGGAACATGGTGTTGGGGTAAGAGTTGAGGTTGGTGTGACGCGCGACCATATCAACCGGTTTAAGCTCCCCAGTGGTGTTTTTGGCCGATCTTGACCGTTCACAAGGAGGGTGCCCCTTGGGGTGTTTTACTGTGTTCCGGAGCGCGATTGCAGATAATTGTAGTGTTTTGTCCAATCAACTTTGGCGACTGCATGGAGATGAGGGAAAAATTTTATTTACACTTTATTTAACAGGTTGGGTGCGCACCAAACCGGTAAGCCCCCAGGCCTGACCGTTCAAGGGGGGGGGCCCCACTGTGTTTCTTTAATTGTGTGTTTTGCCTTTTTTGCTTTGTATGCTAGTGTGTGTTGGTAGTGTATGTTTGTGTGTGTACATGATTGTGTGTGTGTGTGTGTTGTGTGTGTGTGTGTGTGCGTGTGTGTGTGTGTGTGTTGGTGGTGTGCACTTCTGGGTGCTGTGGGGCTCGTTTTGGGGAGGCTGCGTTTTTGGTACGTGGCATTCCCTGTTTGATATTATTTTTGTTTTGATGTTTTCTAAGACAGTTAAAGCATAATTGTTTGTCTTTAACCTTTTGTAACCTTGAATGCTGATCCGGAAATTTAACACACTTAACAGATGTGTGAGGTACTTCACAAAAAGCACATATAACAGTGTCTCTTCTTCTATCATTAAAATCACTCATTGTTCTATCTCTGTTATGCTGCCTGCGGTGTTTTGGTTTAGCTCCAGCATAGAATGACGCTGTAGACATCAACTCGTTTACTTCCGGTAAATGGCTCTGACTTCCGGCCTCCATGATTGTAAGCTCTCTACTCAATGCGATTCTTAGTTCTTCAATCATCCAGTTATTGTCCCCGTGCACTCGTGCAAGATTCTTTCTGATTTCAGATGGCATTTTATCAAGAATTATTGGTACTAACAGGCTTCCGTAGTTTTCCTGACCCTGTCCCATAGATTCCAAACCACGAATATATGTCTCCATTCTATCATGAAAATTTCGTAAACTACTTAGAGTGTTACATGGTGCTGGTAACTGAATAAGGGCTTGCATTGTAGCATGTGTAATTTTGTGTTGCTGACCGAATCTCTCACGAAGCAGGCTAATAGCTCTTGGATAATTAGCATTGGTCAGTGCAAAACCATCAATCGTACGGGCTGCTGCGCCCTCTAGCTGTGACTGTAGATAACTAAACTTCTGCGAGTCTGTGAGGTTAATATTCAGATGAATAGATGATTCAAAAGCATCCCAAAAACTTTGCCATTTAAGGATGTCACCATTAAATGTTGATAGTGATAACTTGGGCAGTCTGTGAAACTGAGAAGAATTAGAATGCAAATTACTTACAGTTTGACTCAAAAAGGGATGTGCATTCACATTTAGCTGTGACTCTGTAGACGTTGACTGTGTGACTCGGGAAATATACGTTTGTGTGGCGTTCTCGGATCTCGGTTCCTGCTGATCACGAAAATCTTCCAAGTGTCTCAGTCTGATATTAATGTCCAGCATATAGATCTCCGTTTGCATGATTGCCTCGTGCATTACATCCGCGTCGATCTGCCCCGCAATCTTCTCATTTAAGGACTCTACATACTTCAGCTTCGTCTCAAGCGACTCCAGAATGGTGTTGTATTCAATGAGCGAAAAATTCTCTTTTACGGCTTCGATTTTCGTTAAATAATGTTCTATTACGCTTTTCTGTGCGTCTCTCTGAGATATCATCCTGGTCACGGCACCAATGTCGAAATGCTATGGATTTCTATATAGTATAGTACAACGCGTCTTAACGGTTCGTTCCTTTATTATAAACTGACAACAAAACAACAACATGACGTCAACGTTGTGGACGTCAGACAAGCATACATAAAATGGCGGTAAAAAGCGTTACGTATTCACAACATTAATTTTGAGATTATATATACTTTCTGCTCCATTCATTCAATCTTTATTGTTTCAACCTGTGCTTTAAAATTATTATATGGTACTGATTTAGCTTTAAGCAGATGAATTGAATCAGATGATAATGCTAGTACATTTTGTCTGTTACATTGTCATTGAAAGTCGTTGCTTTTCGCAATCATTCGTATGGTTTGGTTTAGTCTGAATCTTTCTTAAAGTTTGTTTTCTTGAGTTGAAAATGATAAGTTCGGATTCTTGAACTTAAAAGTACTTATATCGATTAGTGTGTTTTGAATGTGACAATAAACTTCTTGCGCCTTTAAAGTAGTGATGTGTCTGCTAACGTTAGAAAAATACACGTAAATCATAGACCAAGTCGCACCCAATATTTGACAACGCATTTCATTCATTATTACAAAAAAGGCAACAGTCTCTCTACACAGAAACACTACTGGATGATTGATATTTTACTCTTTTATTGGGATGTATTTATTATTACCGGTATTACTCTTTCCCGTGTATCTCTTAGTTGTATTTCAGAGGCAACATGTTCTCCTATTCAACTGGCTGTTTAAGTATAAACAACTCTGCAGAGCAGGGATACAGTCAATAGTAGTGGTTGTTTCCCCTGGTTCTTATGAATATGGTTTACGAGTCATGGAAATATAAAATCGTAAATATTTCAATGTCAACATTTTTCAGGAGCCTGCTCCAGGCGTAATCTGATGAATGCTAACCCTAACTTTGTTTGATTCGTCAAATCTGTAAACTCGGACAGTACCATTTATTGCGTGAATGTACAGGCTGATCATATTAGTTTCTTTCATGAGCACGAGGTTCAGCTCGAAATATCCGTCACCGAGTGTAACTGTTTTGGCGGGAACGAGGCTCTGCCGAGTTCCCGGGAAACAGTTACCTGAAGTGACGGATATTTCCATCTGAACCAAGTATCTCATGGCAGAAACTTTTTCTTGCATATCGTCTTGCACTTTTAAAAAGATATTTAAATACAAACTTATAGAAATGATGCATTTTAATATAAAAACAAACGTCATTCAGATGCTGTGTTTGGGAAAGTTCGCCGACATGCCCATCTGGTATGCAAGAATATAATGCACTAGCTAGCCACAAAGGCAGGGTGCACTGATCGCTTGTCAGACTACCTCTCTATAGCCGCAACCACAAGAATATTCGGCACATGTAGAGGTTGGAGAAGGATATATTCAAAAGGCAAGCAAGCATATGACTTCTGAGACACACTCTATGTGAGCGTATTTACTTTACTAAACTTTAACAGACACGAGGTAAGTAGGAGGAGCGGTAACCATTACACTGACGACTCAGCAACCCCTCCACAACACGTACTAGTCCTTGTCTGAAATTAAACTTTAGACTACCCTGGAGGATGCCTAAACTACAAGACAAAATTAAACGGTAGCATTATACTTTGTTGGTTTTTAGTATGCTGAAATGTCAAAGGTTGCTATCAAATATCCATTTCAATGTTTATTTCTTATCGCTTCTAAAATGTCCATCTTAATCATTTTTACACATTTCGTGGACTGAATCGACTTTCAATGCACGTTAAGCTTATTCCCTTACGCCTCCAAAAATTACAACAAATCAAGTTTACAGTTAATAACATTTTTATTTCATAAAAGTGTTATCAGTAAAAAAATGTAACAATAATATTTGTGTAAAAGCAACAATATATAGACTAAAAACTACCTATACAATTAGGTGATTTCACCTGATTTTCCATATATACATACCAATGATTATGTACAAAATTATAGTAAAATACATATGTACATGCATCCAGTATAAACTGGCGTTCACAATTATAATCTACAGTTTGAATTCATAATAAAATGATCATTAAGACAAGCAGTATTAGTTTGCTCACATGATTGTTTTCATTCAAAATGTGTAAACATATTAAGAATGTTGTTATGGAGAGTTTTATACGTACATGTACTTCAAATTTTTCGGGCTTGAAGAAAAGACTTACATTTGTTTGTAATTGTGCTTATTGGGTCCACCATCCTCGTTCGAGGCATAGTCGGTACGACCCGAAAAGACTTACATGTACTCGTGTTGCATTTATATATGCCTGCACCTATCTAGGATCGCATCATTTCAAGCTATCTCACGTTAGTAATAGACGTCTAGTTTGTGATAACAACGTCAATCTGACTACATGAGTTGACATATATTTTGCGTTAATAAGACAGCTTTAACACTACACTATGTAATATCTATTCAAAAATGCATATCAAACATTTATATATATGGGCAGGGGATCCACAACAATCTATGTCATGGACAAATACTATTACTTCTTTTATTTATTAAAGTCTGTACAAAATAATACAGAAAAACAAAAGCTTGAAGGCATTAAAGTGATAATGTGACATTATGACGACAACTATATTTTGCTATAAAACTGGCCTTAGATGATAATTTTATATACAATGTACAATAAAAGTAAACATTCAAACATACTGAACGATTCGTTTTAGATGCTAGTAATTTAAAGTGTATATAGGTGACATTATAGAGGTATACAAATTAGAAACGTCACATTCTCACATTCCATATTACATAGCAGTACATGCTAAATGTAAATTTAAATTACCAATATACTGCAGAATTTTGTGTTCCCGTTTATCTGATTTTGTCCGCCATTAGTCAGTTTCAGTCATACTGTCCGTTGTGCAAGACTGGACTGTAGAGATAAGCAAAATCGTAATACGAAAAAAACTCTGTAGATTTTTATCTTTTATACGAAACTGATATAAGATTATACGAATATAAGTATTTTCAAACAACGCACCACACCACGACTTTTCTTTATTTGCATAGTTACAATAGAGTCAACCAAAAATTCTTACATGGTTCTTGTACAGGTGTACAATGGGTGTTTGTATTGCAAAGAGCAAATGATAGTTAGCCAGACAACCATTAGTAGGTTTAACTTCCTGAATTTTGATTTTCATGTGGCAAAACATCCTATCATGTCTACACATAAACCAAAAACTATGTGAGAAACTTTTTTATATATTTGAATATTCTTAACAATAGTTTCCTTGTTAACTGAATAAAGTAGCGTAGGATGCTCTGAATATAACTTATATTTTTAAAGGATGTTAAATGAAACATTTTCTTAATAATTCGGGTAATTATATGCATTTTAAGTATTTCTGTCTGTACCGGATCCATCTTTAGAGAATGAATTCTTGAGGGTTGTTATATATATTTGCATAAATTTGAATTTGCCGAGATACAGACAGCGATAAGATATGGAGATATGAGAATAATTAATTGGTCGAAAAATGCATTCACGGAAAGAAAAATAATAACGAACACAGCACGTGCCACACAAATAATCCTGCATAAATATTATAAATAAGAAGCGTGCTTCATCTTTTGGAAACCATCTTTTGGTGTCAATGTTCCTTTCAGTAAAAAAATGATCGCTGGTCCGATAATAAATAAATCACATTCCTTAGTTCACGCATTATCTTAAAATTACTTTATATGTTCAATTTTCTTTATTTTCTTGAATGTATTGTTTACATGTGTAAAAGCAGGTCGTAGGTCAGTTCCCTTACCAACCAAAATGTTTCCTCAAGTCTCCCTTACGTATTCACCTAAGGACCGCATTGTCCGGGGCTCGATCCTCACCCTAGACAAGACATAAACTTTCCACTATGCCTCTTGTTCGTCGAGGTTGTTTCAATTAGCAGCGAGAAACTATGTGATAAGAACTTGTTTCGCATTTGAGAACCAACAATGTGTAGGGAATAATCTTCGTATGACAACATATTTTCGGCACATCGGCAAATTTTCCGTGACTTTCAATACGTCTTTCCATTTTGGGACATACCTTTGACCCAAAAATGGCAACGAGTTTCGTGACATTTTCTTTTACTTATTACGGACTTTAAACAACTTGTGACGTGAACTTCCCAAACACAACGCGGAAAATGACGTTTGTTTATACAAATATTTCGCATCATTCTCTACAAATGAAACAGGGAGGTTATGCCGACAGATTATTCAGAAATCTGTCGATTTAAAGTTGTGGGAAAGTTTGCAAGAAAAATTAATCACCTGAGGGACTTGGCAAACGGATGAAAATGTCGGTGAACTAAGTCAAATGAAACAGTGACCAAGCTGTAAGACAACAGAACAACCAACATTGCACGACTAGCATAGCCGTCTGCGCATATGAGGTACAAAAACTAAACACTTATAGACGCTTGAAAAGTCAACCAAGTGTTAAGACTTGAGGAAGAATTCAGCTGGCGGTCTAAACTGTAAATGCTTAGATAGACTTGATTAACCAAAGTAACGAAATCCAGTTTTTAGGGTGTCAACAGCCATTTTTGTATATAATAGACATGCCAGTTGTTGCCTTTAAAATTTTTATTATATTCATCTTGTCAAACAATTCAAGTTTTTTATCCAATATTTCATTTAAATGGCAAGAGGAAGTGTCACGAAGCCCCAAAACACCGATCATTCAATGCATACAAGGATGTGCCAATAAATGTGATAAACTAGCATATCTTATTAAATAATAAACATTTTTGCGTTAGGAAGACAATATATTGCTATATTACAACACGTGTCTCTGTAATTGACATTAATTACACCCGTTCAGGGCTTCAGTTTTTGTCACAAACTATTGGCAAATGTTGCTTAGAGCATAGTGACATGATCTATTTTTACCCTAGCAGAATGTCTTACATACTTTTTACATGACAAACGAACGTATATATTGACCTATGTACAATGTATCACAGTCAAATGCAGTCAATGTCGCCCTTTTGCTTACAGCACTTAACCTATTGCGACATTTGTTGCATAACAAGTACTTTTAACGGTCTTTTTTTGCAAATACTTTGCATAATTTCTGAAGAAGAGTAGATTTGGCTGTATGCAAATACTTGTAGGAAGGTATGTGCACTATGTAGTCATTCGCCGGGCGCGAAGAAAATGATGCAGCTGTTAATATGTCTAAGTCACCAATAGTGACAACCATAGTATGCGTTTCTTTAAGTCGTGCAATTTCTTGAGACGCTTGCTTTAAGTTCTCCATATTGTCATCGAGAAACAAAACTGCAACTTTTTTGGCGTATCGTCTAGCACCATATGATCGTGAAAATCCACGGCTGGCCAACTTTTGTATCATACGTCGGAAATCTGGAAAATCTATTCCATCATAGTCCATTGAAAGTTTTTGTGGAGTGAGAAATGTGTCTGCACCTGAAAGACAGTTTTCCAGGAGTCGGCCTACTCTTAAATTGCGCGAATCCATGTTTAAAGCGGCTGTTACATCATACACAAACTTCGTAATTTTCCGTGCCCGTGGAATACCGAGTTGTGCCGAGTCGTAAACAAACATGAGGTCCGTTGGTGAAGTGATGTCACATTCTGAAATTACAACAGCAGCAATGTTCACTAATAATTACTTTTAATACAAATATCGTTGTTTAAGTTACCTGATACAACACTTTTTAATAGCGTTGATGTAAAAATGAAAATCACAAAAAATTATCGAAAATATAATTGCGACATAAAAAGTACAATCTTCCCTAAAATGATTTTTTTAATGTTCCTTGCATTGTTTCAGATGATTTCATTTCATAATTAAATTCAGTTTCTAAAGATGTCTATTTTTACCTACGTAGACCAAATGTTGTTTTACCTATTTCGTTTTGGTCAGAAACAAAATCCTTCGGTTGTATGGCACATGTTTTTATTGCCAGGATATTTCGAATAGTAGTGAGTACACTAAAATTGCTGACGTGGAACACAAAATCGTCATCGGGATCACTTGCTATGTCACGTAACTCTGTTTTTTCCACACTCATTCCTATCCCTATAGAAAACATGTATATCCCGTCTCTCTTCGCTAGGTCCGCCTCCCTTTCTGTCTCGTGTGGTCGCTTTGATATACCGTCAGTAAAAACAAACATTATTTGTGCGACCTCTCTTCGTGCGACATCTGGTGAAAATCCTTGTTCATGCACAAATTTCAAAGCTTCGGCAGTCTTAGTTCTTCCACTCATGAAAGTAATATTTTCCATTTGTTTGAATAAATTCTGTTTGGTTTGCAATGTATTAAAATCAAAAATAGGCTTAACCCTGTCACTAAAGGTGACAAGACCAACCCTCGTTTTCTTTGGTGACACGTCAAATAGAGTGATAAGATCTTTGACAAAAGCTAGCTGCTTCTTGAAGTCTTCTGGCCAAATGCTGTTTGAGGCATCCAGAGCAAAGTATATATCCGCAGGTTTGCCTCCGCAGTCTGAAAATATTTGAAAGAATTTTAATTGTTTCTCTATTTATATAAATGTTGCTTAAACCATTTTCCTTAAAGTTTCTTTTACAAACTAAATAAAAACACTATGTCTCTACCAATACTTACCGTAACGTTTCTTAAAACTAAATAAAAGACAATATCTTTACTAAAACCGAGTAAATTATTTTTATTGTAATTTGTAACATTATGTTGTTTCAGAGATTTCAAACGTATTCAAGTGTAAATACAAAACAAACTTACTGAGTAGTGTTGAAATGTAGAATACTTGTCTACCTGTTTGCCGATTGTTATCATTCTATCTATCATTTACCTCAAGTATGAACAATTTGTTCATCAAATTAAATGCAGATGAGCAACTTTCTGTTTTCCTGGCACTATAAAATACATATTATGCTCTACAAATTAAAACACTTACTGGTTACATTCAGACTCGGGTCAATGTCCCCTTGAATATCAGGTGGGATTGGAATTGTAACATCCTTAATTGACTGTGTCGTTGTTGTATATCTTGGTTGGACAGCTCTAACCGGTGGAGACGGTGAACGTCCTAACTGTGCTTCGTAACGCCAGACGAACGGAGGATCTGTCGGTGGTCCTGTGACAAGCAGCATTTTATTATTATAAGTGTTTATGCATATGAAGTAAAGCACGGTCTAGAGAGCATTTAAGTACCATTTGATTAGTTTATGTTTATTCATACACATGAGAGTATTTAGACACCTTATAAAGAATTTAGGCTGTAAACCTTTAAAATATAGTACAATTAAGAAGGTATTGCGATACTATATGAGGAATTTAAGTTGTAACTCTATGGTTCGGAATATAATGTAATACTTATTTGGGACTTACATGTGTATAATAATGTCTCATAATTTTGTGAAAGTATTGTGTTGAATATATGGTTGGGCGTTTGCAGAATGAATTGCAAAATATAAATAAAGCTTTCACCTGTACATGTCTTGTTTGCTAGAATGTATTTCATTGAGTCTAATGACTTGAAATCATTCACTGCAAATACATATTCTTCAGGCGGCCTGCTAGCTATTTCTTCCAGTTCTCTGTATTCAACAAGATCGCCGACCCCAACTGCAAACACATGAATTCCTGCTTTCCGCGCAAGCGCAGCAGTTTGAATAGTCTTCTTTCGGTCTTGCGACTTCCCGTCAGTAATAATTACCGCCACATGGAAAGCATTTGCCCTGCTACCGTACCTCTGTGTGAACATCGTGTTCACCATGTACTATAAATAGGGGTGATAACTTATCTATACAAATTATTAAAAGCAACAAACTACTTTGTATAATAATTTAAATACGACTGAACGAAGTCATCATCTTTAAATGATTAAGTCAATACCTGATTCAATAAAAATTATATCCGGTTCAGGTACAAAGAGATTATTTTTTACAACAACTTGCTAGTCTAAGATTCCGGATGTAAAATATATTTCAATATGCTAATTTATAAACATCGATTGCATACTTATTCGATCGGAGGCGAACATTCAAAAGCCATTTGATATTGTAAGGTTTTATCTAGTAACCCTCTACACTTTAACAACAATTATAGAAATGCACATTGTAATACCAGACTGCACATTTCCTAGATACGCATGAATTTAGTACTACCTTTATTGCAGCAGCGGTGTTTGTTTTTCTACCAGCCCTATGACGTATGCGGTTAAGCGCCATCTGTAACAGATCTGGGCGATTATTTTGCCATAAATGGAACTGGAGGTAATGATAGTCGGAAAAAGACACAACTCCAACTCTAGTCTGTTCATGACCGAGTCCAATGTCAAACTGCTTTGAAATGTCATTAATGAACTTGATTTCAAGGTCAAAGTCCGGCTTCCAGATACTGCTCGACGTGTCAATAGCAAACACAATGTCGAACGCCTTTGTAGCACAGGCTGCTGTAAAACAAGAATTTGCACGTACATAATTTTCGTGCAGGTAGTTATAATGGCCGAAGATTACTTAAGTAAACACATAGTAACGCTTCGCTTTGAATTAAAGACAAGTACATCTTGCGATCAATCATTGACTATCATAGCTAAGTGTAATATCATATCATCTTTCCAAGTTCGGAGTGGAGTAGCGGATCATGTGATAGGTGAAACATACGAGAGCGATTCAAGCAATTAGAAAATATACGACACGGCATAACAATCGCTGTTTTTTGTCCCACATACCATTTTCTGTATTTGTTAGCCTTTAAAATTGATATCAGTAGCAAACAGTTTATTGCAACAAGTTTGATATAATATAATTGATGCGCAACGGGACAAAAGGGCCCTTAGGGGTCAAATATGTCATATCTTTTGAAGTAAATATGCTACAGTTTAAATTGATGTATAAAATTAAAGTGCACGTTTATGAATACCATCGAATATTTTGTGTAAGGATTCCTCATGAATATTAATTAGGTGAAAAGACACGTGCAAAAAATCGAATCTGTTAAGGTTACTTCTAATTCTAATGAACCCACTGTATTTTAAAACAAGAGACATTCAGCTTTCCAATGATGTCTTTCTTTTCAAAATATCTTGATTTTAGACTAAAATACAAGCATTAAATTTAGCTCATTTGCATAAATTATGTATAATTATGATAATTAGCAAACTTTTAAATAACCGTTACTCCGCCACAGATAGGCCGATTTTCATAAGCCATACATTCTTGTAAATCTCAGAGTCTGTTCTCTTATACGCACTTTGTTTCAAGCTTTCAATAATTTTTATAAAAAAGTTCTTATTTTAGCACGAGCCATTTCAGTCAATAAATATTCATAACTATTTTTGTCGTTAAAATTTTGATGGTATTCCAGTATATGCGCTTTTGAATGGTACCAATACATCAAATGTGTATCTCTGATAGTTCAAAAGTTACACATTATTTTACATTTAAGGGCCCGCATCAATTATGTTTACAAATGCTGACATTTGGATATATATGCAAATTGTATTTATATTCATAATACTTGTACACATTGTAGAAATTCCAACAGGAACTACAATTCTTTGGCTTTCTTTATGCTGATACAGAAAATCTAGATTCCACTGCGCCCAATACGGATGGCAATTCAGAAGACTACACAGGTGTATAATAAACATTATTACAAGAATCATTTCGAGAACAGTTTGGCAGCATTGCTTATCACAAAAGATCCTGTTTGTTTGTATATGCGCTTTTTGGGTCCACCATCCTCGTTCGAGGCTTAAAGTGGTACGACCCGTTATAAACGATCCGGCAACTCAAGTTGTTTATAAACAACCAGGATACACGTCAACGTTGAATATACACAAAAAGATATTTTATTCAGTTTCGGCTCGATCCAGGAAGTTTTTAATTGCAATTATTGAAACATGGAAATCCTATTTCATTATAATATGTATCGATATGATTATATGACTCAGAGTACAGGGTAGTTAATTTAGATGTCTGTAACGAACCAGGATGATGTTTTTCAATCTTAGAATTTTAGCAAGAAAGACAAAATACTAGTACGTTTATTCAATGCGGCCTAAGACTAACATATATAACAGGTGATAACAACAAAATATCGACTGATCAACATAGAGGAGGAAAACACAAGCACATACAACGAAAGCAGTATGGGATTTTATACAGTAAACCAATCGTGCCATGCTTGTACAAACTTAAGTTTTTAGTCAAAGCACTGTACTGCAAGACTGTGTTACCCAAATATTTTAATTAAACAATAGACTTAACAAACATATTTATTATGTAAAATGTTCACTTTAACTGACTAATGTTTAATATAATAAATTTGAATGTTAAAGTGATCACGAAAATTGACACAATTGGTAAATGCTATACCTGAATACCTGAATACGCTGCTATCAAAGTAGACTTGCACTGAATTTCTAACATAGCCCGTTAAGGCCTATACCCATATATAAAATACACACTAAAGTCTTAAGCATGTACATTATTTCTATTTCATATTAACAGTACAGTTCAACTTACAGCTTAATGCGATACTTGAAATAGAAGTTATGTCTAGATCTTAGGTGGGATAGGCACTGGTTAAACCGTATATTAGCTGCTTAACTGAAAGATTTAAAACAAGATAGATGATACTTACCAGCCCGTGGATTCTTCTGTGCCGCCACTATTTGCACCTAGAACACAAAAGAAAGTTCGTTAACCTTAATTTATATCGGCAACTGTTTTGTTTCATGTCCGAAATAAATTCATCGGTAATATAACTACTGCATTTAGGCGTCGGTCTTCTTTTCCCTCTTTCATGCTGAGTTTTAAACAGTTCAGAATTAGATAAGAGGTAAACATTACGTCAATTAGATTTGATGAGTTCAAAAAGGCTATGGTTATCGTGGATATTGCTATGCGTCTTCTTAGAATAAGTGATGACGAAATGATATAAATACAAGAGGAAACGGAATATAAAACAAAATGGGAAAAATGGTGCCTGATTTCGAACAGAAAACACGAACTATATAAATGTCGGCAAATGGCTAATTTCATCATAACAGTATGCATATCATTGTCGTAAGTTCATGAATCGTCATCGTATGTTCGCGTAAAGAAATCGTATCTTCGCATCCTCGCGAAAATAAATCTTCATCATCGCCATCGTTACGTCGCTATATCGCCATCGTAGCATCGTAATATTGCCATCGTATTTTTGCCTTATCGCCATTGTAACAATTATCTTATTGCCATCGTAACTCCACCTCATGTTATCGCCAAATAAATTATCAAAGAAAGGGCGATGAACCTAACCGACCACTGTATGTTTTCGCCTTAGTTTATGGATATTCGCAATAAAACTGAACGGAGAAATTCCAAGGAATTCGCAACGCCCTCGACATTTATCATCGAGCGTATATAACCGAATAGTTAAATGACTCGTTAACATCAGATATTTCTGCTTGTCTGATACGATATTGATAAAAACGATAAGATAGCAACAAGAATAGATGTACGTGTTGGCAGTCTGGTGGATTTACTGAAAGATTTGCAGAAAATACAAAATGTTCTATCAACATCATAAATCAATCTTCAAAGTTCTTGAAACTGTATTACATCAGATCTAGAACAAAATTGTTCAGCTTAAACAGATTATAGTTGCTGTCCTCTTATTTTAAGCAGATATTTATATCTTGAATCTATTTTAAAGGTGTTATGCGTATACTTGGTCGTGCCTTTTAAAGTTAGCAAGGTTCAAAAAGTTATTGAGTACATTGGTAAACAGTTTTCTTTGATATTTTACAGGTGCCGTAAGAAGAAAATTTCATTTATTCCGGTGAATGGCGAGGTAAACATGTTACGATCAGGTTACAGGTATTTTGGGTAATTGACCGTTTCCAGGTAGTTACCTTGGATTCACCCTCTGACTGTACTTTAGCCCTGTACTCTGTTATGTTCGCTGATGTGTATTTGTAATGTTCATTAATTCAGGAAGCACATTGCCATTTCATACTTTGAAATAGCACATGTAGTATGCACCTTGTCTACCTCGTTTTTTTTCTAATATGGTATCATGCTTCTTGTTTGTCTGTTTTCGTGTGGGTTTGGTTGTAGTTGCCTGCTTTGCTTGATGGTGTCTAGAGATATTTTTAATTATCTTGCATTCAGCATCATATCACATAGACATAAGATACGTCATTTTTGATATAAGAAATCACCACAATCTTAGACTCTTTTTACTAGCAATGTCATTTCATTTAGAGCTACCTTTTTCATGGAAATCCTTTAAATAGCAATGTCATTTCATTTAGAGCTACTTTTTTCATGGAAATCCTTTAACAAGATTTTAGTTAAAGAAAATTCGATAATGTAATGTGAACTGCGGACAGTTCATCCGAGATAACTATTCGTTACCGCTAACGTAATTGTTTTCAATGTTTTATCCTTTTTGTTGCTCCACGCTATATTACTAGCTAGCAAAGTCTTGTTTAAATCATGTGACTAATAATTCAAAGATAGGCGTATGAAACCTTCTAACGTGACACTTGTGTTATTAAACGACATGAGCTATCTATAAATTAACAGAAAAAATATAATCATCTGTATGCAATCAACGTGCAAATCAGTTGAATTTCCGTATCAGTTGTACTTAACGCCTACGTGTGCATGCATGCAGTAAAATATTGTTGAAAATGAATAGACCTATTCACACCTTACTTTTATATCTAACTGAAATGAACATTTTATATTCTTTTTTGTTTTATTACTTTCAGGTCAATTTGTTTCTGACATACATTTGTACTTAGCTGGTATGAAGTTCGCATTCGAGCAGACCTGCAGACGAATGTTCTGACAGGAATTTATATAAAAGATTATGTGCTTTGCATCAATTACGGACGACTTATTCGCACGTACCGTAAGATCGCCTTGGTAGTACGCGTTGTTGTTAGTTGGCGCTGTTACAAAATGCTGATTCTTTCACACGATTTCGGAGAACGTAGAAGGCATAACTAAAAAGAAATTGCTTTTTACTGAACATTTGTTTTAATGTGTCCGCCAGTTTTAGCTTGGACCTATATCAATGTAACAGTTTGTTAATTACCGTAATATTAATTGAAATATTCTTTATTTATTACTTCTTAATAGCACAAGGCAATTATTTTGCTGATTTTGCCAATAAACTTGAAACATTAAAGTTGTCCCCTACATAGAAAAGAAACGTAATATTTTCATAGCTTCACTTGATACAAAAATTGTGGAAATAGCCAGCTACACGATTTTTAAAATGCAATACATGAAGAATAAAACTAATGCCGACATATCGACATTGCTTTTAGAAACAATATAGTAAACTATGCTTATTACAATCCTTGTTGAAAAATGATACAAATGCATTTCGTATTTTGATTTATAACCTTGTGACACTTTTCTGATTTACCGTTCCAGAGAAACGCTAGATAAGTATCAAAAGTGACGTTTTTTTCGATAAAGAACCTGCATACAAATCTCGTCAAATGTTATCGGTATATCAAAATAAATTGTAATATAATATTTAACGTGTTTGTTACTGTAACATTGTTTACAGTTTGTATAGCTTTTAATTTTGACACTTGTGGTAAATGTGTCTTATTTTGATATAAATTTGTAACACTCATCAAACTTTGCCCTAAATGCACATAAATTTGGTATGTCACTCAAATATTTTCATTCAGGAAAGTACGCCTTACATGCATCAAACAGAAATAAATAGTTTAACTAAAACGCACGCTGTGACGTATGCATACAAATTCACATTTTGATTACCATACTTGATGTATTACACACTACAGCTTTTGATCTACAGGCAACTTATTTAACTAACTTGTCGTCACTTATATCTAAGTTTCCTTTCTGTTATAAAAGCATACACTGTAAAGCAAAGCTATTTTCGCGTACACAAATTACTTTTGCTATATTCATGGAGGTTTCTTTTACTGTTTTCAGGTTTCGATTGTTGCGAAATAAAATATAAGCGGGTCAGTCTGAAATCTGTTAAAACGGGATAATTAATCGGCGGAAAAATAATTGGTTAACGTAGTCCATAAAATTTAATAAATTTTAATTTAATATGAATCTATAAATTTTAACTTTACATCTACACATTAAAATTGTTCACACTTTTTCATGCTAAATTATTGTGGCCCATTCGCGATCATAATAGGGACTACATAAATTTACTGTAAAAACGGCATTACAACGAAGTTTTAGGACAATCCATGACAGCGCGAAGACTTTAATCACAGTTAACTCCGCTAGCATACCGACAGAACAGAAGTATGTTAATCATATCCTATTCATAACTGTCTGCTACATTGTCCTCGAATGTATATCTTAACTGATTTTCAGGTAACGAGCGGTACGCCATTTAAGAAAAAAGAACATGCCAATAACCTTTTTGAACTACAGTAAACCCGCGCTGCAAACTATTTCTCCAATCAGCCATTGATCACGCGAAATATTTTCGATGATGACAAAACATTAATTCTATGACGAACATAAAAACAGAGACTGATAAACAAATGAAACGTGGTCGATAAAACGAAACAATCTTACAGTGAATTTTTAAATCGAAGAGCACAGAAATTTTATTATTTTAGGCACTCCTTGTCATGTTATGCCTATACACTTTGAAAAATAAAAAAAAAACATTACTGATTCATAAAAATAAAGTTTCAACAACTTATGTCATGTTTATATCTTTTAAATAAATAAAAGATGCAGCATAAACTAAAAAGAATCATAATTGAAAATATCCACAAAAATATACTTACCAAATATAATACTGAAAATAATACCACTGTTAACATTTTTCTTCGTGTGTCGTATCCTTTCATTTTACTCCAAACTGTGCTTATCCGCTATATAAAATATAAACCTTTAATTTATGTATTACTGAATGGCTCCAGGAAAACAACTGTATGTCCGTTTTTCATCCAGTATGCACCTTTCTAACATTCTTCAACTGAGTAATTTACGATCTGTCACATATCCAGACCTGAAAAAAAAATGAATAATTTTCACCCAAAAGACAAATCACGTAATAAAGAATATCATTATGTCTTCCTTACGTTATTAAAACATTTGGTTATTCCAGCAAATTTAATTTGCAAATCGCTGTTTCGCTTTATATTCTCTAGTACAATTATCCTGTTCGAGAATTACGAAATACCTGATTCATCCAACTATGTTATATATCTGTTCTTTATATTTCACACAAGCAATATGATCTTAGAAATTTTATACTTTTCAATTATTATGTTTGAGTCACCGAAACATTAACGTCAACAACCATTGCTTTTACAACAGAGACCTGGCGAAACCAGACTATACTTGTTTATATTTTCCCGTGCGAATAATAAACACTTAAACAGTTTATTCTGTTCAATATCTTAATGCATCAAAGGTCCTATTTTACTTTTAAGTTTAAAGATAACACGTAAATTTTTACTATGTGTGGTAAACAGTCTTTACCTATATTATAGATACCGGTAGTTTAGCCGGTAGTTTAAAATAAAAGTCCAATTACAACATGCCTATAATAAACCATTTGATACTGTGGCAATCTCTACTGTATTAGTGACAGAGTGCATGAGAATTGGATTTACAGGTAACTGCTGATTTGAAAAGGAGATTTGAAAGGTTATTTCAGAATGTGTGTCTCTTCTTACAGTATAAGCTTTTGTCAATACGCAATTTGTAATTAACTATATACGCACGTTGTAACATTGCCTCCACGGGAAGCTGAACGGCATGATCATCCTTTCAAAAATCTTGGCAAACTAATTTCCAATTCAATCTGTTTGGTTCAAACTGAATGGAATTTCAATAGTTCTTCAGTTTACAATTCAGTTATAATACAATTTAACTTTGAATAAACTAAATGTTCGGTTTTCTATATTTCAATACAGTTCGTGTTCAATGTCATAAAATTAATGAGTTTCTGATATACGTATGTCAAAATCATCAAAATAATGTAAGTACAATTATGGTCGTTCATGTCTCGTTAAAGATAAAGAATACACTAAATATCGGGATAATTTCTCTATGTACACCCTATCGATTCGATCCGAATATAACCTATATCGTACATATGCTTCAAGAAAATTTGAGACACGTGTGCTGTTCTATATCAGATGTTTTTGTCATCGTGTTTGAAAATGTATTATCTATAAATTAGTGGACATGGTCCTTCTGTTGTTCGATACATGATTTATTACGATGATGGTAATTTGTAGGACAGCATGTCCATTGCAACTTTTCCTTTTTAAGACAGTAACAAGCTAGTTTTTTTATAATGAATTACATATCAACCTTTATTTGCTATCATTTGCATGTTCATGTACATGTAAGGACTGCAGTTGGTTTTATCTCATTTCGTAATTCAAAGGGATTGGTTGTTTACAAGAATGCTCAAGGGAAGCTGTTAAGCAAAAGAAACAGGTGATGTCTTATACTAGGCAATTTTAAAGGTAGGCCTCTCCCAAAAGTGCAGATGTTACCTGTACACGTCTATTCAATACAGTAAGTTAATTCATTTTGTTAAAAATAATTGCACTAATTATTTCATTTAAAACGTTAATTTGTTTCTTTTTTACATTGTTGACATAAATGAACACCTGTCAGGTCAACCCTTTAATACAGAGATTCATCACGGACTTTGAGCTGTTATTAATATGTTTCTTTATGTGTAGTCAACACTTATTTTGAAATAAAGATATCTGGTTTTTGAATAAAGATATAAATCTAGGGTTAAGTTTTGCTTTACTGAATAAGCATTAAATCCACATTTATAAAAAGGAGTCGAATTATCATGTCAGAAAAGTAAGGCAATTTTACACATATGATTGATCGTGTATTAATTAGATACAGTTGATATGAATTAGTAAATGATTGCTTTTCCTTTGACGTATTGTGGCACCGTATCTGATCTGTAATTTCTCCAGTGATAATTGTGTTATATCACGTAAAAGCAATTTAGCTTGAATTGAACTTAAACTAATTTCTTAGTTTTCATATGTACCATTAAACCTCATATACCGCAGTACTGGCATTATTCATTATGTTTAATATAAAACCAAACGTTAGTAGACAGTCAGTTGCAAAGACACTGTTGTGTTGCATTAGTAATTATGATAATAATATCTAGACCTGGCTGTATTGTCGGACATTCATAAGTGGCACAGTGAGATCTGCACACATATCAAAAGACCATTTGACAAACCCTTAACTTTTGTCTTTGTTCAATAAATATTACTTTTAAAGTGAGACTGCACATAGTGTAGTATTGGCGACATTTTATAAAAGCATTGTTCGGTTGCTGTGCATTTAAATGTGTTAAACTAATGATGATGCCGCATTAGTATTTATAGTTGGTGCCTTAAAAATAAAAAAATTGGACAAATAAAATAATAGTTCCTCTTCCTTGTGTTGTTGTAGTTGTCGGTAGAGATTTCGGCAGTGGAAGGGGAGCAACTTCTGCATGCAGTTGTTTTTTTTAATTGACTCTCCCAGTCAAAATAGGAAAAGTAATATTTGGAAAGTTATTATTTCGTAATGGTAGCAGGAAGAGTTTGGTGTTAGTATTGGGTTAAAAGCTATTATTTCCTCTACCCTTTTTACACACACCTATTTCAGCTGGATGTTTTCTTGAAGAAAATGTGCATAATTCCACTTTAATAGAACTCTCTATCCCGCTGGAACCTTTTTCCCCTTTTTGGGACTAATACAATATATAGATACTTAACCATAACGGTTGCAAGTTGATAGCAAATCTAATTCTCTTCTTTTAATTTGGAAGTGTATTGTAATTGTTTTTTTTTTTTTGCAATATCTCGCGCATCTTCATATTATTAAGTAACCTAACATCCAACTACATGCACAGCCTCTATGTTGTATAAACCGTGGCGTGTTCAAGTGGACTTGGCCTGTAAGAATATAATGTTTAGTATTCATTGTCTGTCTCTGGAAAAAATAACCTTTTCAAAACTGATCAATCTTGGAATGTAACAACGGTGATCAAACTTTCAACTCAAATACGTCCCTTTTTCACAAGGACTTTTTCTACTACACTCCTGCGTTGTTTTTGCATTGTATATAGTCAGTTTTGTAACGCCATGTTTGTTTTCTATCGTTTGCCAACGACTTTCTAGATATAGTTAGCATTATAATGCAAACGAAAGCATGACTGTAACATACTCGTACTGTTTAGTCCAAACTTACAGACTGACGCCCGATGCAACATACCATTAGAGCTAAACACGAATTGAACATGTATTTATAACATGCCTGATCACACACGCTGTGATACAATCAGCTGGAAAAGTTCCAAGACAATTATAAAACAATCAGGAACTGTTTCAAAATTGATGTCCTCAAGTCAGTGCCAGGATGAGTGTCAGCGATTTCAGATTCTTAGCCTGCTTTATCCCGAGATTTGTAAATGAAATGGAGCCAGGGAATGCTTCTATTTGAATAAACAATTCTTGTTTAGCGAGACCCGCATCTTTTCATTGTTCGAATTCCATCCTTACATTGTTTAAAGTTCTCTATATAATTACATTATCAGTTGGCCTATGCAGGACAAACTGTCTTAAAACTACGCGCGTGTCTTATTTTAATATGTAGAGTCGTTACTTTTATAAGACCAATGATTTGTGTTTTTTATATGAAATTGTGTATATCTACGTCTGAAATACGTGACACATCTTAACTTGTAAATTAGCAAAATGTAAATACATTTGTTTTCGCATACCAGTTGAAAAAAATAGTATAATACAGAATTGAATATATGTATAAAGTATTTAAATTTTGCAGTGGATGATATGTCATTATGATGTAAGCTAACAATTCATTAGCAAACGTGTGCATGCACTAATAGTTATGTTTCTTCTTTTCAATTTGCATTTAATTTACATGCAATCCGTATACATTAGAAATGAATGATTTATTTTCATAGGCAAGAATAGTCTACTGAAAAATATAGGATCGTTAGTTTCATTACACTGTACCGAAACCAGTTTATTCACTTAATATTTGTATTATATCGATTTCAGAATGTCTGACATCCGTTTTAAATTAGCAGTTATTTAATATTGTACATGTTGGCAGCTGACCTAACCGCATTAGTACTAATCCCTGGAGAAACAGACAACTTTTTCACATTATGGGGCATGGTTTATATCGGGGAAAAGTACTTTAAAATAAGCGAAAACATGATAAACGGTGGCCTTCATTTTAAATTCTTACAATTGTCTATGCATATGAACCATCCTGGGACATTGATTAAATTATGTATAATAGCAGTCTTGATATGAAACGAGATAAGCTGTTACCATAAACACCACGGGATTTAAATTTAAAGAGCTTGTATAATGTAACACTGACGTCAAATTCCGAACGGGTAAGGATAATTGCCGTCTGGTTATTCTTGTGCCTGCATTTTTATAAAAAAAATCTAGCTATGTTAAACGAAACATTGACTTTGTAACTTCGAGATATGACAATTTTTGTTTTGCATGCATCTTTTGACATAAAGTATCTTTGTTTTCAAAACACATTACTTGGAATGAAATTTGCTTATTGCCTAAGTCTTTTAGAGCAAACATAATCTACGTCTATCAGTAAAGCAAACATTGTCAAGGCCCATCAAAGAGACAACAAGAACATACAAAAGTAATGATCTTATATTTGACAATAGTCGGTACCGAGGGCAAGCAAACCATATCAGTCAGTCAGACATCGGCCCTAAAAGTTTACTATTACATATACATGTAATAAAAAAGTTATCAAACTATACGTGAAAATAACAATAATTAGAACATGCTGTGTATTTAAGCACATATAAATAAAACGAGTTAATTACGAGTATCTTAAAATAAACGAATTGCAAAACATTCGTTATTACGATTCATATGCCACCAGGCAAGCTCTTACTTGATGGTATATGGGAACTACTAAGCACCTACACACATGAAGAAATGACACTCATGTCATTATATTAATGTAACTATATGTAATATTATAAACCACGCTCGGTCATATGACAATAGTCGACAACTCGAACCAGTCAGTCAGTCAGTCAGTAGACGGTCGAGGAAGGTTTATGAATATAGTCATTAGAGTGATAAATAATTTTCTTATTAGTATAACATATTGAAAGTCCCAGTTAAAATTAATACAAAAATATAAGGTAATGAACCAGTGATAAACTAAATTAGAATATATTCTCGAAAAAAAAAACACCCTTTATTCGTCGGGCCAGTAAACCCATGTTCAACTGCCTACAGAGAATAAGTACTAAACAGGTAAAACATTAAATATTAAGAAAGTAGTTGCAGGTTGAATGTACAAAAACCAATTCTCAAGTTACAGTACAGTCATTTTGTTTAAAAACACCGGTCCATGTAAACTAAAGTCATATTATCTTTTACTGTTCTGACATCTGCACAAAGTCAAAGGGTGAATCACAAACACATATTTAGGAAATGTTTTGTTGTTAATCTTTATTCATATTATCCTATATCGGTATAATTCTTTGGAATGCGATGTCGTTACAGTCGTTATGCATTTAATTAAAATGTACTTATCCGAGAAAGGAAATGTCAACAAGCTCTTCATACGTTGCAATCTGACCCAAAGGTTAAGTATTTACACTGTTATCATTGTTTTCTGCAAAAGTGTATTAAAATTACCATTCGAACGTCTTTACTACTCAGCTTGATATTAACGAATGGCGACTTTACCTGCTGCATTGTATGTTATAATGCTAAGAGACATTATATTCAATTAGTTAGACATTTGTTTACGTTTTGACCTGGTATAATCTTTGCTACAACATTCAGTGTATGGTGGTACGCCGTAAAATGTTAGAAACACAATGTGGACGTTGAAGTGACGTTCGGTAACAACACATATATTGCTGTAAAATGGTATTCGTTAACATATTATGAGGTTCAGTTTAGGCGACTAAGTTACAAACATAACAAGATACATGTAGAATGTGGCGTCTCTAGCTTAATCAAGTGCTAAATTCTGTTTTGACTGTGCCCAATCTAGTAAAAGACAAATCCGACCTGCACTATAGTGGCTTGCACATTCTATCTAAATACTGCAGTGAAGTAATACAGCTAAATTCTTGCTTAATGAAATGCCACTGTTTTGTATGAATTTAATTGGATCTCATGACATTATCTTTTCTCTTCATAGTTATTGCGTGCTATTTAAATGCCAGACATTATGCTGCATGTTATTCATTTATTGTTTAAAAAATCCTTTCAAATTATGGATACTGCTGCTACATTTCGTGCTGCATTATCACAGACATGAGTGTTACTCCGCACATGACATTTCATTGTGAATGTTTGAAATAGAGCTGACGGTAGCCTGTAAGGGAGCAACTATGCTTGTTATTTTAAAAGCCATTGTGTTAAGATATAGTGCCTTATTAGCATAACTTGCTCGATGTGCAGACTCCTTTAGAATATTTAAAAAGAACCAACAAAAAGAACCAACAGAAAATACGGAAGAACATAATTTGCAGTTCAAATATATTGTTTATGAGCCAGCAGAGATAGTGATCCAGCTAAAATAAATCAATTAAAGAGTTTCAAATTTGAAGAATTGGCTTCGGTTTAACTGTTGTTTTCTGTGAAGAAGTTTTAATTTAAGCGAATGTGTGTGATAATGCCTCGTACTAGTCTGACAGTGAAGCACATGATGGCTCTTCACAAACACTATCTAAAAGTTACTAAAAAGAATGAACTACTAACAGAAAACTGGCTTCTGTGGTTGCATGAAGGCGTCATGGTATGTTAAGATATATATATCATCATTTACTACAACTGACAGGTCTGTTTAATGACACCAATTATAAACTTGGCATATTACAACAAGGATGCATATTTAAAAAGGGAGTGTTATTTCCTACGTTATTCAGACTGACGTTAGTTATCTAACTAACTAATTTGTCTTGAACGAGACAAATTTCGGTTTGCTTTATGCAAAACTGTACTGCCATATTTTATGTTGGTGCAAAGCAACATATGCCATGCAACAAGAAAAGGTCCTTTTGACGGTAAAGATATAAGACATTGCCATAAAAGTAATCTATTAGTTTTGCCTTTCAGTTTTCTTTGCCTCCCTGTCGTTATAATGTGACCTTAAAATGAAAACAAAAAGAACAAACTGGAGCAAAAAAGACTGATGTCTTATGAGGTTCCTCGTAATTTGCATTATGTTTTTTTAAAGTTTTTTTTATTATATGCATAATGTAAATTAAAGCATTTTTCAAAAGAAAAATGTTCAAAGAATGTGTTATTTACATGTTTCTATTTTTATTTATTACTGTTACTGTGTAACATTGATCAATGAATTGTTTATAAAATGATAACAGTTACTTATACATAAGTTAAAGACTTATAATGATTTTATAAAAACAATGTTTAGAAGCGATGATGTAGTCAGACATCAGTGCATATTCAGTAAACAGTACACAGTTATAATACTGGTTCGTCTTTTTCATCCATTTCGATTCCACTGAATTTTTGTGTAATGTAAAGCAGTACATGCTCAAATTAAACGTAGCAACATATGTGACCAGTGGACAGACCATATTATGTATCTAAACATTTATGATATATTTGAAAAGTTAAAATGAAACAAATATACCGAAGCTAGGCAGTTAATGGACATAACCAACTTCACAATCGCTTCAGATACTGAATATTTTTTCAGCGCAGTAAACACGCTAACAATGTTTCTTTAGGCTAGTACACGGGTCTTAATTAGAATATTACACAGTAACAAATGAGTTTATACGTTCCGTTGAACATTGTGACATAATTCAACATAATGTAACAACAGTTAAGGTGGGGATGTATTGTCATTTCAAACGATAAACAGCATATTTCTTGCCAGGTGTTTTAATGCCCGAGAGACTTTTGAAAATGAATAAGTACTAATATCTTAACGTTTGCAATGATGTTACTCTTATATGTTCCAAGGTTGTTTGTGTGCACCAAATTTAGTTATTCCCTCGGCTGTGGTGTCGACAGACGAGGCACTTATCAATTAGAAGTACAAACAGATGCGCTTGAACAAAGTAGATCTATACTCAGATAATTTATCAAAACACCAAACGAAGTGCAAAATGTTTGCGTGAAATTTTATGTAAAATGTTTTTCATATCTATCAAATTTATCATTGGTACGAACTCCTTTTCGGAGTTTTTTTCTGGTTTCTTGGCGAAGAGTGGTACGGCAGAGTGCTTTAAATTGAATTAAACCTATTTCTAACTTTTACTCATGTGTTGCTTAACGTTTTCTTACTGCGCAGTATTTAAATGCAGATGATCAAGTTTGTAACTTTATTTTATTGTTATTTTGGTCATAAAGATTATTTCTGAATGGCTGTTTTGTCATCGCCATTTCATAAAATATCAAGCATACTAGATTGAAATTCAAGAGATGCTATTCAAACAAATTACATTTTATCCTTGAAATGATCTAATAATTTTATCAGATTGCTTTCTTTTAGATAAAAACACATCTTAAACACAACGCATTGGCGGCTTTTCAATGGAATACTAAAGATATCTCAACTTTTTTGTTATTTGTAAATTTATGTCCGTAACTTTGAAATTTAATCGCCTTACATGAGAATTTAAGGCCAGTCAAAAATAATCTTAAAAAATATAACCGTATACTCTTAAAATGATGTCACCTTTTATTTTACACTTTTCTATAATGTTCATTTACTTGAATTTACAGTTCGCCTATCTTAATATTCATTTATTACCTTTGCAAATATTAAAATATTTAATATGATGATAATGTTACCAAGTTTGAATCCTTAATAAGCACGAGCGTTTTATATTTAATTTGAAATAAAAAGTAAACATTTTTAATAGTTACTTTGCTGTTTAATATCACACTGACAGTATTTTGTCATTACTTGTAAAGGAGCCTGATGAAGCATGCTAAAAGTTTGTCAAACTACGACTTATGTGCTTGCTGATAAAAATGTTAAAAACAAACATGGTTGAAATATATGGTTCACCACGCGAGCCATACGATAAATATTACTACTAAACATAATGGCTGTCCATGAAAGACGTGCGTTTATATTAATTCTAGGTCGATTTTGAATCAGATTTTATTGACAGAGATACTAAATTGTTACTTAAAAATTGCTGACGAAAACGTGCATAACAACTGCAAAAGTTTAGTTCTTCCTGTCATGATGTTTGTTTTATTTTCTTTGTTGTTTTTTTGTTTGAATTCGAATGAAGAATATGAAACAGATCTGGTGTAATATATGCTGCAATATTTTACCATTACAGGGACTGTGTTAGTTTTGCAAAACGCAGTTTGTTGGCAAATGATAGTTATAGTATATATACAACATACTTTATCAGACACTAAAAACCTACAGTCACATTGAAAATGTTAATTTAGTGAAAGCAATTCTGAAAGAGTGATAAGTATTTACAGTTTTGCTAGATTTCGCTCTCCCCAACTGTTTTTAATGATTTCTAATCTTCAATTCGTACGCCGACATATTTCATTGTCTGACGGAACTTTACAAAACATTCTACCCTTTTCCATTGCAGACAAAAAGATGCGCCATGCTTTGATTTATTATCAGAGAAACATAACAGATAACAAGCACTAGTTATGAATTAATGGTTTTTTTAATTCACTGCCTCTTCCAGAAGTACTAGTATATTTGTAATTGATATACAATGTATAAATATCAGATAAAGATATTAACATCTTTGGGAAAATAGCGGAAAGTATCATTTTGATATAATTCCCTCGTATTTGCAAGTATATGCCTCAATACAATTCGTAGGAATAGAAACATATCAATACGTAAGATACGAAAACAAGTTTTTTGTTATACTATTTAGTTGTTTTCCAACATGTATTTCATGTTTAGAACCGTTTGTAAATACTTTTTGAGTAAAACAAACTTAAGCAATAAATATTTTTTCTTTATAAAGTAAATTACTTAGAATATACATAATTACAACGGCCATTTGATTCGGATCTACCTCAAAATCATTAAACAGAAGATCTATTACTATCAATGTTGCTTCGATAAATGTTTACACTTGTCAGCACTTATATAACGCTTTATATTTCAAACTTTGTTAAGTTAGACATAGCCTTTCTATAAGTCAACAGGTAAATTAAACTATTCATTTAATACTTGGCCGTATTTTTGTAAGTACATTTTAACTGTATTTTAAAGCTGCTCGCTCTCAATTGCCGTTGAAAAAATATAACATTTTCAAAAATGACATACTAATACATAAATATAAAACTCAAGGCTAGAATCAACAACAGAAGTAAAAATCTAGGTAGGGATTTGCAAAAATCGATTGAAAATGCTGGTTTTACGGCACCGCTACACTATATGTTTATATTGGAAATTCAAAAGCTTTTGCAACGCTTCATCATTTGGTTGCGTATCTTTTCAAATGTACAGATATACGTAACAGGAATTTATACATCAAGCTTTTTATATGACTATATGTTCTAAAATGCGTTATTTTCATGCATTTTGAAGAACTTTATTTGTTTACCAAAACCTGAAAGCTAGCAGATTTAAAACAAAATATAGACACCATAAGGTAAAGTGGTTCAAGCACAAATGTACACGTGGCAACGCATGTCTGGTCTGCAAGCTCACACATCTATCTTGTGGCTACTGGCATTTTATATAATTTGGCTAAATAATCATAATCTTTGGAGAAAACTTACTGGGTATTGCAGTAAGGTAAATCAAAACTCAGGAATTTTTCTAATAGTAGAATAACATATATATCGCACTTATAACAAAATCTATACTTTCTGACAATTTTGGCACTTGAATAAAATCCACCTTACGAAGATTTAATGCAAGTTTCTTTTTTAAGTTGTTTGTACGAATGCAGTTATCCTTGCTAATCTTAGTATTTTGTTTATAAACTGTCATAGTGTAAGAGCTTTTTCCATTACATTGTTTACATAAATGCATTTTACATACTAAACAGGCATAAAGGCAAACACCTCACATAACGTTCCGACATTAATTTACGATGATTTACTTAGTTTCCCGTTTTTAGAGGAAAAGGGCAAAACACACTTGCACTTCAAATAATTTGGCTCATGTGATGTGCTGTTCAATATTCATTTGCATATTCTGTCAATATAGCAATTTATGATTACAGAAGATAAAGTTAAGCTGGAAATGACTTTTCTATTAAAACGGAGTTCTTGCATATCGCCATAACTAAATTCATTTACAAGAGAAAAACAAGTCACTTTATATATTATGATCACATGCCATGAGCTCAACAGCACCTATTTATCTCATATAAGATAATTATTTGTTGCGATCTTGAGTGATACTGCTGTCACTTTCTTTAGAAACCAGTCACTGATGATGTTGTTTGAGAGATGTAACAATGCAAAAATCCTGCGCTTACATGTTTTTGTATAAACATCACCACTTCCTGGACGAATTCAGAACAATTGCAGATATCATCACAGAAAACAAAGTCTAACCTATTATCTATATATTTATCTTGAAAGCTAGTCGATTTATTTTTAGAAATGTTGTCGCCTTTGATGTTAAATGAATCAACTATTGAAATAACTAGTAGAGAGTATTAATGTTAAAAAAATATATGAAACAAAATTAACTTAAGTTTTTGTAATGTGCTTAAAATGTTTTGAACATTTGTAAAAATTGGAACACTTGTTAACGTTGTTTGTAAATTCTTCCTTTTAGACACGCGCAAGTGGAATAATAAACAAATAACAAGCGTTTTAAGAAATAATTATCCAAAACTATTGCCGAAACTAAACAGACAAGAATAGGCACTTTTATTGAACTGGCATCGTCATAAAATTGCAAGCAATTTATGTTCGTAAGTTGTTTATAAAGACTGATGCGTTTTTAGATATTCACTTACTATATATATGATCGAAGGATGCTATTCAAGGGTAATAGACTTTATGTTTCAGGATTAATGAGCTAGCTGCTATCACTTAATGTTTTTCATTTACCTTTAGAGTGTTGTAATCATCTCTTGAATCCAAGGTCCTGTTAAGATGAATACAAATTATTTTGCAGCTTGCAGATTACTTTCGACACGTATCAATTTATGAGATAAAAAACGAGAAAACAACAGAAAGAGCAACCTGATTTGTATCAGAATCGAAGCAAAACATCTGTAAAATGTAAAATTATCTGGATGTTTGAGAAAATAACTTTGATTTAATGATTATCATTATTCAAACTGCTATACCAACAATTTGTTTTGATCGCCTTGACCCGTCAGCCATAAAATCTAATGATTTATCCTCTTATTTTTTAAAACAGACATATTAAGTTATCGTAAAGAATGATGCTGCAAACACAGTTGAAACTTTGAAACATATAAGAAGTGAAATAGTCTCAGTTGTGTATAAATCAAAATAAACACACAAAAACGATGTATTTTAGATTTTCGACTAAGAATTTCTCTAATTTGTGCTAATAAACTTAATAATTCAAAACTGATTCGTATTTTTTAAATAAATATTTGAAAAAGTTCATTTCTCTAGGTGTATAGCACAGTGATTCATGTCATTCTTAAAACTGTTATGATCATTTTTAAGGGCAATATAACTTTCAAATACTACTATTTAGTCCTTGTTTCATTTTGATGTACTTTATCAAGATGATTATTAACGACAATTGCAAATGCGAATCGCTATTAAAGAATAGAAACTGGTACTGAATAGAAAAACATACATTAACTCAACGCTGATTTAAAGTAAAAGGGATCTGCCTATTTATTAAGTCCTTGTGGTCAGGGTAGTATTGCGAATAATAAACACATCTACTAGCGTAGATTTGTGTTTTTTGGCGCAGCCCTATTAAGCTCGCTTTTTGATCGGAAGTTTGTAACCTTTCAACCGCCAATGAATTACAAAGTAGAATGTATAACAGTTTTTGGATTGAAAAAAATACTTTTTAAGGCACCTGTTAATTGGATAATACCGAAAGAAGACGGTCAATAGCATGCTCTTGCTTTTCAGTCTTTCTTGAATTGTTTTATAGTTACGCTTCAGAAATGTTCTGCTTTTCTTTTACTCGTTTTTATTTCATAAAGAAAGCAGAAAAGAAGCCGACCGTTATTCACTCAAAACAATCGATCATATCTATTAATAGCTTCGTCGGAAGAATTATCTACGCAGCAGGTAGCTTAGATTAGAGTTTTTGTTTTGACTTCCAATTGGGCGTATCTGCGAGAAAGTCTTTAATGAGATAACAAATGAGATATCAAAGGCATTCTCATGAAATTATATGTTATTTCCTAACTATTTCAACGTCTTTTCTTGCATTCATTGCCATGTAAATCTTGTACATTTCTTAGTATAGGACATGACTTTCAAAAGTTATCGAATGAGTTTAGAGTTACTCATTTATAATTATGTACGGAAGCGTATAATGGTCGCCAGTTGCTAGATATTTATGTAGATTTGATGCGAAAATATCGCATCATGTTTGAAATCTTACGGGAAAATGCAAGATAGTAATAGAAATATTGCATGATAATTGTAGCATTCGTTCCTTAAGAATCAGCAAGTAAAATCATTTTGAACGGTAAAGTTATTGCATGAAAGATTTATCTTGCTTGTGTATGATAATTTATTACTGAAAATGAGTTAATATTTAGCTCCGACATCGGTGAAACTAGAGTAGATAGCTGGTGTAAATGTTCTCTTTTGAGCTCACCCTAGCCTGCTTGCCTGTCTGTCTGTCTGTCCACACTTACCGTCTGAACATTCTATAAGAACATGGAAATTGGTCAGAATATTTTTCTTGATGATCTCCCGACCAAAAGTTGAAACTAGGTCACACGGGGTCAAATCATAGACCATGTCAAATAATAAAAAATATTCCAAATATTGTAGAAACCACATTTGTACCCAACCAAACAGTAATATTTATTAGAATGTTTGTCTTGATAAAATATAGGACAAGAAAGAAACTATATTACGGACACCAGGTAAAAAATAGAAAAAAACAAAAATAATATCAAACAGGGAATGCCACGTACCAAAAACGCAGCCTCCCCAAAACGAGCCCCACATCACCCAGAAGTGATAACCCCAGAAGCCAAATTTGCACCCAATCACCCATGATGTCTTGATAAATGCTATGTCAAGTTTGAAATTTGGTCACATCATAAAATCTAGATCACAAGGTGAACTCATAGAACATCAACATTCTAGAATTTACATTTTGAATCAAATCATCTTGAAAATTAATCAGAATGTTTGTTTTGATGAACTCTATGTTTAGTTTTAAACTGGGATTCGTGGGGTCAAAAAGTAGGACACCAGGTAAAATAATAGAAACACCTACGAACTCTAGATGCCACATTTGACACACCGGCATCAGTCATATTGAAAGAAAGTTTGTCTTGGTGAACTTTAGTCAAGACCGAAACTGCGTAACATCTGGTCAAAAGTTAGGTCACTTTGTACATTGATTTTAAACCTACGTTTGGAATGTGTTTACCGTTTCGCAAAGAGATTTTAAAAATTGTCAGCGGTTGGCATTGATCATGACTTTAGACTTACTTTTTGTCTTTGGGACAGGATAGCGATATAGGACCATCTTGGCCCTCTTGTAATTCATTATAGCCGAGGGCTGTAGAGTAAATGATTGTTTTCGGTTTCAGCTTTGCGCGAGAAATATACGTCAGATAAGAACTTGATTTGCCGAATAATATGTGTCGTATTCGGGAAAAAGTTTCTGTAGTAATAGTTTTAGCAAGATATTATACTGTGATTGCTTTTTGACGTCTAACGTGTTACGAAAACAAACAGCTCTGTTTTTAATCAATTGTTTTATTTTATCATGACATAACGCACAATTGCAAAATATTATCAAGCAAAGTCAACATATTACCACATACATGTCTAGTTGATATAAACAGTAACTGTCGACCATTGTAAGCTTCCGTAAATATGTCTGTATCATTAAGTGATATTGCTTTTTCCTGGCAGCAATATGTTGTAAACATAATATTACCTTCTCTTTGTAAAGCAGTCTCTGTGCCACAATTATCATTTCTGCTACCCTGTAATTAGCAGTGTAGTAGAAACGAACACCTTTTAATTTATGCCTTAAATATATTGGGTCATCAAAATCCTGTAATGTGAGAACAGCAACTCTGCCTAAGAAAAATGTGACAAAGTTTCCTTTGCCAAACATACTTGCTAAGGAAAACAAATAAAAATAAAGATAAACAATCGTTTGTACGTCCAAAAGTCAGTCTAGTGTTGTTTTTTTTTGCAGAGAAGGGGCAGCGAGTAAAATATGCTGATCTTAAACTGTAGGACTAAATCTTAATGCATAGAAGAAAGTCACTTTTTTAATTTCAGATATATACGGACACGTATAATGGTCGCCAGTTGCTTAATATTTATGTAGATTTGATGCGATAATATCGCTTAATGTTTGGAATCTTTGGACGAAAATGCGAGATAATAATGGACGTAACTGCCTGATAATTGTATCATTCGTTGCTAAAGAATCAGCTTTTGAACGGTATAAATTGTTTGCATAAATTATTTATCTTGCTTGTGTAAGATAATTTATGACCGAAGATGAGTTAATATTTAGCTGAAAATGTTCTCTTTTTAGTTCACCTGAAAACGAATTACTCAAAGGTGAGCTATTGTGATCGCCCGAGGCCACATATTTAGTCTAGTAATTATGAAAATTGGTCAGATTATTTGTCTTGATGATCTCTCGTCCCAGATTGAAACTGGGTTGCGCGGGGTCAAAAACTTCAGGTCAACTCATAAAAAAACCTACGGACAGTCTAGAAGCCACATTTGATACCCAGTACTTAGTCATCTTGAAAATAAGTCAGAATGTTTTCTTGGTGAATTTAAAGCAAGATGGAAGCTTCGTAACATTGAGTCAAATTAAGGTCACCAGGTACATTGTTTTTGACCTTTTGACCTTCTTTTTGTTTTTGAAGCTACAATAATTAAATTTCGACTGTGTGCACAGTTTTGCAAGAAGACTTTAAAAAGTGTCCTCGGCTGACCTTAAAGGTCCATTACTAAGACCAAATCAAATTTTCTTTTAAATCTGGAATTGTAACGGGCGTCTTCCCAGAAGGAAAATATGACATACTGCATGGAATGTGACCATATTGTGTTGAAAATTTAAGTTTAACAAAAGAATTAATAAATTATACTTTGCATTTTCAAAAACGAAAGTAGGTTTTCCCGTTTTCAAATATCTTTGTAATTTTCCAGAAATCTCACAGAAAGAGGCTGTAAATAGGTTCTATATGAATAAGCATGCCTATTTTTAATACTAGCAGAAAGAATTTCACTTCTAATGATGTGGAGTGTATATTTCTGACTGTTTGCAACATGCACTAAAGCGAAAGTAGGACAAAAAGACCACCAATGTCAATCTAAGGAAATACACAAACATTCACTCGTTTTTCTGCAGCAGTATTTCAAACAGGGAAATACTCCACGGCTATTGTGAAGCTTTAGAAGCCAGTTTCAAACCGTATTTCCCTGTTACAATTCCAGAAAATTCAATTTGGTCTTAGTAATGGACCTTTAATCGTGATGTTTTGACCTACGTCTTGTCGTTTGGAGCAATGGTACTCAGGTGAGCGATATAGGGCCGTCCTGGCCCTCTTGTCATTCATTTATGCCGAGAGCTGGAGATTAAATATGAATGTTGGTGTTAAGCTTAGCGTGAGAAAACAGCAAATATACGTCAGAAAAGAACTTGAATCGCCAAACAATATGTGTCGGATTCGGGAAAAATACTGTGATTGCTTGTTGACGTCCAACGTGTTATGTAAGCAAACCGCTCTGCTTTTAAGCAGTTAATTATTTTTTTCATGAAAAAAAATTATTTATACCCTGTTTTTGCCAAGTTTCTTAATATCGAAAACAAAACGCTAAATTAAAATAGTATTTATATTTGGACTATGATATATCCACCCTGTATTTAATGAATCAAACATCATGTTGTTCAACACTTTTCCGTCAAGAAAGGTGTCTCAGAACGATAATAAAACTACGATGAAATAACAATAACGACGCAATGCGAAATACTTAAATGAGAAAGACAAGTCTGTCGGTTTAGAAATGTTTTTAACAAACTAAATGCAGAATTATTTTTCTTCTGTCCCGCAACACGGAATAAAGTTTTAATATGTTTTCTGAATAATAATATTTATTATCATTAAAACATAATTTTATTATTTTGTACCCCATTAAAAGTAAAATCAGCGTATAAATCTACATTATGATTTGTTATACTGGCTGCTACATAAACAAATTCGCCTTAATGGATACTTCTAATTTAAGAGAGCAATTCAAATGCACTTCACATAATCATTATCTTCAAACATTTACAATGCACCCTGTTTAGAGCAAACATAAATACAATTAAATATTACAATTAACACAGTTCAGTTACAAACCTTAGTTTGGATTTAAACAAGAGGGCAATTATGGCCCTATATCGCTCACCTAAGTACCATTGCTATTGCTTCAAAAGAAAGTATGTCAAAGGTCATACTATTATCCAAGAACAGTGGAGGACAATTTTGAACTATGTTTGACATACAATACAAATTGTTAAAATTTTATCACTGTAGCTTCAAACACAACAAAAGCCATGTATAATGCCCACCATCGAGGCAATATCCTTAACCAAATGACAGATCATTTAGCCAGAACATGTTGTTAATGTGCACATCTTCTCTTTCATAAGATTTGTTGATTTCAAGCATGGGGTCTAAGAAGTTTCATTAAGTTCAAGACAATAGTTCATGAAAAAATACAAAATAGCCCGGACAAGAATACACAAATGTGCCATATAATGAAAGGGACATAACGCAGTGTAAAATTCATCGAGCCGGAACATGCTTGCAACATCTCCTCTTGTTATGTAAGGTTGTTTAATTCTAGTCTGCAGTTGCTGCGACAGAACGCGGAAATGAAGGTATGTGTAAACGTATGAAAGGGCATTAACTAAATGCAGATCACTGAACTGGAACATGCTAATAATATGCGCATTTCCTTGTAATAGTGAAGTATTCTATGATGCTTCACTGAATTCAAAGTGGTATTCGAGTAAGAATGTATTTAAGAGCTACATACACTATAATTTACATAAATGGGCCATCATACAGTACAAAACATGATTGAACTAGAACATGCCTGCAATAAGTGCATCTCTAGCTGCTAAGAAAGTTTCCGTAACGATTTGTTCAATTCCAGCCTGTGATTGGTGAGAAACAGCGCGGACACGAACGTACATGAGAAATTAATGAAACAGCAATAACTCATTGTAGTGGAACGTGCTTATGATATGGGTATGTCCTCTTTATAGTGAAGCAATGTATTTCACTGATTCTAATCAGTGATTCCTGAGAAATAGATCGGTCAATATTGTGTTCCCCAGCGGGGAATACAAATTAGGTCAAAAGACTAAGACACACATAAATGGTGACCTGAGTTGTGACTTCACGTTACTGAGTTTCGATCATGACCTCGATCAAGACAAACACTCTTACTTATTCAAGATGACATAGTGTTTAACTTTTTGATTAATTCTCATAACAATTGAATATAAAATAGGGATTGCATAGTGTTCACAAGTTTTTGACCTGGTGACATAGTTTGTGGCTCCACGTGATCCAGTTTAAAACGTCATCTGAAGCTCACGAAGACAAAAAATATGAAAAATATTTATGATGATTGTATAAACATGTGACCAGTATAATGATAACAAGGTTTGAGCTCGTTGTCTAGTTATTTATCCAAAGTAACCCATTTTCAAACTTGATCTAGAGTTCATCAAATCTACGTTAGATACCTTTCAAAATGTCGATTTCAGAATTTTGAATAGATGGCCTAGTTTTTGACACCACACAATCCAGTTGGCATGAAATTATTAAGAAAAAACACACAGTGGGATCGCTTTATCCGTCGGGTCCGTCCGTCACAAACACTGAACGTTGGCTTTAACTTTGTCATTTCT
This sequence comes from Saxidomus purpurata, assembly GCA_022818135.1. Classification (NCBI taxonomy): domain Eukaryota; kingdom Metazoa; phylum Mollusca; class Bivalvia; order Venerida; family Veneridae; genus Saxidomus; species Saxidomus purpurata. The sequence goes on along the minus strand of JAFMSR010000018.1, from coordinate 2,690,378 downwards.
TAAGATTTCTTTTCTAAACTTTGAACTTGATTTGCTTATGACAAAGGGGTCGTGATGCCGCCAAATTTTATAGGACAAGGTCATATTTGACAGAGTTATATCCCTTTTTGTACTTAGGTTTTGTCACGAAAACTTAACGTTAGCTATAACTTTGCCATTTCTTAAGATTTCGCCATCAAACTTTCAAATTGTATTGCTTATGACAAAAGGGTTGTGATGCCGCCACATTTTATAGGACAATTCATATTTGATAGAGTTATGTCCCTTTTTGTACTTAGATCTTATTACGAAATTATTGGATTATTCTGACAAAGTGTAAGAGGGCCACACAAGTGTTCTACTGAACACCCATCTGGTTTCTTATATTTCACCTTGTGGCCTAAAATTTGACCGCACCTTACCCAGTTTCAAAGTCGGACTAGAGATTATGTGGCATGAAAAAAGTAGCAAAGCTTAATTAACTGTATTCAACAATAAATAATGCCAAAAGCAATTGACGTAATACGAAGACCATTCAGCATTGTTTACTGAAAAATGTTGCTTTTCTCACAGCAGGAGGATTCATTCTCAACTGTTGGTTAGTCTTGTCTTTGATGGTCTTTATGGATGAATTTTATGTTTGTTTTATCTTGCTGTTTCATTCCTGAAATCGTTAAACCTCTAATATGTTGTTTATTTTAAAGCTAACACAGTTAAATAGTATATACCAATACAGCTTTGAGAACAAGACTGTACTGAATTTACAAACATTTTTGTCAAGTTATCATTGGGTTTCAATAAAATACAAAGCAGTATCTTCTCCTGACCAAAAGGCGGTATCATCATCGTCTACTAATAAAATCTGCTTTATTTACTGCGACGCTCCTTAAGGAAGGTGATATATTACGCGTTGTAACCTTACGATATTTTGGAGGTAAAAAATGAAGGGTTCGTGAAATGTAATTACTTTCCGATTTCCAATAATGTTGATTATACGTTTGTCCTTCCTCTGCTTATATTTACAAAGAGAATTGTATTATATATGACTTCCACAAATGTTAAGGCAGAAACCTTATAGAGTGTAATTATGTTTAAATAACAAGACCTGCGATCAATCATTGTAAAATGACAACGTAATCGTTTAATCTATCTCGTGTTTTAGAGTGCAATTTTCTTTTGCCTGTCTTTTGAACCCTGAACAAATACATTTCATCATGTTCACTTGAGAAAATGAAATTTGAAATGCACTCCAGATCAAATTTGTTTGCAATTACACATACCTCAAAAACGTGAGACAACGTGTCATTTTAAATGAAACTATAAGTCTTTTATTAAAAAATGTATTTTCATTGATCCTATTAATTGATCAAATTGTGCGTTTGCTTTCATAAAAAGCGGTTGATTTTGTGAATCTATGACTGATATTGATATTAGCAACAATAATCAATCTCTTCTCGGAGAAGGGTTAAATGTGTTTAACATGTCGAATAATTAATATTTCAAATAAAAGCATACACGGAACGATCTACTAGGCTCATTCTCTGGTGATTAACACAAACATCATGTAATTATCTAACATGTTTAGATCAACCCCTCTTTTAACAAATATTTATGAATATAAGATTATTTATGAAGATATTTGTATAGGTGTATTTGGGTATTTTTTTATAATATATACCATCTTGGCTGCAATGGCTACTTTATCTTAAGTGTAATTAGAGCATATTAGGGTATACACTCAACAAAACTGAACATAGAAGTATATTCACATTGTCTTTTAAAACTTAATATAACTTACCTACAACATTTCAGCGCACTTTCATTCAAGATAATGAATTACGTATGAATAGCAGAACCGGTTTCATAAAACAGTTCTCAAATAATCAAGTATTTTTCAAATTTAAACATCTATTACAAAAAACAAATCCAAACTGAATTATTGTCGCGATGCAAATTGATTGACGACTTTGTATATTTTTTTATATTTGGCAATTATTTTTTCATGTAATATGCTTGTAGTAGCTTGTAGCATATCAACGGCTGCACCAAGACAAATTTAAAACTAATTCCAAACAAACTTCTCAATAATTATTTGAGTGATATTATTCCTTATTAAACACATGCAATGATGCTAAACTGTATAAATGAAGGCACATTACTTACATACTGGATGTTAGAATTTCTAATAAAAACGTGGAAAACATATATTCAATGAGAAAATATATTCCCGGAAGTCTTACATTCATAACATTTTTCATGATCGTTAAATCTAGCAGGATAGTCAATCGTCATCATAACATATACTAGCGTGAAGCCCTGTCAATCAGTACATGAATAAACCAAAAAGCATTCTTTCATGGTTGAAGTATAACAAATCGAAAGGCTTAATATGTTAAATTTTGACGTATTAGTCACGTGGCAAATAATTTCCACACGTCACTTAAAAACGTAAATAATATGATTCTTTAAACTTTATATTGTTGAACTTATCAAAGATGTGCATATGAAACGGACTAAATGATTTTACAAAGTTTAATCATATATATCATAAAAAATATAAATTCTCAAAATCATCTACCAAATTCCCCATACCCGCAAAATGAAGGAGACATTCAGAACAAAACATTAGATCTTTGAAATATTCAAGATGAATGATTTACATCTGGTTACCGTACGCAAAACATCTTTCCCGTAAAAGGAACAATTTCGCTTTCATTAGAATGTCAGTGCTCTTATTTTTTTATTTATTATCCTTCCCGTCATCAAATATGACAAGTACATCTGGTTAACACTGTATTTTCGTTTTAGTTATGTAGGGCAAAAAGTCTGAAAAAGTAGTGAGTTTTGGATTTGATTAATGTTTAGGCCAACATGCAAGATTTAAATCTTTACTGAAAGAATGACCATAAATATGTACCCCTGATGAAACATTTGAAATAACTTCAAACGCCTCTTAATCACTTCTAGTAATCTCAAACTGTGACACATACTTGTTACATCGTTTAAACTAGATTCCAGATGATACAATAATGTAATTTTGGTTTTTCGTAAATCAGACCTGCAACGTGTCAAGCATGCTACTTTATGTACTATCTAAAATCTAAACATGATATATACCACTCGATAAACATTTCTGTTTAAAAAACAGGAAGACTACACTATTGTTACTCGAAATAACTAAAAAAAGGCAAATATGCAGGCAAACAGGCGTCATGATTGCAATTCAATGATATGGCACGCATTGGTCTGATGCAATGCAGTTTGGATGCAATTTTACATCAAATTCTAACATAGATCAGCTTAGGTTTTATTTAAACCAAGACTAAAACCAGCGTTGTAACTAAGTGCGATTAACAACTGTTTAGTGCCAAATGACCAGTTAAACAAAACAGCTAACCAGAAGACACATCATATTTGACACAAATTTATTATGCTTCTAGAACATTTATCATGAAACATTTCCATCGATAAATATTCGAGTAATGTGCCAACATTTATCTGTTAAGACTTAAAATTAGAAATTGTTATATAGCTGAGCTGAATCTCCTAAACCTGATCCGTGTTCCACGTTATTTAGGTTGGCAAACGTATCAAATTGTTGAACTTGAACTAGTATAGTGCATTCATGGGCGAGAAACAGTGCAAACGTAGATACTTATACACTAGACTTGTAATCCAGGAATCGCAGGTTCGATTCCCCGCTCCTTCACTAATATAACTTATGATCTTTTGGATGAGACCTAAATATCGGTGCAGTACACCGTTAAAGAATCATGCGGTGTCCATCTTGTACAATCGCCCGAAACCTAAAGTAATTAAACTCTCCTGGGGGCGTTGGTCATATGGATTATCTTGAACCAACATTAGAACTCTAGAATACACGCAGATGATAACGACACTGAAGATACCTGAGAGAAGTTTAAGCTAACTTTGGCAAGATAAGCCTCATTTTCAAAAGTGAAAAGGTACATGTATATACACACATTTCTTTAAAAGTGAATGAGGTGAAATCACTGTCCGATTTTACACGCTTTGCCTTTGGACGAGACCGAATTCCATGTATACATAATTTTATTGGCATATATCACACTCATTCTAACAATTACTTATATAAGCAATGTCGTGAAGATGTAAGTAGGAGAAACCACAAATTAGCACCTTCTACAATTTTATATGTTTGCTCTGCTCGAGGGTAATTGTAAACCTCATCTGTAATGACTATATCTTCAAACCGCAGCTATTTACTTCTTTTTTATTTGTGCAGTGCTTGAAAGGCAGATCATTCTTTTCAATACCGTAACCACTACAAAAAGTTCGTTTGAAATGATTGCAATTAGCACACAACCTCCTTTATGTTGCGAAGTATAGCATCGAATGGCGTAATGTAAATTTACGTTAATAGCCACGTGAATGCAGGAGCTAACAAGACATAAGCAGTTAGAATTATTGCCAATGGTACTGTCTCCAAAAATGCTGTAAAGCTTTTGATATGTGAGAGACATTATTGTAAGAGGAGCGTATAATACACGATTAACCTGTTCATCAATCTAAAATATATCAGGCATTTGTGACCTTAAAACCTGCTAGCAAATGATCCACCTTTGTTTTAATGATAGTTTGTGGTAGACTGACATCACCAAACCTGAAATACCATAACCATCTGCTTACAACTGCTGATCTAAGTAATAGTTGTTGCTCTGTTACGCTATTGTAACTGTGGTCTATTATAGATAGATCATGTTCTCTATTGGTAAGGTCACAGGATCACATTCACAAGTAGCTCTCAGATCGTCAAGAAAGATGTCAGAAATTACCTTTATTTGTCAAAAAACATTCCTAGCTTGTGCTTTTTAAATGGATAAGTACATATAAGAAACATTGCGCAGTATTTTTTTCAATAATATTGCAAAAAAATTGAAAACTCTTTCTGGCAACTCTTTCTCTTGAAGAAACATCTTGAATACTAAAGAAAGGCATATGTCAACATTGTTTTGGAGTGAATAGAACATGGTTGTATCAGTATCCTATCAATGAATTAATGTTGCTTTACCAGTAAATTTAAAGAGATCCTGTGACTTTAAGCTCCGCCTACATACACAGTTCAAATTATGAGAAATACAGTACATTGTTGTTCTATAGCTACATAAAATAATACAAATAGATTGATACGTATAGAAATAGTGAAATTAGTTGAAGGTAACTCCGACGTGTCTAATTAACACAATGGCAAGGTACCTGTAGTCACCATATACTTTCAAAGTTGTAACGATATCAGTGTATAACGGAACTAACATGATAGTGTTTGTCTTATATATTTACCCAACAATACGCACTTTCCAATTTAAATTATTCAGAAAATAACTTTACAATGCTCAGATGTTTTAGACAGTTGTGTCTAAATGCTGAAATATTTTCTAGTCAATATCAATAGGCAAAGAAATAAAAACACTGATCTTACAAAACCTTCTGCCGGATGACATAACAGTATTACGTATTAAAGTATTTTTGTTTAAAATGTTCTAAATTTGAGCTAATAAACAAATGATTAAAAAACTTTTCATTCATCATATGTTTTTGAATGTAATTATACTGTAGAGCTCTAAGATATCTGCATTAAAACAGGTATGCCTGAGTGGAACTGTATTCGTTGATGCACATATTGCAAACAAATTTTCCATATTGATTACCATTTTACCACTGCAAATAAGATTTTCAAATCTGCCAGAAACCAATCGCATTGTATACCTGATAAAAGGCTTTTAATTCGAGTTAGGCACGATTTCTGGTACTTTCAAACACTTTTCCATAACACTGAAAGCTCATTTCAATAAAAGCCCATCATTTAACTGCAATGATAATGTTTTCTTTCACTATGATTTATGAAGGCGTCTGATAAATCAGTAAACAAAAACAGAATCGTATTTTAAATATTACATTAATTTTATAATTTTTTGAGAGAAAATGATTTTATCAACATAGATTTAACAGGCAATGTCATTACACATATACTACAAGGTATCTGACGAAGTCTGTATTACAACAAAATAACAGTTTCATACGCGCAGCCGTATTAAGCTTGCGTTTGACCGGAAGTTGGTAACCTTTCAAGCGCCAATAAATCATAAGTAGAATGTGTAACTTTGTTTGAACTGAGAAATTTACTCTGGAAGGTACCTTGTAACTTGATAATGCCGAAAGAAAAAACTACCAATCGACTTTAAATACCCAGAATTACACCGACCATTACCGAAGATAGTTCAAAGACTGACAAATATAAAACATTATCTTGCAAGTAGTTCATACAAAGTAAACGAGAAGAAACACATTACTTGCGTTCCTTAATTATACACAACATTTATGTCCTTATAACCTAGATTGTTTGTCATAAACACAGCACTTGTCTGTAGAAAAAAGTCTTATTTAACAAAAACTAGGGGGAAGTAAACATTGTTGATATGTATCTACACTGTTTGCATTAGCACTTATCCTCGGGTAATTTCGTAAATGGAAGAAAATGTTACGATAATTTTAAAGTATCTAGTTTGCAGGAAGTCTTTCAGTGAAAATTTATATGCATGGTGTTTTGATTAAAATACCGACCCAATAGCCCCATCTGACTAAACAGACTAATAAGTTATGTAAAGCATGGCATCGTTTTCTTCCAGGTACTGTAATTTCTGATTTGGAGTTTTTTCATGTTTATTTGGTATCAAGAGCGAACAGGGATCCTTGATAGTTTGTTGTTGATTTAGTGCAGGGACGGCCCGAGAACTATGAAGTGCTACATGTACCTTAAGTTCAATCTAGTACCTTACTTTCTAAACTCCAAAACACCTATTGTAAATAAGCATACAATTTAACAAAAAGGAACTCGTTCATTTGATGCTAACTATCGTATTGGTCATTATACCCGCATCTAACGCTTTAATCTTAAATTGAACTAGAACTTCAGGGCACCATAATGTTTTTCCTGCAATAAACTTTACATGTTGGACATAAGGAAACCATTTAATTTGTGTGAAAGTCTTTACATGAAATTTCCAGTTTTAGCTGTTCCTTAAAAACAAAGAAGACAGACGTCATTTCAAAAGAGACGACATCCTGCAGTACAGTACCAAGATCTTCATTAACATTATTGTGGTTATTATTGACTATTGACGATAGTACTTTTTATCTAAAATATCATATGATCTTTGCATTAGAATAATACGTCTTTTATCTATTATCATGAACTACCAACCTGTTAATCATCACTCATTAGGCATGCACTCCGGTAAACAAGATAATCTTTTTAGGTGTAGACCTATTATAATATACCTGTTTTAACAACAGCTGTCATTCTGTAAACAAAAACAAACAACTGAGGTACTGTATTGCTGGTATCTGTGTTTATGGCACTTTCATACCAAATGTTTTTCAAGCAAGACGCTGTGTATGAAGTACCATTGCATTTATAAATTAACCTTTTTTGCATCTTTTAGATTTGCTCTCATGCTCCGCCAAAACTGCAGCTGTTTAGCTTACATAGGTCTTTATTTCCTAATCTAAAATCTATCCATTCTGCAAATAGTATGTTTAATGCATTTGTTGTGTTTCTAGTTTGACTTTTTGTCAGACAAATCGCATCCAGGCCGCTGAGTTTGTATCTTTTATAACTCACGATATACATGTAATGTGATAGCATGATTTATCTGCAAGGTTTCAAGTTTGATGGCTTGTTTCAAGACAAAAAAGTATACATTTAACTACATAATTTGTAATTATAATGATATATTTAATTATACTTATATTATACTATAACTATTAAATTAATTTATACTTTGTAGCACAAACAATTGAAAATGTCTTCGCGACTAGTTTTTAAAACAAACGGTTCAGCTCTGCATGAGAAATTTCTATCATGTTGGACGTGACCATTCCCTACGTAACATAAACGTAATAACAAAAACAAGAACAGCAGTTTTTGGTCGCGAAATTCTCACGGGGTTTACAAAATTATAAGAATGTGCAAGTACTCTATCATCTACTAATATTCATAGTATGTAAAATAAACGAAATCCTACAGCTGCAAGGAATGTCAAGAAAGTAGAAGATAACATTCGGAGGAATCTCTACCAAAATTTATAAATACTTACAAAGTCTGGTGCGAGTTTTATTAGAGAACGCACATCGTTTATCAAATGCTCAGAGATCGCCATTTAAGTCTTTATAAAATGGACACAAAATATGAAGTACGTTATCCGATATATTTCAACTTTAAAATTTCTGCGCATTGATGTTATATTAGAATGTTATCGCAATATTTGAAGTATTGATTATGAATTCTCACAGATAGACCTTGAATATTTGTTTACTGCACAATTAGCTGAAAGGCTTTATAAAAGTACTTCATGAACGGTAAGGTACATTTTATATCATATTCCTTGATTTAATCAGATACTGTTACTGCCTTATTTCTCGTATCAAAATCTCATAACTTTGTAAGTTATCGTCATTTTGGCATTGACTAAAGGTGATACAATGTCCCAACAGTTTACTTTTGTATGCTTTCACGAATGACTTTTGATTTTAACGCCAACAACCGTTATATATTTTTCATGATTTTCTGATATTTTTTAATATAATAATTAAGTACGACATTGTTGGCCGTAATCAGCAACACTCCAGGGAATAATCCATTTGGTTCAGCTTACAGCATGAAACACTGATCTCTGCATTTCAAAATTAGCTTCATTATTAAAATTCAAATAATCATCTTATACTCTGTAACTCCATAGAGTTGAATTGCAATTAACTGTGTACCAGGTAAACAGTAAAATTCGAAAATGTAAGCCATGTATCATTGCAGATAGATACTCTGAAGAAAGAAAGGTGAGTCTAAACTGCACAATGTCAGTTATTTGTTGTTGAAGTCTTTCAGTTTCTCTTCCTGAATTCGAATGGTTTCTTGTTATAAACTGTTATATAACATATATGCAAATTATACATACATTTTAGTAACATCTTACACTGCAATACTATATCAAAATAGTGAACTGCAAATATAATTTTCTAAATACCAGCTAAAATAAAGGTACTAATGCTCCTCTCATATTCTTTAGAAACCATGTACTGACAATGATGTCTGAGAGACGAAGCAATGCAGTTAACCAGCACTTGAATGTTTTATATACAAATCACCTTCTTGACGCACTAAGAACAATTGCAGATGATGTTATTCGTGAAAGCTCATCAATATAACTTGAACACCTGTGTCGCCTTTATTGGCGATGAAAATAGGAATTTCATACGCAAGCAGTATTATATTTGTTGTGATGCGATTAATTATCCTGAACACTCATATCGTGTAAACAACAAATATCTGCTGGTAGACATGCAAGACTACCACATCAACAGTTACTGACACTCCGGGTTTAGTCATTTAGATCTGTAATCAGGATTAAAATCAGCTACAATTATTCCATTTATCGACTGAATATTAAACAAAAGTTAAATCTTGCATGTTAATGGCTTTTAAACGAAAGGGGAAATGGCACTATATATTTATACTGAGTAGAACTCGGAGGAGTACCACCGATTTGCAGTGTTCATACAAATGTGGACTAATACAATGTACTCAGTGACACAGAAAGGAACATCATGAATTAACATAAAGTATTCAATGACGAACATCTGTTTTTTTTTCTATATACAGCGTATTAAATTGTAGTATGATTTTGTCTTCAGAAACCAGTCAATAAACTCGAACAACCCTCACACCTATCAGAAGAGTAGGGAACAGTCTTATTGCATTATATCATAATAAAGTGACAAACATTTATTGTTTCATTACACACGGCATTACAAAAAATGAATTTTCTGCCTATAGAGTCAAGTGAAACTTTATACAAATGGTGGTACATTGTCTTATAACAAAATAATTCTGGTGTGCCTCGTTTTTATGAATGATCTCCCTTTGTAATGTTAAGGTACCAATTACATGAGCGTTCTCATTTTGATCGTATACATAGGAAGGAGGTGAAACAATCCTAGGGTCATTACATGTACTGCTGCCTTATTGATGGAGTATGCACATTTGTTACTTTTTGTTTGGACTACATCATGAAAACTATTATGTTTTATAACAGGATTCTTTGAAATTGCATAAGGTAATTGGTGACATTAATCAAATCATACTAAACTCGGCCATGCTCCGTCTATTTAACAATACACATTGTTACATTTTCTCACCAAAAAAAAACAAGCGAGCCACTTTATAGCTTTTATAAATGCCAACCTTCTTTGAACTTAACGTACACTATACAATTATAGACTAAGTTTGAGGTCAATATATAGTTATGTGGCCCTGTTAAATGTGATATTGTCCGAGGACGAAGTCCAAGGTCAATATCATTTTTTTCACAGGTCCGCAAAACTATGTATTGACCGAAACATTAGTCTAAAATTATTATATCGTATACCTCATAAAAAGTAGTGAAAATCATGCGAAAATATAACAGAACTGCCGTCTTAAAATCCGTGCAGTTCTACACATCATTTTTGCAGGTCTACACATATTTATGCGGACCCGGCACGTGAGCGCTATTGGCCAATTTTTATGACAGGTATACGATATAGTGCAATATTGACGAGGAAGAAAGATAACTGGGAGAAAAGACCTTGAAAGATTTAAGAAAAAACATATAATGTAATGCGAATGCCTTTGGTATCTCTCGCAGATACGCCCTGTTGAAAGTTTAATAGAAAACTTCTTATCTAAGCTACCTGCTGCGGAACTTTACGACATGAGATATTATAGATGTGATCGATCATTTTTAGTGAATAAAGGTCGGATATTTTTCTGCTTTCTGCGTGTTAAAAAGAATAGCATGATATTTTAAAACGTATCAAGGCAAATAACAGTCCATTCCGATGTTTATTACTTTGGCAATTGTAATGGAAGCTTCATAGGGATGCTACTTTTGGGGAACTTGTGAAAGATAACTTCACTTCGCTGAATCAGTATATAACATTGTTCTGCTGGTTATGTAATCCACAAAGTTAATACTATTTGATCTATGTTTAGTTTTGTAATTTTGAAATATCTGAACGGATAACAGAAAACATTAATTTAAAACGAATCTAAAACATACAAGCTTCCTGTTTTCAAGTGTTACTTGAAAGTTTTTGAAATGCCAACCAACATATTACATCTATGTTTCAGGAAAGCGGCTTGTTCAACAACAAAATTGATTTAACCTCATGGTATCAGAAGACTCGCTTCAACTTGAAAATAATCAGAATTCAAACAAACACATGTGTTTTATCATTTTGCAGAAAATGCGTAAAAACACAATGAATTGCATTAGAATGGACCCTTAATCCTCACACACATTATATTGCAATATTAACGATGCGGCTAAATGTTGTTTTTCCGGTGACTGCCAATGGTCGTGATAAAATTCGAGGATTGTGTCGACAAAGAGAACATACATGTATATAAAACGACAGGCTTTTCAAAATTCCATACGTCTTTTTAGAATAACGGTTAGCACCAACATTCGAAACTGGTTTCATATTAAGATCTGGAAACTGTGATTTGGTCTAAGACGACATTCGTAACTTTTTGCTTAAAACCCTTATTTTTTATCTCAAGGGGATTTTACTTTTTTGCAAATGTAATGTATCTGTATTTTCTTACAATTTGTATGGAAATAAGTAGGTTAATTTACTTTCTCATAACGTATCTATTTAATAGTTGAAGAAGATGATAAATCATTGGAAGTATGAACACGTGCGTTAGAAGAAATATGGACGTTTTTTTACACTGATTAGTTGTAATTATATAATGCCATTTCACACGTTTTGTAAGTAGTGTTTGATCCGAAAAGCTTTACAGAGATTAATTTTACATGAAATTAATAAGGAAATTCCAAATGAAAAGAAGCAAAGATGATTTTAGTAGTATGCAATTAGTTGTAAGTAAAATGGGATTATTATTAAGAGACTGTATTTGCATTTCTTGGGTGTGTTCTGATTATCATAAACATGCAGTAAAAAATGATATACTAACTGATTTTCTCGTAGAATCAGTTGAATATTAGTTTTGTATGCATTTTCTCGAATGTTAAAGTATTTTACTAACCGAGAAATGTAGTGTTTAGATGTTAGTTTATATGCATCGTAATAAAGTATCCATACAATAGCATTATGTGACAAAGGGGATAGACAGCATGTGTTTGTTTGCTAAAAGCTTAACAGGGGGAAAATGATGTGAGTATATGTATTTATATATTCCCAACCCAAAGTAGATTCTTATTCTTGCCGTATTTCTTGGAATGTGTTGTTTCTGTTAGAGCAAAAATAATCCTTGAGGAATTGAAGACGCGTCTGCTTGTAATGAGATTCAATTTTGAAAAAGTTCTTAAAGAAGGGTCAAGGCTAGGGATCATGTACAGTGATATCATGACATTTACACACTTTTCGCATTATTTAGAACAATAGATAAATGTATTTTTACTACTGAATTTCAAATTGTAGAAAACAATTAAAATCCTGTATAGGATATGAATTAGATGTATCTATCAAAACTTGATACTTCATTCAAAACTGAAGGTAAATAGGATAATTGTAAAGGATTGGTTCCCTTAAAGGTAAAAATGGCACAACATAAGATTTTATTGAAGTTTTGAGAACCAAGCCCTTTACGATAAACAATAAAAAGTAATAAGAAGATCAGTTGTTGCGTATTAATAAATTCCGGAAGGCAATGTTATTGGTTTAGAATAGTTTTATACTGCGCATTTTTCTGCCTCTCAAGCCGGAACAAAATAAAAGTATTACGTTAGGTGTTTAATCATTAGAAAATCAGTGACACTACGTTACGCAATTATGCTAAACTGGTTGCTGTATTAAACAAATTCGCCTTAATACCTGCCTCGTATTTAAGAGAGCAATTGCAATGAAATACACATATTATTTATCATTTATCTGGAAACATTAGATTGTCCTACATACAAGACACCCTCTTCAAAACAAAAGATTCCATCTAATATTAAAATAAAAAAGCACTTCATCTAGAAGTTTTGATACACTTATGATTCAACAAGAAGTATAAGTGCCTGTTTATTATATGATGTCATTTAGACAACAAAAACTTCATACTTCAAAATACAACATAGTTTTAGATAGACACTTATTTTTGTAATTACTTGACTATCATTAGGTTAGTACGCGTACTTATAATACTGTCATCCGCATCTAACAGGTGTTTTCTAATTTACTAGACCCATTATGTTTGCCTGTCCTTTTAGTACATGTATATGTCATCCATAAAGCATGTAGGTTTTAGTAAAATTACAGTATATAAAGCCAAAATGCATAATTTCTAACTTAAAAACTGTCTTTGATATTAATTCAGTTTATTAGAACTATTATTGAAAACCCAAACTTTAAAACCCGAAATGTTAGATGTCCTATACAAAAATTGAGTAAGCATTCAGACTCTTTTTTTCCAAATGTAATCAATCAACATTTCACTTAGTCTTAGTCCTCATTATCTATCATGTCGGAAAAGTCAGAGTGATTTTTAAATAGATTCATGTAAATTCATTTTACCGTTTGTGAAGTATGTGGCGATAAATCAAAATGAAGGGTGAGAAATGTAAATGTATATCTTAGTATGAGTTATATGTTGATTGAATTGTGTTCTGTTTGCATGTAGTTTCACACTTTGTGCTGTACGAGGAAAGGTAGATGCATAGTTCACATTTATTACTAAGCAATGAGAACTGATACACATTACTTTTACTTTGATAAAATGATGCTAAACTGCATTGACTGTATTTTCATTTCCGAACAGTTATGATTTATATCTCACGTACAACCAAGCTTATTTGTATAAAGTCAATTAGTGTATGTCATAGTCAAATGATATGTACAAATACAATTTTGAATGTACAAGGTTCTTTTTTGTTATCATGGATACACTCAAGGTCGTATGGTATGAAAGACAGTATATAATTTTAGTCCCTTGGTAAAACTTTTCAGAATAAGATTTTTCCCCACAGTTATTGAAGGTGCCTCTAAAGACAATGACTAAACTATTCCGTCCAAAGTTTGTGAAATCTTTGGGATTCAGTTTCGAAATTATTACATTTACGGTATCCATGAGATAAAAAATGAAAGCAAATAAAAACATGTTTAGTGTCTACATTTTGTTGTAAAACCATAAAAAATCGAAATCTACTTCATTCTTGCCTCAGCTTGCAATCAAAATATTCTTAATGAAAAAAATATTTGTCTAAACCTTTCAGTTTAAGTAACTAACGTTTTATTATTGTATCTATTCAGATAATATTATCTTTTGAACGAATGCATACAGCTCTTTTTTTTTGTCCTTCACACCCTAAGCAAATATATTTTACCAAGACTGTTTACATAAGAAGGGGAAGTACAATGTATAAATTGTGCACCCAATAAAGCGTTCATCATACCTACCTTTAAACTTGAGATAAATTTAAACTTTAGATAAAACAATGAAACTTTACTTAAATATATGTGGTTGATGAAATAAAAGAACAAAAATGGATATACTTGTATCACAAAGGAGTAACACGTAAATTCTCAAAAGATTATCCTAAAGCTTTATACTGTTGGATTATCCCTAGTCACCGAATACAAAATAGATTCTAATCCCTTGAATATTTCCTTCAAGGCTATCAACCCAACTTGATGTTGTCCTTGTATTTAATGATAAGTGCAATTATACTCTGACGATCAACAAAATAACAGAACAGCTATTTCATACAAGATCAGGCCTTAACCTTAGTAGTCGTACTACTATAACTACAGTCACGCGTTTATGTTTGGACGTTAGCAAATTTCTTAACAAAACTTTTCAAATGAAAATAAAAAGAAATCACTATTACCGGAACTAAAAGTATTTTATGAAGTTTTAAACATTTAAAGAACCACATAATCCAAAATTAATTGATAAGCTCTTACTTCATTTCCTTCTTCTATAATTTAACAATTTTAAGCAAGCATTTTCCCTTGCCCATATGTAAAACATAATGTAACTTACCTAGTAGATATTTAAACAGTATTCCAGCACATTCCTTCGAGATACAAGAATAAACTATGATTTGATGTCACTGTAGCAATGTTCTCATCAAAACAATTATTGAAATGATTTTTGAATATAATTAAGACAACAACCCGTCTTGTAATATATGAAGAGAATCAAATCCGAACTGAATCCTGCCAGAGGCACAAGTTGTATTTAAATCATTAAGAAACTGTTTAATCAATAACAATGTCCTATGTATTTTGCAATATATGATGTAACATGCATACCAGTTTATCAATTAGGAACTCCCACCAGTCAAACTTATGTTTTCATAAATAAGAAGTTATCTTAAGTATTCTAAATCAGTGTACAATTACAAGTCTCTTCTAGGGTGTATATGTACGAAGTGAAGTAGAAATATTATCACTGTATGTGTCACTTTATCTGCAGAATTGCAACCACCCAAATATAATTAAAGTGAATGATATCCGGTAGTCTTTCTTTGTCGAATTTCATTTGATATAAAACACTTGGCTCACTAGCTGAATAATTTTACGTGAATGTTTGTTTTGTAAACGATGAAAGCTTTTCATATTTGAATTTCTGGTAACATAAATTTATATTAAGTTTTGAACAATCGTATTTCTTTCAGATTCTTGAAATCTTGATTTGAAAAAATTATAAACACAAAACACATAAAATTGCGACCGGTTAAAAGAAGCACAGTTAATACAAATTTCTCTATTAAACTTGTAAAAAATTGTAAAAACTGGGACATTAGTTAGCTTATACATTTCATAAACGCTTAACTATTAATGTGTCTATAGGACAAATTTCCCCGCATCCATAGATTTTAGCTCGACTATTCGAATACGTCAGCCTTTCTACTCATCCCAGTGCCATCACAACTTGTTTACATTTTGGCGTGCAAATACATATTTGCTTTAATAACTGACATATTATGGCTTTGTAAATATATACGTAATTGTGCCTCTTTTGAACGTAGAAATCCATGTTTAGTTTTTGAGTGCAAGTTGGTATGCTCCAAAAGTAATTAGGATATGGTGATTTTCATAAACACATACTGCAAGCCTGTTATTTTATGTATCAGTTTCATCATCCCTATGAAATAATTTGTTTCCGGCACGCTATCTTAAGAACAGCTGTTGCTAGTTAACCTCTGGAAAAAGATAATATGTCAAAAGGTGATCATTCCGAAATAAGGCAAGCTTGGGGTAACACATTTAATATTATATAAGTAACTCCAATCATTGGTTTAAGTGTAAGGTACAGGGAGTTGCCTAGAAGTTTTGTCTGTCAATCGAGGTTTAATAGAAACTAGTAAGGCCCCTCTTGCAGCTGACAGTCACCCAACGCTGCATTATGTGAACGGATAATATTCTGCATAGTCTTAAGGAGAAAAAGGAGTAAATCTTGAAACAAGTATTGCAAGTTTATTGGCTAATTAAAAGCAGACAAAACACAGAAACGAAAGCATTATCAAGTTGTCTTTGTTACAAGAGTGCAGACCTG
Organism: Saxidomus purpurata; assembly: GCA_022818135.1. NCBI lineage: Eukaryota > Metazoa > Mollusca > Bivalvia > Venerida > Veneridae > Saxidomus > Saxidomus purpurata. The sequence goes on along the minus strand of JAFMSR010000018.1, from coordinate 2,673,817 downwards.
ACTGTGTCACTAGTTTCGTTTGAATTTATTAATCTTTATGTAGAGAAACAGTAGTTTAATGAGATACATTTACGATTGTACGATAACAGTTAATTGACTGTTGCATATAGCAAGGTTAAAAGATGAATTGATTATATCAAAATCTAAGATACCAAACAGACATATTCGAATCGAACCATTCATGTCTGTTACAAATACCATGTTTTCACCTTAGATACCGGACAAATTTGAGTTTGAGAATTTAATCTTCTGTCTGTAAGTGTGACTTCTATCGATTTCTGTTTTTCGTGGCTACTTTATTCATTAAATCTGTCACAACTGCGAAGCATTTGCACACTATATGATCAATTTGGTATATATTACAATGTATTCATTCCAACAAGCCACTTGTTGCAATGTCAATTAAGTCTGAGTACGAGTAACCGCAGAGCACCACATTCTGCAAGTTTATACTTATGTTGCGGTCGAGGGTAACTGTAAATGTAGGGTCTATATCTTTAAACTGCAATTACTTACATTTGCCTCATTATTAATGTGACGGAAAGAATATTTTCGTATGGTTAAAATTGCAATATTTCATTTGAAATTTTTGGGTTCATTTTATCAAATATGATAAAAAAAATCGACATTTTAGCATAAAGTATACATGAAGTAAGCATGTTCTAGACTGATTTTTACGTTGACTTTATAAAACTATATTTAATTTAATTTAAAACTAAGCTTAATTTATTTAACAATAGTCGTTACATCAGAAACAATAGTTATATAGCTCAGGACAATTTCGCGTCTACCTCGGCAACCCTAAATATTATAAGGGAAGCCTCTTTATATGCGATAAGATGCGTAAAGACGCGAGGTACCGAACATATCAAAGGTTGTATTACTTGAAAAGTAATAAACGAAGATTTCGCTTGTTGACACTATCAACTTTTACTTCAATATCATCAAATGGTAAATATAATGCGTTTGGCATTATCTGTGACAATGATACAATCGCCTGCACTGCAAATGCATTTCACACGATCTTGTTAGAATGTTTGATTTGAAAGCATGTTTTAACATGCGTTTTATATGCTCGCGATTTCCAGCTTTCTTTAAAGAAACTTCATTTTTCAAAAACGACATCCTATACCGCCACTTTGATTATTTTGATAGGATTACATGCTAAAAACAAAACAAAACAGCCTTATATTTCTGTTTCTTGCATTTTTATAAAAAAGAAAGGTTTTTACGCAAGACACAGTATAACAAGCATCGTCGCATTTATAAATAACTTTTTTTGATTCTTCCAAATTGGTTTTTATCATTTGCCAAGTCAGCAGTTGTTCGTTGTACAGAGATTTTATTAAAACTACCCATTTTTGGAAATATTATTTACAAAAGCATTCACTTTGTGTTTCCTGGTTATCGTAGTTCTTGTTTGAATAACTGAATAAATCATGAGATAAAACTGCATTAAGACCTAGAATCATTTGTTTTACGATACATGTAATACCATCACTTACAGTTATATTATTTCCTCCTGGCATGCAGATATTATCAATGATTTGTAACAAGACGTTCATATCAATGACAATCAGGATTGGTAAATTTATGCCTTAAATATTAAAAACAGTCTCTGACTGGTTCTAGTACAAACGTTTCTGCTATGCATTAGAACTAACTGTCACGTGACAAAGCCCAACGTAAAGCTGAATGCGAAGCATAAAAACAAAATAAAATAAACAACAATTTTTCGCGCGACAATTGAAGGATAGGATTCGTGAAGTTGGGCTTTATCATCTATCATATATGTCTCTGTTAAGATGTAACATAAGTGGAACACAGGTTGAAATTTTACAGCTAGGTTTTCAAGGGATGTCAAGTATTACTAAGTAGAAGGTGCAACTTGAAGGGATGATAAATTATTTGCAAAGTCTGACGCCATTTAAATGTGAACGCACAATGCTATAAAATACTCTGGAATCGTCTTAGTGATGTTTATAAAATGGCATTTATTATGTAATGATCTCAACTTTTCAGTACTCCCTCCTTTTTCGTGTCACTGATAAAACTTTAAATGCCTTTTTACGTTCTATAAAAATGTTACTAAACACATTATCTATCATTTCACGTAGATAGGCCTTAAATATTTGTTAACTGCATCATTCTGCTACAAAAAGTTCTCATACGATAATATATCATAGATGTTGATGTAACCCGTCATGATTGCTGTAGAATTTTTCTTATCATGATCTGATAATCTGGTGAGTTTGTCATCATATTGGAATAAAATGGAGTAATGTTATGCTTCAAGATTTTACTTGTCATATGCTCAAATACCTTAAAGGCGTTACAATACACAAGGGTCAAATGACGCACGAAGGACAATATGTTTAATGTAGGACTAGTAAATACTTCCCCAGATCATTTATGGCCGTATGAGATGCTGGCCTAAATTTGCAAAAATCTAGTAGAGATACGCAGTACACCATTATCTTATTTTAATTTTCTGCCTTTTGCTCGAAGTCGTATGATAAAGGTCAATACCAACATTTTGAATAAAACAATGTGAACAGCATGATTGATGTTTTTGTTATAAAGAGAAATGATTACCTTACATATTAAGTAAATAACATTTTGTACAAGTTTAACAAGCCGTTAACAATTGTTTGGCCCTTGCTGATTTGACCATTGAAGAATATAATATAGTTCAAATAAACTAAATGTTTTACCAGTTGCATAGACTGTTGTTTGACGCTAACAAACTGGAGTCGTCCGATTTTCCGTACCTTAAATGTACATGCAATATCTGAGTCGTTGAGATGAATGTAATTTGTATTTATGAAATAGTTATATTAGTCAATCAAAATTTGTAGTATTGCAGTTTAAAGCATTTTATTGTTGAAGAGCAACCCTTGAGAACCACAAGTTTTAGAACGAAACCTGTTTCAGGTTTCAAATCTTTGTTTTTTTTACAGTGGGTTCTTCGTTACATGTCATCTTTATCAAGAAGATAAAACATTTGAGCATTCATCACATCCATATAGCATTGATTCAGCAGATATACAGTTCAGTTCTGTTTTCAAAACCTCACATTCGTTAAACATTACCATTGCAACTTGGTTCCACATTATACGGTTTCGGTATACATTTTTTCATGCAGAGAGATCTGGTAAATTAAATGTTTTCTAGCAAACTCATTTGCATTTCCTGTCTGTGTCATATGAAAACGTGTTGCTGGCCGTTTATCTTCACACTATCAATCGACCAAAATAAATTCAGAGACAACCGAAACACAAATCTAACTTGTTAATTTGCCAATACCTGAACAATTTGTCTGATATTCCTGGAATTAATCAGCAAATGTTTCTCATGATCATTTCTTAGCTCATTCTTTTAAAAAAAACAAAAACACAATTTATCGTGTTACAAGATTTCTCATATCCTTGTGACTTAACGGAATATGGTCAATACAGTAATTTTGACTTTCAGTGCTATCCAATTAATACATTAACTTTACTTAGCTGCTACTGTCGACTGATTCCAGGAAAACCATGCAAAATGCTAAAAAGTAAAAACATGCAGTTATCATTTCATAGTGTAATACATCTGTAGTTATAACAGTGCTACTATATTTCCAATCGGAACATCACTCGGCTTTTTCCGTAGAATAAAGTTATTTCTACGGAAAAAGCCGAGTGATGTGTGTATATTTCGCATGTCATATAAATTGTAACAACACAAACAACTATTGATATACTGTTACACTGGTAGAATCTCCTAGCGATAAATCCTGAGTGATGTTCATGATATTTGATGAGTTTTTGTTACGCTGATTTGCTCAATTTATTTTCTAAAGAGATTTAACGCGCCGTATCTTTTTATTAATAGTTGGACACTGTTCAATTTTTGTTCATTATATTTAATTGATATCTTCCCAGGATATAGTCTCTTGCCTGTCTGTGCTAATCATGAAATATGTTAAACAATAACACCTGACGTAAATTGGTAACGATAAACAACTGTTTTTGGAAAACCACTATACAAATGTCAGTAGGCTTAGCTCCTGAAAAAAAGCTGTTCCATTATTTTAGTAAAAAAAGATAGTAAAAAAGAGTTCCATTATTTTAGTAAAGCGTATGTTTTGAGACTGATTATAAATATTATAATAAAAACGGACACAATATATCTGCCAACTGATGTCAAACGAAAACAAGGCATAATAAACAACAATGGAAACATAAAACGTAAATTGAGGGCAACCGTTACGGTTATTAAAAAGGTACAACGGGCCAAAGAAATAAAGAGTTATTGTCAATCACATATTACACAAAAAAGTGCATGTGACATTATTATCATCATTGAAACGCCGCATTACTAAAGCCATGGTTTTCCCTAAATCTGAGCAGAAAAAGATTTGTTGTATACAAATAAACATCTAGAAAAAGGGTAAGCATAGACTATAATTATGATATTTGACTGACAATAAGCAAATTAGATTAGTAAGAGTAGTATGAAACTGATAAGGTTAACTTTGTTTGAAACACATGCGTTTAGACTAAAAATAAACAAATATTCTCAAACAAGCAATTTTGTATGACCACCAAAACTTAACAAAGGGTAAGTGGCTTCTACTGAATTAGCAAATAATTTGTAAACATTTTGCATCGATATTATGGCATTCTATATACATAAACACTACCTTTTACTCTAAGTAATAACAAACAGATTTAAAAAAAAACACAAGCATTAGGCTGCGAAACTCAGCATATACTAATAATCTTATAGCCGTTGACAAATGAAAGCAAAGATGGTGGAATCATTCATGTAAAACGATTAAAATACAAACGAGTACAAGTTCTAATTGGTCAGAGTGAAATAAATTTCAAATTGAAAGCACATATACTTTTACATTGTTTCTTATTACACAATCTGGAAACACATTTTCCTGTCAATGAATAGTTTCCCCAAACATTAGCAAATTCAATCATAGACAACAGTTTATGAAGAAAATTATGAAAATGTTTCTCTCCCAACAAAAAAACATTCGAAAAAGCTCCTTGGAAGGCAGTTTTAGCCAAGCACTTTTAAAAATTAATATCTTATCTTTAAGTCTGAATTATGAAACTCTTTAAAAGTAAAGAAATAATATGTCAAAAGTCTTTTAACGTCGTTGTAGATTCAGTTCAGTATTTTCAGTTCAATGTACTGTTTTTGATTCGGCACAAGAAACCGATCATACCTATACAACAAGAGAAGCAGCTACAGTGACTATTTAGCATGTAATTGCGATATTTGTCCTTTAACTCGTTGTCAAGGACGAACTGTATCAGTTTCTGAACATGGGACAGACTATTACAAGTTTATTAATCAGTTGATATTTTTTATTAGAAAGAGACCAATTTCCCAAAATAATTTGAAAATTGGACTATGATAGTAACCATCACCAACTGTTTTGACATTAATGAAATATCTAATTCAACACTTATTTCATAAAAATGCTAGTCAACTGCGCTTACTGTTTAATTGAGCAAATAAGAACTATCTGTTGTCATTCCACATAAAAATGTCACTGTCATTATCATTACATTTGCAACAACTAGTAATTTGTAAGTTATTCCCAACGTATGAAAACTTCACCTGCATACGGTGCAGTATTCGTCATATGCTTTAATATATCATTGTATGCAAAATCAGACATCATTCATCATATGCATACACATACAACATGCAAAATGCGGAAACAGTAATTTTGATTCACAAAATTGACTAATCTGTCTCAGATGTTGACAAGAGCTGTTACAGTCAGTAAACAAACGGCGATATGCATATATAACAGTGAATTGATGAGTATACATTGTAGATGTATTTCGTTATATTTATAACCATACTGCCATACTTTAAGATGTGTTTCTTGCTTTATTAGTTTGAAATAAACGTCAAAGTCCCAGGAGCACAATAGCAATGCTTTAATATTCTTCAACCAATTAGTCATACAGTGATCATACTTTATTAAATGGCACTTTACCAATCTAAAGAAGAATTATTTTTAATGTTACATTAAAACAATCATATGGTCGCATTACTACAAACAATTTCCATCCTCATATTTTGAAATTCATAAATAAGATAGTAAATCAGAAGATACCAGAATCTCAAACGAGAAAAACGTCGATATTGATGGCAGTATCTATTGGGTAAAGTGAACGGTGTATACAGTATATCAATAATTACTGCAACAGTTATAAGAAACACAGGTGGTGTTACTGACTTAAACGATTTCACCAGAAGTAGAAGACATCATATTGGATTCCTGGACTATCCGTAAAGATTTAATTATATTTGCATAAAGACAAAACTAACAGGTACATTTTTGTACACATTGAACACAATTGCAATTCCGTCTAAGTCGAGAATGCATTTTGCACATATTAATTTTGAAACTATAAAGAAAACACTTGTAAGTCTGTAAGAGACTTCATCGCTAAAGCGTAACAGACAGAATAGAAAAAGGTCTATGCACATAAAGAGACATTTTACAGAGGATCAAGAAAGTACATTGAGGAATAATTAGCATATATTGCAGCGGTATATGTGACGATGAATTGTAACCCTTTAACCTTTGGCTTTTATTTCTTATAATTTACTGAACTTTAGCATGTGAAAAACTGCTAGAAAGTAACATATACGATACCATCGTATGGGAATGTGTCACCGTGTTCTCCAGTATTGTCCATAGACAAAATGGGTTGAATTTGTATTTATGCAATAAGATTGATCAAGGAAAACATATCACAGCCCTATGAGTTTTACAGTTTCTAAATTTTAAGAACATTTTAAAACTACAAGTTGTTTTGTTTCTGATATATACAAGCAGCTGGTATGATCTCTAATCTAAGCATTGTAAGCAACTGAAGTAAGTTTCCCTCCACTTTTGACTGAACAATATATCCGTATGATTGAATGATTGCTGATGAACGTTATTCCGTCAGTGATTAATAAGAAATGACAGAACGGAGATATGCCAGTGTTTCGTTATGCATACTACAGCTATTGCATCCAGACATCTTGAATGTCATCGTAAATTAATATTCAGCAGCAGAACTTATCAGGAAATAAAACATGATAAAATCTGGCTTAACAAGAACAGAAATCAGTTTTTGAAATATTTCATCCTATCTACTCGTAAACGTCATTATTTTCTGTCAAGAACGTTACTTTCGATATTTTTTACCTTTTCGGCATTTCAAAATGCGTTTTTTTCTTTGGTCTTAGCTCCCGTATCAACAGTAGTTGAGATATTTGTAGAGCGGCAGCATAGATGTGTCAAAATATACACTTTCGCAATTTCATGATACATGCAGAGTATTAAATATGTAACAAAAACACAAAATAACGCGAATTTTAATTCCACATTAGAGTAGAACAACACTTTTTCATGTAGATGATTAAACTACGAAACAGAAAATTCTAAGAGTTTCTAAAATATAAATCATGTGTTCTGCGCTTATTTTATGGACAAAAACTAATGTAAGATACAAACTGAACCTTTAGTATTTCGACCACTTAAAACGGCATAAACCATGGAAAAAAATCAATATTACAAAACAGTCACCCCTGTACTTAAAACCAGACAGTTTAGACATGAAACATTACAGATAACAATTTAGTCTGCATTCCAAATATTAGTCACAACGTATTTCTAAGGTTTGTCATATTGAAAGAATTTTACAACTGTTACAGATCACAGTTGCTGTGTAGACGTTTCATGAATTTTCCATGCAGTTTTATGATGCATATAATTTCTTCCTAGACGGTATTCCATTTACTTGATTAAAATGATTATCAAATTACAACGATTAATTATGACATACAACAATTTAATAAAATGTCAGCGCAAAGTTATCTTAAATAGCGCACTAACACTGTAGCATTGATGTCATTTTCCTGAGGACACCCTCTGAAAATCATTTTACTTTTTTATCCAGGAGTTCGAGGACTCAGATTTTAGTAAAGAGACAAACATAAAGCTAGTCTTCTAAAAGTTATAACTGCGATGTAAAAAAGAACTACGGCCTTGGCAAAAACCAACTAGATTTTACAGTATCGAAATGTTTTCTCGACATATACATGTAAATTCAAATATTTTCTATCTTAAGGGGGTCACTGCTGAAAATCATAATAACAAGACATTTTATTGACCCTACTTTTTATAGAGACTACCATACTGCTAGTTATTTTCTGGAAAATTAATCAAGAGGTCGATGACTTAACTGTTTCGCAATATTGATCTGTATTGATACACCATCAAAGCGAGGTGCTAAATGCTAAATGCAGATTTAGCTAGAATTCGGGTATCGTAAATTTTTATGTATGTAGTGTGTTTTTCAGAATAGTTATCAATTTTCCATCCATTCTAATGTAATATGTCATACTTTAAGATGAAAAATTAGGGATAGTTACTGTGGTATTTGGTCAACATTTGAATCAATCTTACTTTCCTTATCATTACCCTACCCACTTTACTAAAATTCATTGTAACAACAGTTTTCAATTTTTGATAAATGATTTTTTCATGATAAAGGAAAAGCAAGGTTTTTTAGAAATTTTGCCTACATTATGATTAAGACCTTTGTTTTATATCACAAAAATAAAAAATGGGGGTTGATGTGCATATAAGAAAGAAATTCAATAAAAACACACAAAAAATGTGTTTTTTATGTTCCGACTAACTTTTGAGATATCACGGCATATGTCTGTAACAAAGAACTGTAACAGGAATTTGTTATTACTGTGTCTCTATATCCTTACAATTATCACAGTAGTAAAGTTTGAATTAAGTGGATATCTTAAAACAATTTTTTGAGAAATAACTATTTTTGTATCCCTTCCCCCATTTTTGCATGTTGGAAAATTTGTCAATTTAGTCACAAAATATGAGGTCAAAAAAAGAAATTCTCGAAAAATGAGTAATCTGTTTGCACTACAATATTCCTATGTGTGCTTTAGTTTATTTAAGAAATAATCTATGGCTTGGAGTGCTTTATCGAAATTGAAGCATTCCCCGGAGGTGAGCGCCTGGCGGAATAATTCACGAGGGCGAAGCCCGAGTGAATCATTACGCAGGCACATTACCGACGGGAAATGCTCAATTTCGATAAAGCACCCCAAGACATAGACTATTTCGATTCTTAGAAGCCGAATTTTTAAAAACATCGTAACTACTACGGACCTTTTTTCAGTTCGGCGGTAATGTGAAAACAGCATAAATAGTAGCTGTTGGAATTCACTCCCCTATTCGGGTAACCATTCAAGATATCAAAAAAACTATATTATACAAACTTATTTTATTTCAATCATTTAATACATAAAAATAAAAAGAAATACCTGACTGACATTATGCAGAAGACGTCAGATTCAGAACCTAACAAAGCAGCCAATCGATTTAAACGCGTACCGTTAATTGAACTGTACAACGTTTTAACATGGAGTAATGACGTCAGTGTGATGACGTAAACATTTTCATTCATAGTTTTGTCTCCCGGAATCAAAACATTGTATGACTGTTAATCCTGAATTTTTAAGGAAAGCAAGGTGAGGGTATTCTAAGGCTTACTTGACGTAATCAAAAATAAATTTAGGTTCTTAAACAAATCTTTTTCATGCGACTGATGTATTTATACGAATTATTTCCATTTCTATATTTTATTTTTGAGCGGGAGTAAATTAGAAAAGTATGAAGGAGCTATTTCCATGTCCGAAACTCCGCCTACTTTTCCGAGTGCTTTAATCATATTAATGCACTCGAACTGACTATAGAAATATACCGTAGGCATATTAGAATACTGCATATTTTTAAAATATAACAAATGTATATTTCCGGAAGTGCAAAATCAAAATCTCACCAGTGACCTCCTTAGGATGAAATATTGTCATTGTTCCATTTAATATTCAGATTATAAAGTTTTATTGTGCGACACTTAAAGTGACATTATGCTCATCTTACTGCACAAAGTACAGTTTGGTGACAGTTTTATAAAAGCAAAGTTCGGTTGCTGTGCATTTAAATGTGTTAAACTAATGATAATGCCGCATTAGTACTTGAAGTTGGTGCTTTAGAAATGAAAACATTGGATAAATAAGATAATAGTTCCTTTCTTCGCAGTGATCTCCCTTGAGTTTTTGGTAGAGATTTCGGCAGTGGAAGGGAAGCAGCTCATGTATGCATTTTTTAATCGATTCTCCCAGTCAAAATAAGAAAAGTAATATTTGGAAAGTTATTATCTCGTACTGGTAGCAGTTTGGTATATTGGGTTAAAAGCTATTATTTTCTCTTCCCTTTTTACACACACCTGTTTCAGCTGGATTGTTTCTTGAAAAAAATGTGCATAACTCCACTTTAACAAAAAGTCAATTCAAAATTTTTTTAACATAAATTAAGTTCCCTCTGGGTCTCCCCTTAATTTTCAACAAAATTCAAGGCAAAACATACACATACTCACAAAGACGCCTAAATGCACAGAACAAATCATGTGATTAAGTACAAATAAAGGTTGCTAGATATTGTCTACCATTGAGGCCTAATATTATGTCGAGCAACTGAGATTTTTTTTCATAGGAAAATGAAGGAGTATTGAATTAAGAAGAATGTTTTATGTGTAGGATATTCTGACAAAATATGCATCTGATATAGAAATGATACAAACAAATCGGTTTGTTATATATCGAGCATGTTTTATACAGAATTAAAAAAAAACTGTAAAGTTTTCATATCCCGGATACAGATTGCAGAACTAGAAAACAAATTTTAGGTAATCTTGTTTTGTTATAAATCACAACATTTTATCTTTAAATCATATGAGAGCAAACTAGAATGTAGTATTTAAATACATTTCGTAATAAAATGATCAAACGAAAGGTAGCAATAAATGACGTATTATACTACTCTACAAAGCCATTAGTGGCAATAACATGAGAAAACAAGCATCTAAAATGCATGAAAATCTAATAAACAACGTTGAAACAGTGTCAAAAATAAACAAACAAACAAGTAAATGAGTTTAATTTCAAAGAAGAAAAGGCATCTGATCTAGATTTCTGGATAGATCAAATTACGCCCAATGAGGAGATCAAAGAAATTAAAGATAATGAGAAACTATTTGATTTTCAAACAGCTGGATTTTAAACGAGCACAAAACAAACAGTAACTGTTGCAACATGCGTCAACAATTTTCTCTGTAATGTTGGTTTATCTAGGTTCGACCTATTACTAGGATAGTAAACAAGTAATTCTTACTAAGAAAGTAAACAAGTAATAATTCAATGAACAAATACGTAATCTAAACAGTATTTTTCGGTTTTGTTCAACATAATGGATGCTGTATATGACATTGGAATTAGCAGTAGAATAAAAAGAGTGAATACAGCAGTATTAGTAATGGTAAACTGTGAACGTTTATAACAGATACTTTTTCTGACTGCATGGGTTTTCTTGGTCAAAATGGGTCCCACTTGTTCTGAAGCAAGGTCCTGATTATGATAAATTCGCTGGTCTCAACAGGTAGAAACTATAACAACAAAGGTAACCTCAACGTGTCTGTGTTCATATGAAAGCAGAACTATTTACGAATAATCGCGAAACAATCAACATAAATCAAGCACAGTGCAACACAGTCTAATGCATTACCTGCTGCAAAACTCCAAGAATAAACAGATGCATATGCTGATTCGAAGATTTGCTAAGGTATTTTCTAAAAATACAATTCGATTTTGCATAGACATGCGATTGATTTTTAATGTTGTTTACATGTAACACGTTGCAACTACCTTGCCTTAGCAAAATAAAACTTGCTAAGAATATTTCATTAAATATAGAATATATATTTGTACTTATTTAATAATACCATAATGATATATATTGACAATGGATGTGTGATATATCCAAGCAATACTTCAAGTTGATTACCTGTTAATGATACGTGGTTATAATGAGTTCCGATATATTCCAAACGAATAATTTCAACTGTCAACTGTGTACGTCCATCAGTCAGTGACACTCTCAACTGCAAACACACCAGCCGGCACAGCATTAAATTCAAATGTACTAATGATTATCTTGGTTAAACAGTGTCGCTCCGCTGACAATTTCCAAGACTATATCAGTCGGCAGTTATTATGCCATGATTTGTTTACCAATAGATAGAGCTGGTGTAAGACAGGGTATGAATAAAACATGGCGTATCTAAATCAATTTGGTTGTTCACAGTCCTGATAAGTATAAGTTTTAGTCCAGATTTAGTTCTAAAAAAATATTTTACTTCAATGAAATAATTAAATGTGCAAAGGCAATGCCAATGATTTATGATCAGCTTAGTTGAGATAAACATAATGCAATTGGATCTATGCGAACACAGATCAGCCTGGGATAATAAAAACGAACAAGGAAAAATATTTGCACTGTTAATTTTTTGTGAAAACACCTGTGAATAAAGGCCACCTGTCAACAAGGACCGCCATAGCTTCTTCCGGTCAGAGGTCTTCGCTAACAGTATTGACTGTAATGTGTTTTCGTTGATAAATGATAGTACATGCAACAGAATCAAACCATTATCGTGTAGACAAGTTAGGGAGTTATCCATAACTCTTTTATGATATAATCTGATAATGCAAAGAAGGTAACGAAGCGAATGACACGGATATACGAGTATCTGTAATAAAACCGATGATAAACATATATCATGGATATTAATCCAAAACGATATATATTTAAACGGTTCTCCATACGCCTTTAATAGTAAGCTACACAAAATGTACAATGTCCGACTCTGTTGTTGTTGTTGTTGTAGTTGTTGTTTTGTCCTGGTGCAAGTATGTAATGAATCACAGTACAAAAATTTATTTCATGGAAAGAGTTTTTAAATTGAAAGTAGGAAGACAAATCCGATCAGAATTTTGATTGAGGCATTAGTTGCACACTAGATAATGCACAAATACAACAACAACAAAAACTATTCATATCAATAGAAAAATCCTTTTCTGTAGCTCACAGTTTGTTACGTATTATGTCTTACACTGCGTTAATTAAGACCTCCTGCTATTTTAAATTACATTCCTTCCCACCAATACGTAAAATTAGTTTATCTTAAGTATTCTATCAGTAAACACTTGAGAGAAAACAATTAATGTATCTTAAAGCCGAGCTCTGTATGTGTTACTTTGCACAAAGAATAGCAACCACCCAAAGATAATTGCTAGATTGAATCCGGTCTCTAATTTAACAGTTTAATCTGTTTGGCACCTTTTAATGGGATAATACCGAAAGAAAAATGTTAATAAAATACTCTTGCGTGTTCATTTTTTTTTAATGGTTTTAATATTTTAATACGTAAAAGGCTCAAAATCTATCAACATAATGTTTTGTTACCGCCAAACTTATGTTAATGATAAGTGTTTATTTAATCATCAAATTACTTTTTCTTATGGCTTTAACTCCTTTCAATACAAAAAGTATGGCTCACTAATTTTTGTAAATGGGACTTTGCCACTATGCCATGAGCCCCTAATAGTTGTCACCGTGATACCTTGATCATTTGTCTTACTGAACGTATAAATAAGGATGTAAACCACTGTATGATATTACATTTCATGAGTACGTGATTTGAATGAAATACACAAACCACACAGGGACACGGGCGCTAAAGATATGCACCACAAAATTTAGCATAAATGTCACATTCCACTACAATTATAACGAATGTTTAAATTAAAACTATATAGCCCACAATGTTAATTACATTGCAAATGACATCAACAAAGATTTCAAAATACTTGACATTGATACTCTGAAATGTGAAAAGGTAAAGTCAAAGGTTTGTAACTTGAAAGTGATACAAAAGCACATTTAAACTGATGTACTGTTAAATGACTGAATTAAACTTTGTATGTCTTCACCAGTTTTACAGGTTAACTGTATAGGTAAAAAATAGATACGAAAGTAGAATAAGATAAGGCGAAGTGGCACATTAATGAGAGTTTCGTTTCGTTTTTAACGCCATCAGATATATATAGAAACATCATTTAGAAAAGAAGATTAGAAATCAAATTCCAGCTGTCTTTTAGACTTTGGCACAATGTCAGGCTCTGTACATCACGAATACTATATTTTTGTCTCGTATTTTAGTAACATCATGAGGAAGATGGTAATGACACTGGCGAAAGATGGTAATGGCACGGAAGACGGTATTGATTAATTTTGAAGAACGGATACATTCTGAATGAACGCTTTTACTGCCCTTTTCCCTAAAATGCTTAAGTTACTTTACAATATTCACATGACATCTGTCATTGCCTATCCGATGATAAAGTAAAAATTTGTCTGTAGCTGCTATATAATATGTTTGTACAAATTAGAAACAATTAGACAGTTGATATGCCAAACGAATCAAAATAAAAAAAACCTCTTTTCTTGTAGATCGGCGTACCATATTGATAAATCAGTAATAAGTGTGAATTGTTGATAATGATAAGCACAGAAATTGGTTTTGAGTAATGTAACCTTTTCCTTGAATAAATGAATTTATTTCGCAAGTTTGGAGCATCTTTCAGAATAAACAATTTCACCTGTTCATGCTAGCAATACAAACCACTTTTAAAAGGTTAATGTAGTAAGAAACCACAAACGTATAACCTCCTGAGCCTTCGATTCTTAGATTATGTTCTTGAATATTCGTAACTAAGAGGAATGACTTCTTTTCAAAGGATTCTTCTCATATACAATTGCAGTGAATCTTTTAGCATGATCAATGTGCCAAAGTTTAGCTATGGTGATTGAAAAAGTGACGTTATTTTGCATCATCATAGACATGGAAAGGGCTGAGGTCCCCTAACATTACTAAATTTTAATCAATATTACAAAATATCTAATAATAGCATAATTAATGTAAAGCATGTGATCAACGCAAATATATTAAATAACAGTTATTAATTTATCTTTTTCCAAAGTGTTTTCAATGAGTGACAGTCAGGTCAGATACAAAACACAAATATACATTGTATCAGACCAATTAAACAATTAAATAATAAAAAAGCAAATATTTATAAAAGACCACAAAATAGAATGGAGCCGTCGGCAAAAAAACAACAACATTATGCAATTATTGTCAATTCATGGACTATCACATGAAAAAGCCTCACTTTTTATTAAAAGAAAACAAACCAGTCGAACTGTAAATTAAAAATCTTTTGTACTAATCGAAATAAGTATTGATAGTACTGTCATGTTTTAGCCTAAAACGCACTATTTGGATCCCCTTCAGCGCGCTGAATGCAACTACAGCAGGTTTTACACAGTAGGACATACACTTCGTTTTATTTTATTGATAATTATCTAACTTTATCAAGTTCTTGTAAAATCTGCCAAGTATATTGAATCGATTCATTTTACTTTATATTAAAAACGGAAATTTGATAATGAGTGAGGCGCTCTATGAGTGAGGCGCTCTATGAGTGAGGCGCAATTGTTTTCCACCTGATGCTTACTTCTGTTTGAATAACTAAAACAGCATGTAGTATTTCTGTGGTAAACCAGATAGTAATGAAAGAGGCTATTAAACAGTACTACAAATTTTAAAGTAGTTAAACACTGTGTAAAGATGCGAGCTAATTAGAATGAAAAGAATAAAAAGGTGTTTTAAGATTAATTATTTCTCATTTTGATTATGTTATAACCCATACACATTTAAGTGTTTTAACTGGATTAACAACATCGGACTCTATCCTAAATTACATGTAACTTAATTTTTTTCTATTGCAAGGCCAATTAGTGGAAAAAATAATCGAATCAGTTCACCAATGCATATGATCTGAGCACGAACAAACATCTGAACGACAAATCTAAGAAAGACATAGAACAAATATCTACGCCTTGCTGTCTATGAATATGAAGAGATTCATGGGATGCAGGGTACCTCAGAAACTAAAACGCAATTGCAAGAAATTACATTATTGTGAAAATGTTTCCTAACGATGATGAATTATACCCAACAAACAAAGTCAAAGAAATATAGGTCGTCCTGTTTAGTTTTCGTATGTAATGTTTATCTCCTTAACCCTTCGAAGGCCATCAACTATTTATCTCGTGAAGATGACGTACAAAACTTCAAGTTCACACAAAGGGGTCATTTGTTGTTTTGGTTTTTTTTTGTGACCGCTCCATATCTCTTGCACTCCTTGAAGGATATGCAAGACACCACGCTGTGTAAAGGTCATAATTAGGGGTCATTGGTTTTGTTCGTATCCGCTACATATCTCCTTTATCCTTACAAAGATTTTTTATGAAGCTTTGGTCAGAAGTTCATCTAATCAAGGCAGAACCCATGTTCAAAACTCACCGGCTCAAGGCAAATACCATACTTATGACCCGCTGTTTTTTTATCTCTGATTCATAATCCTTGAAACAAAAAAAATCCTTGAACCCATGAAGGATGTTCCTCAAACCAAGGTCACATGTTCATCTTATCAAGACAATGTGCAAATCCCATATTCAAACTCTGCCAGCTCAAGGCCAAGGTTGTACTTAGGGTCAACGGTCATGGTACTATGCATCTCAATCTCGTAGAAGGATGTTCTTGAAACTTTGGTCTCATAGAGACGACCAAGGCAAGGATCAAACTAAGGTGTCAAATGTCAGGGGTATAAATCTTCTTAACAGTTGAAGGATTTCTATTCAACTGTCAAATGTTCAGGTTATTGAGAAAATGTGCAGTACATATGTTTTTAGTTCTGTCTACCATACCAGTTTAAGGTTAACAGCAAATGTAAAGGTCTTTGTATTTCTCTCCTAAACCCTTTGAACCCCTTTAATGATTTTCATAAAACCTTGTTCAAATTTTCACCATATCAATATGTTATACAGAGCGTATGTTTCTTGGTTCAATTTCAAGGTTACACGTATAGTTTAAAAAGTCATGGATACATCAAAACTGGTGTCGTAAAACAGGTGGCTACTTGATAAGGCATATAGAATATCAAATTGCCAATTGGGATATATCAGACTTCACTGTTTAGGTCATTTTGTTGCTAAATTGAGGTTACCTCGGTGCACAGCATCGATCAAAAACGTATAAGTACGTTGATTCTTGGGATTGCGTAAGATTAAAAATCCGTTCCTTAAGCCTTAGCATTTTACTTGAAAGACTTTATACGTCGTTTGCTTGGTATGAAAGGATAAATGTATAAATGTATTAAACTTAGATTTTATATTTTCTTTTAGTTATAAATTCTTCTTATCATTTTCTACTGATTTTCTTATTTTCAATTAAATTAAATTGTTGTTCAGTCTGATCACTGTTCTAACGGTTCCTAGGTAAGTTAGACACAAGGTCTATTAACAAAGTGTATGGGTGCGGCTAGTAAACAAACTTAATATATGCTATAATAATTACAGAAATAATCAAGTTAATTTCAATCTAAGCTTTACAAACATTTTGCTTATGAGAATGCACCGCATTAAATTAAATTTCAACATTAATAAGCGGTTTAAAAATGACCCTTGAATTATGAAATATGTTTAAAGCACTTTCTCACAATAAACAAATGTCGTTGTTTTCCAGTTGCTATTTATAAGAGGTAAGATATTTCTAATGAGCGCACTCGTGTTCAGCATTGTTTGATCATGCCTTCTTAACCCGTTTCTTGACATATAGCCAGACCGTTGTACGTAGCAAGTACAACTGTGACATCTGACAATTTTATTTACGCATTTTCCTGTAAACATTTAGTAATTTTCTTACAGAAACAAAGACAGAACATTACCTATTCCCTTCCTTTAATTAGATGTGTTTAGATTTTCTACAATGGATTACTTTTGTCCATGTACATAAAGAGTGGTTTGTCAAATGAACGAACAAATACATGTTATAACGTGAAATGTACGTACATTACTATCACATACAATGATGAATTACAAATAAGAATAAATTGTATTACTATCATATTTATATGATATATAGATGATGAAAGTTTTTATATCATACAATAAAATCAATGCTTGGTAATGAGAATGTTTAATTTGATTTTAAAAGTAAGAATTATAAATTAATGTGTATTATTGCAAGAAAAGGGGACTTCTGAAGTTGTAATGCATTTCACTTGCAAGATAGTCACTTTTTACTACAAGAAATGTTGTTAAAGTGTGTCGGTGTCTTCCATTACTTTTATCCCTCACAAAGAGTGGATGACACTTTTGTCGAAATGGGTCGCCTAAGCGCAACTTGTCGGCGGAAACTCACGGTTATAAAATTATAACATATTTCCTACATGCATCATTTATAACATACTTAAAACTTATATTGCAGATGTAATTATGATGTTTCTGTCATCAAAACTGGCATTTGTCATAATTTGTCACTTATTCTGTATGATTAAAGGTGACGTAACACCTCATTACTTTAATGCTTATACGCTAAATTCTCAAATACTATCAACATGAGTTTTATTGTTTTATGCTCAATTTTATGCATGTATGTTATAATAACCGTTTTGTTGCGCTACTTTACATCATTCAGCCCAATTCAATGCTATTTTACTTCCTTAGTGCGAAAACAGTTTCTACACAGGATAATAATTATCTCATTTTGAATAACAGTAAAATGTATTGACTGCATGACCCCGTTTCGTTTTTAAACTTTACATGGTTTCTAACCCCCAGCGTAATCACTTGCGAGAGAGAGACAGAGCGACAGGCATATTATATAAATCAGTTGTTTTTCTCCATGGACACACATCAGGTGGTTTATTCTTGAGTCGAACCAGGCCATATAGGATTTATTGCAAACGCGGTAGCTAGAAAACTACCGATGCTCACACAATCACTTTGTTTCAGCCTACGTGTATATTCACTGTCACGGACCGGAATAAAAATCAGTTACTGTACGACTAGAGCCAAATTTGCTTCATGCAAGAGAATAATTTGTTGCAGAAAACTAATGATCAATTAGTTCTACGATGAATTATTTATAAAAATGATATTGTTTGTTTATCTGAAGAAGAATCTAGATTTTGCAAAGACGCATTCAACTTGTGAATGTGCCAATATCTTCAAAGAGTGCATTGCAACAAGGAAGTATTTTTGCTACACTCTACAAGTCTTTGAAATGATGTTAAGTGTACAAACTATATCAAATACTTATATATAAAAAAAATCTCATGTTTTATCCTAGTTTCAAACACTAATTCTTTTTCTGTACCAGTCCTTATGATCGATTTTAATGTTGACAAAAACACTACTTAATCACATTGATGTTTTTGTTCATCTTTCGTAATATTTGTACATGCCTTTCCTGTATTTGATGGTAAACGGAAGCTCTTAAATATATTTGGAATACTTATCAGATGTGGTGAGTTTTTGTGTCGTTTATGCTCCATTAACTGTTTGAAGTGAATGGATGTGCCGGAACGTTCATTAAGAAATAATTTTAACCCCATTTTTGCTATTTAATATGTCTTATCAATGGTTTACAAAGATGTATTTCCAAAGCTGATTTAACTACTTTCCCACTCTTCCACTTCAACATGTGTTAGTCTAATATTTTGGTTGATTAATTGGATGATGCTATAAATAATCTCAGCTAGTGGTCTAGCCGAAAAAACTGATTCTAAGAATAAGTAAATGGTCTGTATTTAGAAATAATCATAAATTTTATTCGAAAATATATATTGTCCCAAATTTCCACAAACTGTTCAAAAGGAAGTTGTACAGTTATTATTTACTATAACAAAATCAAATATCAAGTGCTATAATCCTTTTCTAAATCAGATAAAACGTATTCCTTCGTTCTTGTTTTAGCAAGTTAAAGTGACAAAACTTGTGACCATAAACGAATGACAACGCTTAAGTGGTGCTTTCTTCTTAAATATTGCCTGAAGTGTCCCCTGAGTTAAGATTGGTGATCAGAGTTTTTACGACTGTTTAATTCAAGAGCAGGATATATTTGGTATATATGCGTCAGTTTCTAAGTGCTAAAAATATTTCTACTAAGCTCGACACTGCCGCTTCCGACCAAGTGGAATGTTCATGATTGTACCAGTAAAAGAAAATGTTCTGAAACATCATTTGATTTAGTTCAGCCTACTGTACAGTCTGAAGTTTAATGTCTTTGGAAAACTTCACGAAATGAAATATCCCCGTCGCTCTGGAATTTATGCTTATTATTCCTAGAGCCGTTAAAGTGAATTATTATATGACTGTTCTACAGACATTTCCTGTTTTTGCAGAATATGTGCACTGGTAATGTTTCACAGAATATTATTCAATCAGATTCAGCTAATAGAGGAAAGTGATAGAGGGTTCCTCATTGAACAAAAACAAAAGGAAGAAGTTTTTTTCGTCCAAATTCTCATAAACTTAAGTGAAACTCAACGGATTCCAAGTATATCTAATATAATAAGCTTGAGGTTTATTTCTTGCATTTTAATGACCCAGGAAGAACACAATCAGTAATAGGGAAAATAAATAAGATAAATAAGACTACCAATATAAGCATTTGATAAATATGAAACGATAATAATTCGCTCTGCTTTCACCCTGTTTATCACTAAGATAACGAACATGAAAATAACTAGAAAAGTATGAATCCGCTAGTTCAATGCATTATGACATATTCAGCGTTTGTTTATAATTTTGTCACGAACACTACAAACTTTACCGGACAATATTTTAAAAGAAATGGCTAACTACTTTCGGTTTCCTAAATACGAAGACATTAGTTATCTTCACCCTACTAGAAAAGAAGTAGTGTACCTTTGTATTTCTGCTATGTCACTAATAGCATATTGATACGCTGGTGAACATATACTTTTTAGCATTTTATTCAAAGTACAAAGATAGCATGCATCACACGAAATCGGAAGAACTGTCTAAAGAATAATTATGTCAACAGTATTATTACGTACGGGCTGAATTAATTTACGAAACGGACCTACTACCAGTACACTGTCAACTGTCAGATATTGATATTGCCATCTGCAATTAAAAATACCATAACTTTACTCACGTGCAAACAAAATGTTTCATTTTCATAGTTGATAGTTCATTCATTGGACAATCATATCGTGAACAAGATATCAGGATACATGTTTTCAGACTGAGTAAGTTTTATCTCAATAAAACAACATAATAACGTGCTGTAATCAAAACAAACTGTGACTGTGCTTATAACTATGCTCCTGGCACTTTTATACCGATATTTTATAGTGAAAACGCTTAAACCAGGAAAAAACATTTCACCGTCAACTTAAATGTTTTGCTATTGTCAGGTCGATTCTTTCTTCGTGTCATAACTTTTATGTTCTATGGTCTTGTTTTATGTAGTTATTTCACAATAGTTAAGTCAATCAAATTGAATGTGATGTTAATCTCGTTAATATAAGATTGCGGGAAACACATTTTGCCTTTCTTAACGACAATGTAGTAACGTGATATAAAATAATTATGTACTTGTTTGGTTTTGAACGATCGCGGAACAAATTTGTAAACTAGCACGATATAACCTCCGTTGATCACTTATAAGAGAGACAGGGAAATATAAAAATGTTACTTACAGCTCAGTTCACTGAGACACAGGTGATATCATTACTCCAAGGTGCATGTTCTAGGATCAAACTAGAATCTTTTATGTTGCAAACGTCGTAACCAAGAAACCACCAATCTTTAACTTTATTTGGGCCTTAAAGTGTATGCTCAGTCACTGATATGGGATCAAATCGGTTCTTGTTCGATTAGAGCCAATATTCATAATTAATGAAAGATATGCAAGGTATTTGCAGGAAACACATGATCACTATAGATTCCCGTTCAATTATACATAAAAGCATGATTTTGTTTGTTTATCTGCAGACAAATCTAGATGTTTCACAGACACATTAACTTGTTCATGAGCCAAATACTGCATAGAGTGTCTCGTTTTCCAGGAATAGCAGCAAGCCAATATTTCTGCTAAAGACTAAACACGACTTAATCAGTATGTCATTGAAATGTTTTTATTGTAAAACAAATAGTACTTGTAACTGTTCAGGTAAAAACGACCTACTTGTATATCCTACATCATATTCATAATTTTCTCAAAAAAGAAAAAAATGATAACAAATCCCTTGTTTAATCCTCCTTGCTTAAGCATTAAGTTTATTTTTTGTTTAAATATGTAAATACTTTAAATAATATTTGGACCGTTTCTGTGGCGAAGTTATTTGTCGTAACGTGCAGAAATTGCTTAAACAAATTTACTGCTAATCAGTTTTGGTCTCGAATGGTTAAAATAGTTTGTTTATTCACAGTTAAGTCTAAAATGTACATTGTATAACGTTAAAATGCATTGAACAAATATGACTAAACTAAAGTTCCACCTATGTATCAGTTTATTATGTTCGTTGATTTCTTGCGATGAAGGAACTATCTTTTAAAAGATGGTCGGCGCGATTGTGTGCATATGAAAAAGACGGGCGGCTACATTTTTGTCAAGAATTATTTTCATTTAGTAAGAAGGCACCAACTGATACAGGGTGAGAAAAATGTGATTAAGTCCTAATCAGTGTCATACTTATCTGGAAAACAAACTTGATCCTTCTTTTCTTATCAAATATGTTTTTCGATACATTGACCTTAATTCACTTGTTGAGACAGTATTATAATTATTACTCTACACTAATAATTATGATTATTTTGGAGGTCACAACATATGATGTTGATAAATACGTTCTTAAATTGTAAAACCATTCAAGGGTTATATATTTGATGCTATAAAGCTAGTTGTAGTTAAAATGGTCAATAAAATACAAAAAGTATATTTTTATTTATAAAGCCAAGAAAATTCAAGGATTAACCATCATGCAGTGTTTTGATTCTTGATGTCAAAACAATAAATGAAAATGTTTTCGTCAACTCACTGACGTCATTGCTCTACGTTGAAACGTTGTACTGTTCAGTTTACCGGTACGCATTTAAAATCAATTTATCCTTTGTTAGGTTCTAAATCTAACGTCTTCTGCACTATGCCACAGTCAGGTGTTTTAAATATTATATGTATTAGATGACTAAACTAAAATAAGTTTGTATAATATAGCTATGTATAGTATCTTGATTGGTGGTCCAAAAAGGGGAATGAATTCCAACAACCACTATTTATGCCATTTTACACATTACCGTCGAACAGAAAAAGGTCTGTAGAAATTGCGATAGTTCTCATACATTCGGCTTATAAGAATCGAAATAATCTATGAATTGGAGTGCTTTAATGAAATTGAAACACTTCCGAGAGGAATGCCTCAAATAAATAAAGGGCATCAATTCTATAAAAGAAAATGCAAGAAAGTGTAGGGGTTAGATATAAGAAAGAGTGATCATTAAATTATTTGCGTCAATTGCAATTTGATTTTTATAACCAGTTTCGGGGAAACAAAATTCTGATTTTGTTTATATTATATACAAAAATAAATTAACAATTATAAAGATACTGATCCGATCTTGACGAAAGTTATGTGTGCGTCGCGGCATTATGCTAGTGTACACTTATTTTAAGTTTCATGAAATTCTAGCTATTGGTTCTTGAGATATGACTCCAGACGAACGGACGGAGGGACAACTCAAAAACAATATCCCTTCGCCTTTAGCGATTGATAATAACAATAAACAAGTGCAAACCAACTGATATCTGCATTCTACATTAAATATGTACATGCTTACTTATTGTATATGGTGATGCATATGAGTTAAACATGATATAAACGAAGAATTTACATTATTATAATAACTTCATGAGTGATCAACCGGTGATGTACCTCACCAATATAACATTCCCTTAGCCAAAGTCTGAGGAGAAAAATATTTTGTTTACAAAAATCTAAATGTTATTGCTGCATTTGTGATTTCGTAAGAAGGTTAGAAATACGACTTGGATTGGACATTTGACAGGAAATCACTGTAGTAGACGTGAACTACCTAAAATGCGTTTTTATTCAGGCAGTCTGCGGGCAGTCTGCATTTGAATAATTACTTTGTAGTCGTCTGCTTCTGCTTTTCAGTTCTAAATACAAACTATCTTCAGAGTTATAACAACAACACATTAGACTATGAAACAATATTATATTTGCAAATGGACTATTTAACAACGAGTAATATATCTATGAACACTTCAAACACTGCTGAAGAAAATTATCATAATAACAATTCGTCAATTATATATAAAGTGATAATTATTGAACGAGGAGCTTTTAAGAGTAATGAACGTGTGATTAATACAATATATGCTACTTGTAAACTCTTAAACTCTTTAGATTTACCTGTTTATTCCAAAGCTGCTTTCACAAGTACGCAGTATGAGGCCCAATTAGTTTCAATCTGACGCTGTAAAATTAACTGTAAGTTTACTTTGTTATTTACGTAGCATCCTCCAAGCGCTAACTCATGACATATCCAGCATTCAAACACGGATTATTTACATAAGAAAGTTATCCTAAGTCATAAAAGTCTATTTTTACATTTAAAAGTTTCGTTGAAAGTTATGTAAGTAATTGATAATGGGGTTACAAAATGCTTTATTCCGTAAATTATTATAGAAACACAAGTTCTCTAAACCGCTGATATGTTCCCTGAATAAAGCAATGAACAATAGGTTCTTGATTTGTTTACCAGTAGTCCTATTTAGCTTAGAGGCATGTTTATAAACCTTGGTTTTCTGTACAAAACTCTGAATGTAGAGTTACACTTAAGATTAGTGTTTGGTTTTGCTCGGTAACATGAAATTAAAAAATTATTCAATTTTGAAAGTAGTTGTTTTTTACATAATCGGCGTAGCTTTACATTTCTAAAATTGATGATAGAGTTTCTTTCCTTACAGCGTTTTTTCCCCCAATGCAGTCACCCATCATACATCTTGAATGGTTTTCATAGGGTTTTTTTTCTTTTCACTAGTAATATTTTTCATTCAACAAACTGACCATTAGTGATGCATCCGCGACAAGCACCAAATATCATATTCCTGAAGGCGGTTCTGTCCAAGCGAAAATTACGTTCAAAAACATGCCCGGGTAAATTTCTGTTGTGGATTAGAATTGGATAAAACTTTCAAATTTCCTTTCTACACGTTACATCTTCTAAGGTACATCTTATAAGATGATTTAGATTCCCACCATTGCCATTTGTCTCCTATTTTACATATTCGGGAGTCATAAATGATTGGCCGTGTTACACGTAGACTGTTTACAATCCAAGACTGGTAATTGTAACGTTGTTGTGACTTGTGAATGTTGGGTTTTACAGCGCTGTGGATATATTGAGGCTTTATTGCACAATAAATATTCAAAATATTACCATCAAACATATTAAGAGCGATCTAAATATATAAATTATAATTTTATGATTCAATACTAGTAAATGATAAACACATTTAGGACCATGTCAAATTACATATCATACGAAAGGTAGAACAAAAGAAGTATTGAGAACAAATCATTATTTCCATTGCTGCAGCGGTTTGCACTATGATATAGAAAGACACTAAGCTTTTACTAAAAATGAATAAGATATCACAGAGCAAACTGAACGACTATTAGAATCAAAGACACTATGACAATTTTGGTATTAAAAATGAAAGACTTCTTAAATCAATATCACAGGATGTATATTAAAATGATGTTAACAAGTGTTCCTTAACCTTATTTTTTGATGTGTCTAACTTTGTTGTATTTCTGATGTCTTGTTGCAAGAAAATCCACAAAGAACACCCTAGGTATAAAAATGATTTTTAACCAAAACCTATAACTTTTGGAACACTAAAACGTCAAGTGTTAGTATAAGTGACCTCTGTATTCATTAGGAACATACTGACACTCTTAAGATGGACCATTGTGGCTGGTGCAAGTACTTATAGTTATAACTCTGGATCAATCTTGAATGCATTTATCCATTGGCAAATGTTTTGAAAATCGACTAAACTACGGTATATATTTAAAGTGTTTACTTAGCTTAGACAGAATGTTGAGTGTACATGCATATATAAAGCGCTTCTATTCATACAAAGATTCATCACCAGTAACATTGTATAAATGCAAGAACATGACATATTTTAAATAATTAATGCTCTGTTTTGAAGATACCGATAAAATGAAGGAATTATATAGATTCAACTGACTTAGACCAATACCGAATGTATGTAGTACATGTCAACTATCAAGGTCTGCAAGATCCATCTTTTGCAAAACGTCTTGAGATTTACGAGCTTCCAATAACCAACAGCTGACTGTTGAGGAATGAGAGACAAAATATGTTACGTCAGTTCTAGTTATAACAATGATTAGTAGAATAAACAAACCTTGCACTATTCTGGCAAACTGTCGCATTTCCAGGGACAGATGCCCTATATCTTGATTGTCACAGCATGTAATTCGTTAGATCTAACCGTAGTAAAGACTTTCTTATCTTGAAAAGATTTACTGTCATAAATGATAACTGACAAAAAGGACAATATTTGTTTCAGTGCACCTAACGTTTTACATTTTGCATGTAATAATGAATGACTTGTTGCTATTAGAATATATTACAAATATTTTATGACTGTCATTTACTTAAAGACCACCCTGATAGATGAAGTGAAGGCATAAATTCAGTTTAGACCTATTGATTCAAACCCGTCGCAATCTTAAATCTTAAGACGAGCAGTTGTATACCGAAAATACTTCAGAAAAAATATCATTACTGTTACATCTGTATTTCAAATAGCACTAGTGAATCCGGTACATTTCAACACTCTATCAAGGTATATAAATGAATGCAAATGTTAAACTTTCAAAGAAATCATCAAATCTTTCCTAATCTCTCCAAACAATAAAGTGTGTAAAAATTAAAATTTTGACACAACGTAAAAAACAGGAATGCTAATCATTTGCGTTTTATTAAGAAATTTTATCTATGAAGAGGAACAATCAAGTTGTTATTGACATAGATACACAGGATGGTGATAATGACCTTATAAGTGTGGAAGGTAAACAGGCCAAAGTCATTCAAGATAAATACATACAACTGATTGAAAAACTGTACACTACGTAAAAATTTAATCATCTTTCATGTAGCTTTAAAACAAGAAACTAGGTCGAAAGGTTATTGTAAAGGGCTTTTCAGATAAAATTTTGAAAACATTTTGAAGACTATACAAACGGTCCAAAATTTCAAAAACACAAAAAGTTCATCCTGTCAAGATCAATGTCATAGTATTTAAATTCGCATGTTAATCTGTACATATGGTCGTGGTCGTACCTGCAGCTTCAAAAACATAGGTGAAAAGGTCAGAGTGAAGGTCATACAAGATAAAAAATGAAGTTTTTTTTAACAACCTGTGGAACAAATTTTATTTAGCTTCAAAAAAGAAGTAGGCCAGAAGGTCACAGAATGGGACCGCGTGCAGCAAACTTCAACCGCACGAAGAAAATTAGAAACAAAAGGGGACCGCTGTACAATTAAATAGATGCCAGCTGTCTATAATTAGCTTTTCCTGTGTAAGTCTAAATAAATAAACGTATCATCCGAACGTGGATAACTCTAACGCTAAGGGAATCGTTTCAACAACATTGGTAAAGTCTCACTAGACAATGCTTTACGCCAATTATCTAATATATTTGCCTTGTGGTTATGGACAAGAAGATTGTTAAAGTATTTCTTATTTCAGTGTTTGTACAACAATATCAAACTTTCATAAACATTAAGTTAAATATGCCGACAGATAGATTTGTTATCAGGATCTCACAATGTTACCAGTTTAAATAGTAAATTGGCTTGCCATAATTTTAAATCTTCAATCACAGGGTACAATTCCTATCAGCTGTAAAATGGTCTTCTCCCTTAATGTCAACAGTGAATCTAGTTTGATATCCAGCGCGATAGATAAAATAGTAATTATTGCAGATAGCAAGGTAAAGGAAGTCAAGATGTTAACAATACCGGCCTACTTCCCAAAAAAATATAATTCGAATATTATCATTCAACTGGGAAATGTTGAGTACAGTACTCGGAAAAAGTGCCAGTGAAATGCACCCATTATGAATTCGACTGCATTTTGTGTCCACATTTTTAAAGACAAAACATCTTTCCTTTGCTGTTCAGATATGACAAGCGCATGTGTAAGACACAGACTCACTAAAATCTGTACTATAATACATGTATACAAAATGCAAACTGACTTTTGCTAATGGTCAACTCTATGTCAAGGCTTACTGCTTAAGACAGGGTTGACTGTACTAGTTTTTGTTTTACCTTGAATGTTATGCAAATATTCTCCTTTATGTATTATGGTGTTATTGTTTTATCTTAATAGAGACCTGGACATTTACTGGCATATATCTTCAACAAATACTGAGCTGCCAAGATAGTTTTACTCTTGTTCCAAAACAACTGCTGCTCTGCGGAAACAGTTGAAAATGCTGCAATCAATTTTGGGCAGATACTTAAGATTAAAGATTAAAAAGTATTTCGACCTCAATCCAGCAGCACTTTTATAAGGTCACACTTGGTCGAAATAACTTTTTTTTTCGGTTACGATTACAAAGTAATTACGTCGTTAGACAAGCAAAAGCACTGGGAGCAATCGTACAGCGGCGATGGCAAAGCTTATCAGTTCCTAAGGGTTGACTGGCAATAATTTCGTAACCATTTCATTAGTAACAGCCTCACTTACCATTCTATGTTTGAACAGGACTGAATTTGAATTTCTTTCCTATGATTCACATTTAGTTTAGTTTATAAGCATTTTGCTCGATCGAAAGAAAACTTGAAACTTATCAAATCACTCTCGAGTCCGCTTCCTGAAAAAACCAATAACCAGTACTAATGTCATATGAGGAGGTAATGTCGTGACCCCAGAGACCTCATATGTTTTAAGTAGTATATAAAGTGTTTACTGATACTGAAAATAAGAGACTCGGGTATGGGACTAGCTGGAGACAGTTTGATATGCATGTCAGCTGTTGCCTTTCTGCTCTTTTAGAACCTAATTCAAATATGACGTGCGGAACCTGATACGTGTCAATAGGAATTTTTTTAAATATCGTTAGAATTTTTCTCGTACTATGGTTTTCTCCTATTGTAACGATAGGTAACATTCGTCACACGTATTGGCTGCCGTAAGCTTTTGTATATATATTTAATATTTTTAAGGTTTTAATAGATATCTATCGAAAGCAGCACTCGAACTCAATGAGCTTAAAGGAATAATTCACTGTTGTTTTATACAACATAAAGTAACAGGAACGATTCGAAATTGTTCCTTTCCCAATAAAGTATGTTTAGTGTAAACGGTTGCGTGCTGCAATTGTTTATTGTTTTAACATTCATTTTAGACGTTCTGGTCGTTGACAGATTCCCTGCATTATCTGTAAGTCAAACAAAAACAAAGCTATTCGTAAGCATACGACGCAGACTTGGCTTGGTCACAGCAATTGTTTTTATGCCATGTTGTGTGTTCTTTCTCTGCAAAATATCACATAACTGCAACTTCAACGATGCTTTTTTACTATTATTTTGTCAAAAGTAAACACAAGACATACACTATCTTGGAGATCTTGCAAGTTGCAAGGAACTATAAATATAATCAAGTAAGTGTCAAAGAAGTGTCTAACTGAATTAAAGTAATTTACGTAAGGACCGTTTGTTCCTTTGAATACAATATCAGTCCATCAAAGTGTCATATAACAATTTTAAAGATTATTGTCAACATATCAGTGCTACAATGTTAAATTCTCCGTAATTTGTGTTGTCTTAATTTCAAGTAATAGAATATAGCATTCATAACATTTTTTCAATCCTTGTTTCAGGATTTGTCGTTCATCCTCAGTCAACAAACTTTTCTCAAACATGACGTGGCGCCTTCCAGTATTATCCGTAAGAATTGCCGAAAATCATTCTAATTGTTACAAACAATCGCATATAAAAAAGAAATGATCCGAAGTAACCGAAGAAACTTTAAAGCGAGCTGACACCATTAACAGAACGCTGCAATTTTCTGCTTATGCTTTTTCTTTTTTACGCACACATTGCAACAAAGTCTTCCCCACCACGCAATCTATATTGCATCAGAGATGGTGCAGTGCAATCAATGTGTTAAAGTAACTTTTCGGATCAGCCTAATTCTCAGATTAGGTATTTGCTTTTATGAGAAATATCTCGGTAAATTACTTGTATTTTGTTACTTTGTAACTTATTAACCACCTGATTCAATATTTAATCACTGCCTCCCTTTTAATAATTATGTGCATGCATTTGGATTTTTGCAGAATGAATGTTATTAAATATTTAGTTTTCGGTTCAAGCATTAGTGCAACACAGATAGAATTAGCTAAATCGGCAATTTGCAAATAGAAGATGAAGTAGACCTATATTCCACACAGAAATAATAACAAAAAGACAATCATACTGAAGAATCTTTCAAATAGAATTTCCAGAAAATATGTAAAATGTAAAGACTAGTACATTTGTTTAGCAAAGTTTACGATTAACTGTAATATTAGCTGAGCTTAAACATTGGTTGTCAGTTTTCATGAAGACGTTATTGATTGTGTTAGAAGAGGGTAGAACTGCACTCAAAGGAACCTAGTCGTCAGGCTAGATGATAACAAAAAAAGCGTTATACAAGAGAATCACAACGGGGATTCTAACAGTGTTTGAAATAAGTCATTGCCAAATCCCCCATGATGTTTTTTTGCCTTTCCGGAGTTTGCTGTAATACGAGTAAGAAAGTAGTTTATATATTACGATTCATATGTTTGACTTGCACAAAAGCAATGACTATAATTGAAGATCTCAACTAACTACATTCCTGTGTTCAAAGAAAATATAACAGATGAGACATGTCAAATGTTTATACATGGCATCAGAACGAAGAAAATTTATTAAACATATAAACTGATGTATTTGTTATTATGTTAGTTATGCATGTATAGGCAATTACTGCTGCACCCATTCAGACTACATCCAGCAATCGAGTAAATATATGTTTTGTTGTTCAGCGACTTCAATTTCGTTGATTCATAATATTTGTACAAAGTACTTCTCTTATTCACTTACACTTAACAATCAATATATGTTTCATTATGACTTTAAGCATAATACTTTCAGTCGTTTTTTCTAATGGGGCTAGAACATATCACAGTTTTGGCGGGGAAGGGTGTTAACATTTTGATAAAAAAGAGAGAAGATGGTCACAAACTAAAGGCGAATGAAAGGGTAAGAGTAAATTGATAGTATACCCTAACAAATGATAGCTGTTATTGAAAAACAAATACCGAGAGAACACTCAGATATTGTGACATGATGCTGCACAAGGAAGAACAAGTGAAAACAATGTTTAACATCGTGATAATATGATTTTATATGCACACAGGTACTGTTACCCGTTCAATAGAGATTTTATTCTGTTATTATTATTATATAATTAAGAAACTAAGTCTTATAAATGTTATTGCTTCCGCTAAGGGCCTCTAGCTTTACAGCCTTCTAGCCATACCGCGCACTTGTATTATATATTTATGTTATGTTGTTTCCTCAAATGTTCCTGAGTGGTATCACTATGTATAGAAAACTCAACAACTTCTAGAAATGAATAATGTGTATTTATTTTAAAATACCAGAATCAATATAACTGTTATAATTGAAGAATGGTTTTCTAAATCTGGGCGACAAAAACCGCAAACATACCAGAACTAATACTGCTACAACATGAAGAATGGTTAACAAAGAATATAATAATTATAATAATGTAACAAATTGATAACTATCAAAAAGTTGTTCTGTCGTAAAGAGGACGGATGCAGGGGCGGCGGTGACTTTTAGTTTTTTTATAATCGCAAATTATTCTACATCTTTGTGCTGGTCATCTGACCACATCCAAACAAAGACTGATGTTCCAACCACTGGTTGGAGCGCTTAGCACATGTGATCAGAAGAGTTATCCTGATTGGATGCTGAGGCAATATACGTGCAGGCTTTTATGACTCATAGCCTAACCGTTTACCAAACGAAATGTAAACACATAAATCATTTTATATTTATAAAACATATTTATTTCTATGTTATTTCATGACAGTTATTAGCATAACATCTCAGAAGCTTACAGTAAATCCGATGTTTTGCAAAGTTAAATGTAAATTTTTAAACTATTACCATTTATGAGAGCTGCTGCGAATGTTTTGCTAACAGCTATCAGCATGTTTGTCCCTGTTTTATGAGACAAAAAGATCTTATTTTATACACAGACCGGATCTAATTTAATACGCCGATTTGATATACCGAATTATCTCTACGAAACAATAAGTGCTGTAGTTTATGAAAACGAGAAAAGGCTTCCCGGAAAAACGTATAACTGAACAGCGTCCCAATGCCAAAACAAAGATTAGGACGTAGTTAGTCATTAAATCTTGTTTGACTGTCAATTTCTTGCCAGGCGCAACTTTTCAGTTACTATTACCTGTATTAACTGAAAAGTTGCGTCTGGCAAGAAATTGTTATTGAATCAGGTCAGTTTGTTAAAAAGTATATTTGGTCTTTTAGAGTTAGGAAACGTTTGCAGCCATGTTTGCAAAAGAATTGTAGGCTTAAGTTGGAATTTGTTGTAATGGTCGTGCATTATTAATATGTTTCGCTTTCTTTCTTCGGAAATGTTTGAATGTATGAGGTATTTCGATTTTTAATTTTAAACTATTGGACACAACACATTCTTTCACTCGTGATCTATCTTCAAAACACGTTGGATACATAGCACGACTTTCCCCCCCGCACGTTTTTACCGATCCAACAATCAACATGCAATCCTGCTGGTGTGGATAAAGTATTTAGAAAAAAATATTGCTTGTTGAGCAAAATATGCAAAACACTGTCTTCAAAAAAACTTAGATTAGTCTAAATGTTAAATTGTATTCTTCTCTGTTTCTACTAGGGTTTTATGTGTTATTAAAATTATATATTATGCGTTAAATGAATGATCATAGCGCCATCAATAATTTCCCAGTATCCTAATGTGTATGTATTTGCAGCAGAAATCTATTTTAAAGCGGATTAATTTCGATAATCTACATGCTTTGTGTGTAGCAGGTGGATGCTTTGATCAGCTATCATCTTGCAGACGCATTAGACAGACTTTCACATTAACATGGGTTTAGTTGATTATGTCATTAGCTATTTTATATGATCTTTGTTGTCTTAAATAGTAAGCTTTTCAAACAACTGAGTCTTACATTCTCGACCGCCGGTGTTATACTCATAAATTTGCATGATAGTACATATTACGGTTTAATCTGTCACAGCCAAAAAGGGGCATGGTCAAAAGTGGAAATAATTAATACTTAATTAAAAAGGGATATCCACCCAAAAATTGAAACCAGCTACATTTGCAATTAGAAATCACTATCACGCAAACACTTAAAACTGACTGTAAAAGGAATGCTTAACGACAATACAACACCGATTGATACTTAAAAGGGCGTTCCCTACAACGAGCAGATCATTTTCTTCAAACGCATGTCTGAACAGCGTGCCAGTGCCAATGCCAATGAAGTCTTGTTGTTCAGTCTATTAGTTTCCGTGTCCACTCCATATCTCCTTCACCCTTTGAAGAATATTTTTGAAACTTACTAGCAGGTTAAGTAAGTAAAATATATATCTCATCAAGATGCCGACGGGATTTTTACACTCGGCTGAGTCAAGTTCACACAAGGGGTAATTGGTTTATTTGTCTCCGCTCAATATACCGGGACCCCTTTAATGATTTGCAAACAATCTGGGTCAAAGGACGCCGTGCTGATCCGTATTCAAACCCGCTGCGTCAACGTCATAATTACATGTCATATGTTTTACTGCGATATCCAATACATATCTCTTTTATTCCTGCAAGGAATTTCATGATTCTGTGATCAAATGTGCATTTTATCAAGGCAACGTGCAGAGCCCATATTCAAAACACACTGGATAAAGGTCAAGGTGAAGCCTTTTGGTCATTAGATTTTTGTGTCCGTTCTACATCTCTTTACACTTGACGGATTTTCATGAAACTTCGTTCAAATGTTTATTTCATCAAGACATTGCGCATAAATTATGTTTCAGTCCCGCTTGATCAAGGTCATTGAGACAATGTGAAGAAAACATGCTTCCACCACACCAGCTCAAGGTCAACGTCATTCTTAGGAGTCGTTTATTTTTCATATCTGATTCATATCCCCGGAATCCCATGAAGGATTCTGGTTCAAATGTTAATCTCGAGATAATATGCTAAACTCTTCTAGCTCAAGGTAATAGCATGCATAGGGGTCAAAGGTAATGATAGTATGAATCTCAAACTTGTAGAAGGTTGTTCTTGACATGTTCGTCAAGATATTATCTCGTTGAGGCGATCAAAGTCTATGTAACACTCAGGGGTCACACGTCATGCCACTTTATGCTTGACACCTTCTAAAACAATGAGGTCAAATGTTAAGGTCAGACAATGTGTAGTACATATTACGTGTCTAGTAATCTCTACTATGTCATCATCAAAATCAAATTATTAAAATATCTCTCCATAACCCCTTCACGGGTTTTCGTGACCCATTAAATGTTTACCATGTTCCGTTGCCACTTTTTAACTGCTAAGCCACATGCTGGATTCAAGTTTGCGTTTGACAAATTATAATCATATATTTAGGTTAACATAAACACGATATTGTTACGGGAGAAGCCATTTCTTGCGATACGGCACGATTTTGGGGGCATTTGATTGCGCTAAGTGATACTCCTATTAAATTATTGCCGATCCTCCTTTCAACAGACATATCAAAATTGTTCTTTTACGAGCAAGTGGCTATTTAATTTATGTATTGGGTTAATTGAGAATTCAATGTTTAAGTCAGTAGTAAACTCGGTGCATTGTTTAGTGTGAGTGTGAGTATGTATTAATATTATGTTCATACGTGCTTACGTCATCAACAGATGAAAACGGCGTGCACGTATATCCGCGACCAAGCGTTTAAGTCCTAGCATTAAATTTGAAAGACTTTAATCTTCGATTGCAGGATATGAGAGACAAAAATGTTTGTATTAAAATTAGATTTCAAATTTTATATCAGTTCTATGTTCTCCTACTGTACTTATTGTTGTGCAGTAAGATCACTCTTATTTCGGTTCGTAGATAATTTAGATTTAGATGATACATTTGCAGAAACAACACCCTTGGTTTTATTGCTGCGGCAAATAAACAAATTAATGTGTGGTATACAATACAGAAATACTCATGTTGCACTTCACTTTATTGCTATCAATGGTTTACTAAGACCGTCTTTAACTACTATTTCGCCCATTTCCGATTTAGTAAGTGTTAGTCTAATGTCTGTGTTGACTGATACAAAATAAATGTCGGTTTTCTAATCTATGAATTTAATACATTTATCGTCTTGGAAATCCTGGAAAAGAAGTTGCATGGCCGCAAAAGGTGAGATGGTGGCATTCCAATAGACAGCTTTCTTCACTGAAATGACCTAGATGACGATGAACGCGGATTAGAAGCCTTTCATCGTTTTTCACCAAGGCAATACATGTATGTGAAACTTTATCGAAAATGTACGTATATGAATGTTAGTATATTGTTTCCTGATTTCTACTATGATGTCAAAGTAGAATTATGTACATTTTTTTCAAGAAAAATCCACCTGAAACAGGTGTGTGTAAAAAGGGTAGAGAATATAATAGCTTTTAACCAAATACACCAAACTCTTCCTGCTACCAGTACGAAATAATAACTTTCCAAATATTACTTTTCCTATTTTGACTGGGAGAGTCAATTAAAAACAAAAGAACTGCAAGCAGGAGTTGCTTCCCTTCCACTGCCGAAATCTCTACCAACAACTACAACAACACAAGGGAGATCACTGCGAAGAAAGGAACTATTATTTGTCCAATGTCTATATTTCTAAAGCACCAACTTCAAATACTAATACGGCATTATCATTAGTTTAACACATTTAAATGCACAGCAACCGAAAATTGCTTTAATAGAACTGTCACCAAAAATACACTATGTGTATTAAGATGAGCATAATGTCACTTTAAATAATACCTTATTAATATGCTGGTGAACATATATTTTTAGAATTATTTTCAAAGTACAAAGCAGACGTGCATCATATGAAATGGGAACTGTTTACAGTGAATGTCAACATTATTATTACGCTCGAACTGTATTAATTGAAGAACGCACCTACTAGTAAAACATTTAGGAACTAACATGCCTTCTGCATTTAAACTTAGCAACTTGCCAATTAAATGCAATGTACATTGGACGACTAAGTTAAAACGTCTATCCAGATACAATAGTTCACAGGCAGCTTGAATATTTTGTCTCTCTCAGTTCGAAATATTTTTGCGCAAAAACAACAGCTGTTCTTATTTTTTCCGACAAAAATGCAGCCATTATCATGTTTGGTTCCCTTTCTACAAACAATGTAAACGTTCTTAATTGTTCGAAGAGACTATCATATTTGCTCATAAAACCTAATCGTGCTCGATGAAGCGAAATAAACGATATTTGGGAATTTAATGGTTTCGATTTGAATGGGAATCAAATGATATAAGCAAAGCTTGAAGCCCTCCTTTTTTGTTATTTAACCTGATGTGTGTCATTTATTCCCAAGATCTATGGTGACGTAATTACTAATTAACTAAAAGTGCTTATTAAACGCTTAGTTTTCAGATGCATTTACCATACTTACATGTTTCATGTTCTTTATGTAATTTAAACCAATTAAATGCGCTGTTAACATCGTTAATATGAAATAATTCGAACTAGTTTGCCTATTATGAAACAAGTCAGAATTTGTAGCAGCTCTACCTTTTAAAACCCTGGGCAATTAGGAGAGTTAACCCTCTTTGAGACAAGAAACTCAAGTTTAACAGCATTATTGGAGAAATGCTGGGGTTGGCCATAGACACCCCTTCAGGGATAAAAGTAGACTGGCATCCAGTCCTTACATTTACTATTTCTTTCTCATTTCATTCCCTTTGTTGCCAAAGATGTAGATGATCGAGCCCTGTTAGAATAAACGGCTGAAAGTATTTTACTTTGAGTTTAATAAAATAGATTATCATCTAGCCTGGTGGCGAGGCTAGGATAAAAGGCTCAGACCTTATCAAAAAATAGAATATTAAAGTAAGTTGCCTATCATAAATACGATGTCGTAACGTTTTATAAAAGCAATGGACTTTTTAGTTGAACAAATTTTGTAAACTTGCCTTAATCGTTTTCTCGATTTATAACAGATATGCGTTGGAACAAATAACTTGTAAGAGAGATAGTATAGATTACTTACAACTTGGCTTACTGAGATTCAAATGATATCGGTTGTCTCACCAATATACTCAATTCAGATGACTTTTTCAGGGATCAAACTCGGAAAAAGTTGTAACCAAGAAACCACCAAGGCTCGCGCAAAACAATGGTTTGCGTATGATCTGTTACGCGATTATTGTCCGATTTGAGCCATTTGATGAATATGAAAGTGAATGTTTCACAGACACGTTACATTTGTAAATTGTTCATGTGCCAACAACTGCACAGAGTGTCTCGTTTTCCAGGATTAGCAACACGCAAATACTTCTACTAAAAACTGAATAAGGACGTCTAAATAATAATTGTAATTGTAAAAACATAACTACTCATAACCTCTCACGTTAAAATATAACGCTTATATCCTGCATAAAAATTAATAATAAACTTCTTGTTTTATCCTTCTTGCAAGCATTAATGAGTGATTAAAAAAGTTTGTTTTGCTTATGGGATATACAAAACAATTACAATGTTTAAATTAAAACTGTAATGACTAGCTTTGACTAAACTAAACTCCCACCTATGTCTCAGTTTAACATCTGTGTTTATTTATTTTGATGCAGATGTATATAAAATGGTACTGACACAATCATGGAAATAGATTTTAAAGAAAATAAATGAAGTATGTTTAGAGCGATATTAGAAATCGGTATGCATAATGTTTCCAATCTGCTTAAAAATATTTTATGTACCAAAAGAAACCGTGAATGTGTAATATGTTATAACCAAAATCTGTCAATGTATCGTCCTCTTAAAACCGGCCAAAATAAGTTTACTTTGAAATTGCTTTGGAAAGGTCAAGACGACACAATTACATAGAAGCATGCAGTACAATTCGGCAGTAAAATGGCAGTGCTAAAGTGGCACGTCCTTCTCTCAAAGTTTGCTTAAGAATGTGTGTTACTTATGGATCAAGCTCTTAAATTTTGGCTACGAAAATGACTAAACCAGCTGTTTCTTCAAATCTATTAGTTATGTTACTTATGCCTTATGTCTGATGTTCGTTTTTATTATTTACAAACTAAAATATCTCCACCACCGTGGAATTTATAAGTTTATTGTCCTAGTAGCCGATGTATTTGATTGTTATATGACTGTTCCACAGACATTGTCTGATTTTTCAGCATATTTATTACGGCACTGTTTTGCAGAATATTATTCATACCAGAAACATCTGATAAATGAAGCTGATAAAGCCTCTTCAACTGATAAGGAAAACAAAAAAGTATAATGTCGCCAAACTTCTCATCAACTTAAGTGGAACTCGTGTGGATTTTCATTTCCTTAATAATTATAATACTCTTAAATGTCAGTGCTTTTATTCTCATAATCAAGGAAGCACAGTAAGAGTGATGAGAAAATAAAGAAGGGTACGTGAGAATTTCATGAATAGTGTGTGATTTCATTGGCTTTAAAAAGAGAAATAGGCTTTATGAAAAAATTAGTTACAAGGCCATATAATGTTTATACTGTGTTGGCCATAGCATAACTTTACGTAACTATGTAAAAATGCAGGCGATTATTAGTCACAAGAGATGACAATGTTTTATACTCGGCGCCAAACATAAAATTATTTTGGGTGGTGATTATTAAGTTTGTCATACAAGTACATCTAGTTTTGTATTGGTTATGGCATCGCAAAAGTAGATAAAGATGCTGTTGTTAACGTTTTGTGCATGCAATTTCGTGGCTTCTTCAAATCGTGGATTCCATTTTTCCTATAGGAAGTAGGAATGTTAAACAGTTTTTGCTGAGAAGTCAATGAAAATTATAGCTTTTACATTCCCCAGTCTTCGAACTTTTAATTAGTATTTTCAAATGATATTGACATTAAGTTGTATTTACATGTCTGTGTTGTTACTTAATACTTGTACGGACGAACATAATTTCTATTTCATCTTTTTTAAATTCTGATATCAATTTTCGGCACTTTTACTGTCAAATATTTACGATTGATAATTTCATAACAGGAATGAACCATGATTCGTTAATTTAACGCTAATTGAAATTTCAGACCAATATCGGAAAAATTCTACTGGAAGATACAAGATTGCAAAGAATATTTTCCTCAGTTGAACGAAGCTATCCCCAAACAGGTTTATTCCGTTTAGCATATAATGATTATCATATTGCGAAAACGATTTAATATAACAACAAGCAAATTAATTGCACAGATGTTAAAAATATCAATCAACTTATAAAAAAATATTATACGAAGTCAATACGCTGTAAGTTTTAAAGGCATGACACTGCATAGATTCTGAATTGAATTGACTCTGATCTTGGTTCATAGTGAACCATATGTCCGTAGAAGGGTACATTGTAAGGGCTGAACAGTTTTGACAACATAGACTGGGCATAAACAAATCTTCATAGTTTTTGTAACAAAAGGAAAAATTAACAATATTTCACAACAGACGTTTCATGAAATTAGATAATAGTTTTATGAGGCATATGATATCTACCTAGACGCTATTACATTAACTAAATAATGACGATAATTATCTACCAGCAATTAATCATAACGAACAATAAACAAGTTAGAATATCACCCCAAACTTAAGCTAAATCATGCACTCGCATTACCACAAATTTGGAAACGACAACATTAACAAAACGACGTGAAAGAACTCGATGGATGTGCACCGTTTAGTTTCCATAGAGAACAATGCATCTAAGGAGCTAGATCACGAGCATTGCAGCATAACTTAATTAACCAACGCCTGTTGGAAAATTCTGATGGTTATAAGGAGGCACTGAGAGTCAAATAACCAAACATTTTTTCACTTTCTTGGTAAAGATTTTTTTGATGTTGCACGAGTGCAACGTTGGGCTTTTACGGTATATGTTGCACCAGTGCAACGGTAGTACTTAAAACTAGTTCAGGACTTAGTTATAATTATCATGACCTAATTAAAGATAATTGACACCTATTTGA
Source organism: Saxidomus purpurata (assembly GCA_022818135.1). Lineage (NCBI taxonomy): Eukaryota > Metazoa > Mollusca > Bivalvia > Venerida > Veneridae > Saxidomus > Saxidomus purpurata. Next base: position 2,633,518 of record JAFMSR010000018.1, on the reverse strand, counting down.
TGGAAGAAAAATACTTATACACAGGTAATTTCATATACCAATAAAAGTTTAGCCTCTTTATACATTCATTGACTTCTACAAAGCCTCTGCCATGGAAAAATTATGGTTGACACCCCATCAACATTAGGGGACCTCAAAGTAAAACCCAACATTGAACTAAAGTCTACTCTGATACGAACGTTAGTCATGTGCAATAGTGACCGCTATCTTTCCCGGGTCCCAATGTCAAAGGTCAAGGTCACTGACTGGGTTCAAAAATGTAGTCCAACTAAGCTTTGATTAACTCGCAAATTCTATAATCTTTCACTGTCAAATTTTACAAAAACACTAGTGATAGACATTCAATGACACATATTGTTTATGGAGTGACTATGGTTAATGGTTAAGATCAAAAACATATCAAAGTGTTTAAATGAGTCAAGGTCACTCTAAATGTGAACATTTTTGAAATTCCCAAACCTTGCTATTTAGTCATAGTAGCTAGGAAAAGGATTTCAAGTAGAAAAGATTTGAAAATTATTGGAATGTATTACAATTATTCTTAAAATACAATTTAAAGGCAGAAATTTAATCAGTTAACTGCGAAAGTAATGTACTTGTATGATGTGCTTGTAAAAGTTTACTTTTCACAAAAGCCCAATGTTGCACAGGTGCAACATGCAAATTCTGAAAATGAATCTTGAAATATATGCCAGACATAGAGAAATCATTGTTACCAAGTGAAAAATCAAGCTTTAATTCCATGATTGAACACAGAAATACCAGCTAACTAATTCTTTCCTTTTAAAAAGTACAGCTGTTAAAACAAGTCAATAATGTTTTCAATTTTCTTGGTACAAATGGCGGATGTATAACAAGGGGACGTAACTCATCATGAAAATTGTGTTTGGAACATATTTGTCTTGTTACACATACATGCGAAGTACAACTAAAAATAGTCTTCAAAATGTAAATAATCCAAATTTGATAGCAGAGTGAACATTTCTGATGTGCTGTTGCATCTGTGCAACATTGGGCTCTAGAGGGATAAAATCAGTAATATTTAGAGCTGCTCGTTCTCAGTTGCCATTGAAAAAATATTTACTTCAAAAATAACATACTGATACATAAATATAGAAAAAACGCTAGAATGAACAAAAGACGTAAAAATCTAGGTAGGAATTTGCAAACATCGATTGAAAATGCTGGTTTTACGGCACCGCTACACTATATTGGATTATATTTATATTGGATTTTCAAAAGTGTTTGCAACGCTTTATTATTTGGTAGCGTTTTATTTTCAAATCTACAGATATACATGACAAGAATTTATACTCGAACCTTTTTTATACAGTTTGAAGAACTTTATTTTTTACCAAAATCAGAGAGCGAGCAGCTTTAATTTGATTTGAATATATTTGCAGATAAAATTTTGAGATTGTGTTTTGTTATTTAGATGTATCTATAGAATCTTTATATCTACCTACTAATCTTAGTACCAAATCCTGTTGCAATTATTAGCCAATACACTAAATTAAGAAAATATAATAATAACTGCGTGCGGAAGGCTACCGCAATTATAAGATTTAACAATTTGCACATGTAAATAATTACTTCAAGTACAACACCAAAGTCCATCATAATCAAAATACAATAAACAAATCACGTTTTTCTGAGCGCACAACAGTTTTCTTGAAAGTCTTGATAAAATATGTCTAGCCGTGATATTTAATTATAACCAGACTTTTAACTTTATAATTATTTACCTGTCAAACGCCCTGATTGATTGTCAGAAAGGTTAAGGATTTTTTAGATTTACCTTAATAGATTAAACTTTTTGCAAATCATCGTCATCAGACTTAATGCCTAGTATAATAAAACATTAAATAAACAAAAGAAATAATTAATAAAGATTTAATGGTAATAATAAGCGTCTTCTTTGAAAAACTAATCTACAACAAAAACAAGAAAACATCTTCATCATCATCATTATCAACGTCATCATCATCATCACCATCACCATCATCATCATCACCATCATCATCATCAGCAGCAGCAGCAGCAGCAGCAGCAGCAGCAGCAGCAGCATCATTTTTGTCATCGTTATACATGGAGACAACAAACGTAGTTTCAGCAGTAAACGTTAAACATCATTGTGTTTTAAACAGTAGCTACAAAGATGCTACCGTGTATAAAGATGCTATTGTGCTGTAGATAATCTAGTTCAAATGTTTTACAAGTCTTCATAACAGTTTGTTGTTCAATAATGTACCTAAAACACTAAGCAGAAGCATCTGATTTAGATTATAATTCGATCACATTATGCCAAATTACACACCCAGAAATGAGATCAAATGTATTATTATTTTTTATTATCAGACAGGCTACTTGCCCCATCAGTTGAACAACCGGTCAGCAATTTCTGTATTTTTTTTTCAGTTTCAATACTTGCAGGAGCTTGTACAATGATACTAGACTGTAGCCTTGAACTGTTTTTTATTATCTAGACGGTTCAAAATCTCGTTAAATTATTTGCTGAAACTTTTTATATATTTATTTTCGCTGATAACGAATATAACAAAAGTATGCGCAAAAATACCCACTGTAAATTGTACTAGATGTGATACAAATGAAAGCGGCACGAAAATTTACCGATTTAGTTATTCATCCACTGCAGGTATAGTGCCTTATTTTTTTAAAAGTTCTCAATTCTATTGAAGTTTATCATATCTACGTAAAAGAAAACAAAAACAAAGAGTTATCACCCAATAATCAACATAAATCAAAAGATGAACTTTTTCTAATAGTTCTAAAACGCCTCTGCGAAAGAATTGGCATAGATAAATGCAAACGATGCATCTGCTGGAAAATGCAATTGTATTTGTTGGCTTATGTGCAAAACATCGCTTGATCCGTTTAATATGGTAATTTGTGTTAAAATGAATGTGATTACTGTTCATTTGTGCAGAAGATAATAGACGTGAGAATATTAGCATTCGTATAAACTAGTACACACAATTAATGTGTTTGAAAATCCGTTTTAACAAATTATAGGTAAAAAAACACAAAGTATAAACTCAAGTAATCAATATATGCATAACAGAAATGCATATTTTGAATCTTCACGTCCAATTTATTAATAGTAATATACAGTTACAAAACAACTGATATATGCACACAACATTTAACATGTACACACTAACTTATATTGTAACGCTTATCTAAATGTCGGTATTCTTTATTGTTTTGTTGCATTTGTGATTTCGTTAAAACGTAAAGGTTAATTAAGAATTGAGTTAAAATGCGTCTTCACTCAGTGGGTTAATCTGTATTTGTTCTTCAGAGGTACAGAAACAGCATAATAAAGTTATAAAGTAATATCATTTTCGCTGCACATTTTAAATGGGTTATTTTACAAAGACTAGTTTTTTTGAGTACTTCAAACTCACAGGTGAGTGTAGCGTACCTGGGACCCAAAAAATGCATTTTAGTTAAAAAATACCCTAGTTACTATATATCAATAAGAAGTTAAACAACACAGTCCGCACATATACCCAGATTTAGCATCAATTACTTCATGTAGAATCATGCATATTTATCAAAACCTGTTGCATATATAGCCTAAGTAATTATATTTTCCGTAAACGTTTACTCCAAGGTCCAAATGCAAACCGTTCTGTAACAGCGACTGATAGTTTCGGAAATTTTAACCATTTTTCGCCAACTCGAATAAATCTCACACATTTCGGGAACGTTTAATTTCCAACGCGCAACCGTAACTATGGACACACACAAGATTGGCACAACACTGCTAAATTAAAGCTGTACTTGAGCGTAGTATTCCATAGACATGTATTAGCAATGTGTAACCTAGACTAGGTAAGACCTGGCCAAACGATGTGGTATGGAAACTAGTTTTTCCTATTATCAGTATGGCTGCATGTATATGTTTACAAAATATATTAACGAAATAAAATGAATACTGTATTAGCTGATTGTATTTTAAAACTGGAAAGCTAGTGGAAATATTTATCAAATTAATTTCTACGAGCGTCTGTTGTGTAATATTTGGATGACACAAGGCGACATTGTTTAAAAACTTGTTATAAGGGAAGAATTCAGTGTCAGAAATGTGTAAGATTTATCCGGATTGGCGAAAAATGTAAAAAAAAATCGGAAACTATCAGTCGCTGTTTCAAAACGATTTGCATTTGGACCTTGGAGTATACTTTTACGGAAATCATAAATACTTATGTTGTATATGCAATAGGTATATGCAATAGGTTTTAATAAAAATGCATTATTCTAGATGAAGTAGTTAAGGCTGAAAATGGGTCGATGTGTAAACGGTGTTGTATACCTTCTTATTGATATATAGTCACTGGGCTATTTTTATCTAACATTCACTGTTTGGGTCCCTGCTACGCTACACTCACCTGTGTCCAAACTCTGATGAAAAATATATCCTCATGATCATAATAACAATTCCTTAATGAGATAAGTGATGATTATTGCACGAGGAGGTTTAAGACGTAATGAACGTGTGATTATTACAATAATAAATTTATTTGCTGCTTAGAAACTCTTACCTCTTACAATTCGCCTTTTATAGTCGAGCGGCTTTTCACAAAACAAAGTTAGTATGACGTCCAACTAATTTCAATCTAGCATTAAGTACTACTGGTAATATCTTCAGTATCTAAACACGATTTATTTACATGGATGTTTTATTATCATTACCTCGAAACAAATGTCTTTTACATTAAACAGTTTATTTGAAAATAATGTTAGTAATTGATAATGAATAATAAATGTCCAAACTGTTTTACTCTGTAATTTGTCATAGAATCACCAATTTTCTATAGCAACCTAATGTAGTCTGGTAGCGCAGGTCATGCTGTGTTAGTTCGTTGAGTTTATTCGAGAATCCTATCAAAATAAATAGAAAACTATCCTTAAATCCACCTTCAAACAATAGTAAAATAATCAGAAATTCAATATTTAAAAGATAATTTTGAAAGGCAAGCAAAAATTAAAGATCCGCAAAGGACATAACTGGAAGTTGGGTGTTTGCATTTATATAAATATAAAAACATGACTAAATGTACTATATTTTGTTGATTCACAATCTAAATCTGTTAGACTTTACCTGGTACGAATAAACACCTAAAATCAAATAGTTTCTCATCACCTAATATAAATGTAAATACATGATAAATTTCTGATGGTAACAGTATTTTGCTCTTTCAAGGATATAGTTAAAAACAATTTTTAGAAATTTCAAAACATTTACACCATTTGATATCGTGATGTAGACCAGTACACCATGAATAGGAGTACATGTGAACTATCAATGTCTATCATATTTATCTTCTACAAAACTTCTTGAGATTAACGAGCTTCCGATTATCGACAGGTGGCTGTTGAACATGAGAGAAAAATTCTGTTGCGTCAGATCTAGTTATAACCATAGTTAGTAGAGTAAACAAACCTTGAACTGTTCTGATAAGCCGCCTCATTTCCAGGAACAGCTGCGCTATATCTTGACTGTCATAACTTATAATTCATTATTTTAACCGTAATAAAGACTATTTTATTGAATCTTGAAATAAAATTTTTTCATCAAATGTTTCCTTCTTGACATACACAAAGGACCAAATCAAAAATTACAATGTAGTTATATAGCACGTTCTATATTTTCCCTGTAATAAAGACCGACCCTTGCTATTAAAATTCGTTTCAAACGACCTTAATGGCAATAACACTATTATTTTGGGTATTTTTTTTTTGCTTAAATGAGTGCATCTACCCTATTCGATGAAGGGGCGATATGGTTTCATTTTAATACGATCTTAAGAAAAGAAAATGTTTACCAAAAGTACGTTGAAGACATGTAATTATAACAGTTTAATTTCAAATACCGACGCTTTTAGTATTTCTTTATGAACTTTCAAGATATTTTACTGATTGATAAAATAGAGCTTTATAAAACTATCACCGACACAAAATATAACACTAAAAATTAATATGCATTAAAATTTAGCAAGAAGTGCTCATGGAGAGCCATTGTGACCGATGGTGTCTGTTTTCCGACGGCAAACGTTGTCAACAATTATTTCAAACGGCATCGCTTCTGAAACATCTAAGTGAAGTCACTTCAAACCAGAATTCACAGGAATATTCATTGGGCGGTCCTCTACCAAAACTTCCCAAAACTTTTCCGGTATGTTGTACAAAAATGTCAAAAGAGCTAAAACTTTAAAGAAAAACTTTAAACAGCATTTCCTCCTTAACCTCTGCACCAATTCAACCAAACTTCATATGATTGCTCCTGTGATGATTGTCTACTAACTTTAGCTTAACCGTACTACCTGGCTTCGATGCACAAAATGGCCACCAGATACTTGAAAACGACGTCTCCTCCATGACCACTAGGTTAATTTCAATCGAACTTCACAGGTTTATCGTTGGATTGTTCTTTACAAAAATAATATCAGATGGTCTGCTTTGCTGCACAAAATGGCTAGCAGAGCTTATAAACAACCAAAAGATCAATTCAGTTTCAGTTACATTGAATATAATTTGACATGCCTCTATGCTCACAATGAATGAATAGGCCATATATATGCTTCATTTTGCAATGGATTTTCAACGTTGGCCTTAAGATAGTTCCTAGTTACCTTTCAACAGTTTTCATTGCTATGTCAGAAAGCGTATTTATACTAAGGGGAGCGGTATAAGGCAATCATAACCCCTCATAGGGTTGTTTGTCGCTTTTTTATATGTCAGACATATTTGCTGAAGAGTTGTATCATTTATAACTGATTCCGACAGCTGTCATTTTGGCATGTGAGTCTTTATTAAGATAAGGTTTATTTTAATATTAAATTCTGTCCTTATCTCTTACAACAGAACATCAAACCTGTCCTTATCTACGTAAACACAATAATGTGCAAACAATCAGAATTTGGCACGACGTAGGCTGCAGCCATGCTATTATCAATAAGTGCTATTAAGACACTGTGTCTATAAACAAGGACAAACGAGTTATCACTGATCTTGTTTTTTTATGCTGTAAATGTGCATCTGACACCTCATAGTCATAAATAGATTTATTCTACAAGTTTGTCTGGGCGAGAAAATTGTTGTTAATCTTCTTTTATACTGAAATGTAAATAAAAATGCATTTTCGTCGTATTTCTGCCAAAGTACCTCTAGGATACTCGCAAACTGAAATCGTAATGATTAGAGAGAAATGGAAGACTGTTAGTTTTGCTAAAGTTTGTTCTTCCGATTTCACGTGGACGATACAGATTTTTGTCTTTATGTATATGTTCGGTTTTAAAGGCAAATAACACCTGCTATTAAGCTATGCTACAATGGAACTATATTGTTACAATTTAAATCACACTCTTTTTGGACGAAATGGGCATCACTTAATATGGTTGCGTTTTCTTACCGACCACGTGATTACAGTTTAAATGAATCTCAACAATGGAACTTCTCCATTTAGTGTACTATTAAAATCACTCATGAAATTATATGATTTCTTTATTTCGAATGAGTAGCACGTGTGGATTCATCATTAAAAAATTTAAAAATGCAAAATTAACATAGCATTATGTATTTCTAAATCGAAAAAGATATGTTAATATATTGCCTTGTACTCTTATATGGTTGTGGTGATATATTAAGAACGGATTTTTTGTCATGAAAATGGCTATGATATGTAACATAATAAAGTGTTTGCAGAGACAGTCAAGACAGCAAGTCTCTGTTGTTTGGAAAGCCTCATAAATAATAATCATAAAAACCAGTCGCAAGAATAGCGTAATGACACAATCAGCTTGAATTATGTTTACGTGCAAAACTGTCTTATATGTCTGTAAGATCCTTGATATAAACATACACCTGTTACATACAAAACAATTTGTCCGATTTAAAGAGATTGTTTCTGCAAATAAGCACACACTTGTATACTGCAAAACTACTGACTGCGCTACACATCATCAATTTATCGTGAGATATACGTTCTTAATAACAAATAAAGAACTCTTTTCGAACCAGAGGGAAACCTAAGTTAATCTATGCAGCTTTATGCGAGACGATGTTTTGCATTTATCAGCAAGCTAATCCTTTATCAAAACTAGCAGAATTTTGTGGCTGACTAGTTGGATCGGTGCGGAGATGAAGAAGAAATATCGTGTTACATTGTATGTTGACCTAATTTGCGAGGATAGATCACGAACACGCAAAAGTTCTGTGTTCAACACTTCTAAATTCAAAATGATAAAAACGCAAGCGTACTCATATATCTAAAGAAAGAAAGCAAAGCACTAAGTCAGCGTGCGTCATAAAGAAAAAAAAATCATCAAACGGAGAACAATACAATTTTCTGGATAAATTACATTCTGGCCGCAAACATAGACCAAAGCACTTGATACATATTGACCAGAGCCAACTACAATTTCTTACAGGATTCAGCTTAAACGTAAATAGTACTTAATCGTTAACTAATGTACCTTTTCACAATTGACCATTTTTGACAGGACACGTTTTGTTAATACCTATACCCAACGTTTTGTAGACTAAAGTACTTGTTTGACAAAAGGACAATTTATTGCAGGACGCTTTTCTCCATAAATACTGTTTAATCCTCATAAACTACAGCACTTGTTGTTTCTTACAGAAATGGTAACCCCACATATTCAACAGTTGAAGTACATGAAATAGTTTAGTGTCATAAACAGGGACACACAAGCTGATAAAGATGTAAGCTAAAAAACTGGCAGCAGACATAATATCCGGTATCTCATGAACGAAAATAGTTTAAATTTACATTTTACTTTGCAAAACGTCGGAAGCTAAGGTTTTACTGTATTAATTATTGTTATAAAATACTTTTGAAATAAATATAAATTGTGCGTGTGCGGTAGGGCTGAAGAACCTAAAAGGCGGTAATAATGTTAATAGCTTCCGTACAGAAATAGTCGTTATATTTAAGCGAGGTAATGTAAGTTCGGGGAATTCGTATTACATTCCTTAAATTCCTTGAAATGGGCGTAAATCCTGTTTAATGCGATTTCTAACAGGCGTCTACAATATATACGTATACGTTATTTGTGAAATGTTACACACTGGTCGGTGAGATTGTGGGTATAATGTATATGAAAGCGATTGGTAGCTAAATTTCTTAATAAAAGGTGCTATGAAATTTGATTTTTATGGAGAATCCAGGACCTGTCGTTTACAGGGTTCTAAGAGCGGACGCTCACCCGACTAAGCTAATCTGCCACTGACAGTTTCTCCCCAATAGTGATTAAGTCCTTACCGTAACATGTGCATCAGGAAAACAAACTTATAGTGGAATTATGCTCATTTTTACAAGTAAAAAACCAGCTGAAATAGGTGTGTGTAAAAAGGATAGAGGAAATAATAGTTTTTAACCCATTACCAAACTCTTCCTGCTACATGTACCAGTACAAAATAATAACTTTCCAATTATTACTTTTCCTATTTTGACTGGGGTAGACCTTTTAAAAAAAACAGCGGCATACAGGGGTTGCTTCCCTTCCACTGCCTAAATCTCTACTGATAACAACAACAACACAAGGGAGATCACTGCGAAAAAAGGAACTATTATTTTATTAGTCCGATTTCTTTTATTTCTAAAGCACCAACTTCAAATACTAATGCGGCATTATCATTAATTTAACACATTTAAATGCATAGCAACCAAAAATTGCTTTTATAAAACTGCCACCAAAATATACAATGTGCAGTAAGATGCGCATAATGCTACTTTAATCCTTCTTTTTCTTATCGAATATGTTATTCGAAATACTAACCGTTTTTCACTGGTCATGAAAGTTTAGTTCCCCCAACACTCATAATTATATTAGTTTGGCGGTAAATATATCATGTTGATAGATTGGACTGTTTACGTACTAGATTAAAAAACCATTCACGAAAGACTGAAAACGCAGTATTATATTGACATTTCTCATGCGATATTATCCAATTAAAATGAGCCTTACAGAGTATATATTTCAATGCAAACAATGTTTTACATTCTACTTGTAATTTCATTGTCTGTTGAAAGGTAACCAACTTCCGGTCAAATGCGAGCTTAATACGACTGCACCGAAACAACATCATGAACATGTAGAAATTCAACGTCCTTTTCGGCACGTTTCTGTGTATCCATATAAGCCACTAGTGTAGACACGGCTCATTCAGCATCATTTATCAGTAGTATAAAAGCGCCGGAAGTAGTTACTGGCTGTGTTGTGCCCTCGAGCACCCCTGGTAAAGCCGTGCCTACATTTATGAACATAACGATTTATAAAATTCTAAGGGTTTTTCAAAAGCCATAAATCGGAAAATTTCATAATATACAAGCCATTCTTGTGGCAGAAAACGTCCGACTAATTTCTTTTTAAATAACACAAAATGAATTCTAGTCGTGACGGTAGAAACACCTGCTTTACATGTAATAAATGCTTGTATATTTTGATCTGTTGCAGTTTGAAAGGGTAAGGTTTATACAACATGTATGACACATGCAAACTTCAAATTTTCTAACAACCAGCATTTGTACGTTAAAATGTTTTTGTGAGATCAATTTAGAACGGAAACAAGACAAACATACCTTGAACTTTTCTGACATCAAGGTTTTAACATAAAACGATAAAAGTGTAAACAAATCTTGAACTTTCCTGACATAAAGGTAAATGTATATCATAAAGCGTGAACTTGGCATTAACCACGCTATGATAGTGAATACCAAACACACATATTCTGAATTGTCTGCAACATGTTCGATCCATCAAATTGAATTTATGTTTCTATCAAAAGGTTTCGCCGACAAAACTGTAAGATGATATAGCCAAAATTGGAGAAAGGCTGAAAATATTATACGTGAAGTGTTAATGAAATATATTGTATAATTGTATTATGATAATTAATTAAGAATAATTATGTAATGTAAACTGGTGGCTAGGCTCCACACTCCATGTTTCAGGTCACTAGCAAACAATATATCATGAAAGCTGACATCTCGTGTTAGCAAATTAGCATTGTCATGTCACGTTTTAAACAAATATTTAAAACCCAAAAAAGAATTATTGCACTGATTGGTATAAATCTTACTTGAACTTAAAATGCATGTATTTTCTGCCAATTTTAATCGAAATATTCTACAGTGATATTATTTGATGTGCACCTTTCGTTATTTCTATGTGAAATGTTGGTCTTCTCTATTGCCAGTTGAGTCTGTTTAGCTTAATAATGCTTGTTTGAGCTGCACTAATGCTTGAACCGAAAATATGCAAAGACTAAGCATTAATCAATATTCATTATGTAAAATTCCAATGCATGCATTTTGTATAAAAAGGGATGCAGTGTTCAAATATTGTATCAGGTGGTAAATTAGTTACAAAATAACAAGAACTACAAGTTATGTATCGAGATATTTCTCATTAAAGCAGATACCTGATTTCAGAATTAGGCTGATCCAAAAGGATAACTATAACACATTACCGTTGCATTTATCTCTAGTGGGGGTATGGTTCATGATTGGGAAAACCTTATTGCACTGCGTTCGTAATCTAGATAGATAGAGCATAAATAAGCAAAATGTTGTGTTGCGTTCAGCAATTCTATACTGGTGTTGGTTCAGTTCACAATCACTTCGGTTACCTCGGATCACTTCATTTTCATGTGTGATTGTTTGTTAATAAGGTATCATTTGTATGCGGTATCGTAGAACTTATATTGATCCTCGGTACTCGTTAATCTATCCAGTATATTATTTTATAATAACAGTAAATCTCTCTTGTATCTATAAGAAAACATTCGTTTTTGTCATAACGTTAACACTGACCAAAATTATCTATGAACTATCCGACAACATGTCAGGTGTTATTTATGAACTATCCGACAGCATGTCAGGTATTACAATCTCTTGTATGATATTTTATACACACGCCTTTGGACTTATTTAAGACTTTCTTCTCCCCGGATGCATTGCTACACAATTTTCGTCAAAAGTACATTGGTATCGTAGTTAACCTGGTATAGTTTATATCCAGTACATTTATAAATAAATGTATATATTTTATATCATTTTGGATTGACAAATATTGTACTCATATTCAGGAGAAAAAACTAAAGATCTTTTAAATACGTGCTTAATTTCTTTTATAGGTTCTATTATATTTTGTGCATACTTTCGACAAAATAACGTTGAAATTGCAGTTATGCAATATTTCGCAGAGAAAGAACACACAACATGGCATAAAAACAATTGCTGCAACCAAGCCAAGTCTGCGCTCTATGCTTACGAATACCTTTCTTTTTGTTTGACTTACAGATAATGCAGGGAATCTGTCAGCGACCAGAACGTCTAGGATGAATGTTAAAACAATAAACAATTGCAGCACCCGGTTACACTAAACATACTTTATTGGTAACTTAAGAAGTTTCGGATTGTTGCTGTTGCTTTATCATGTGTAAAGCAAAATTGAATTATGCCTTGAATTTGACAGCTGCTTTGGTGGACTCAGATAACAACTGTCGCTAAATAGAACTCTTTCGTCCGGTGTTTGCACATTTAATTTGTTCAGCGTAAACGGGGGTTTGTGATTGTATAGCTTTCGCATATTTTCACGGCGATGATGCCCAGATCATTCAACTTGTTGCAAAGTTATGTGAACTCGTTTCACGGAACATAAAGTTTCACTGTTGCTTAGAGATAGTGCAATGTTTTGTCTAAAATACTCCTACAGACAAAATTATCTCAATTAACGTTAAAAACAAGACAGAATGCATTAAATGTATACTGACTTCAGTTTTGTTGCGTTTTCTGATGCTCTGCGAAGGAGAAACATTTCATCACCACAATTCATAACAATTTATTGCAAATTTGTATCAATAAAAAGTCGATATCGTGAATAGCCGTCGTCTATCGATTAAACATTTCTCTCTATGCAATTTCCAACCAATCACTGACTGGATTTCAAAAAATCATAATTAGCATGTTCCAATTTGGTGGTAATCATTGTTCCGTATAATACAGTCTTCGCCAAACTTATAATTTGTCAGTAACCTTTTATTTAATGTGCATATCATCAGCATGTTGCGGCTTAAAATACTATGACTATTCGATCGGAAGGATTGTTATCTGTTGACAATGCTCCTACATACTGCAGTGTAAACTTGAAAAACGCTACTGTGAAACATCTACAGCCCAATCCAATTTCATTCAGCCAGTCCATGGAACAAGAACTTATTGGCGCCGCCGATAGGGGGCTGGTAGTTTTCCGGAAGTACATGTAGGAGCGGTTTTGAAGCGAAGAAAAATGGTTTTAACGTATGCTAAAATAATACGAAATAGACATTAAAATATGATATACACATTTCCTTCATAAAAGTAATGTTTAATTGTAATGTCCTTTTATATCTTTTAGAAAAATAAGAAAACGTAAAACAACTCTCCCTTATCGGTTTTGCAAAATTATAATATCAGCTTATTTTTACCACGTGCTTCAAAGTCAGTCTCCGTGGTGTAGTGGGTAAGCTATGACCGCCTAATTTTACGAGTGGAGTTCAAATCCCGGTCAAACCCAATTTTTTAAATAATTTTTCTTCCGTTTTTTTTTCAGCTTTGAAACCACCATATTTTAAATGTTTTCTGCAAATATTCATAAAATTTTTCATTCAAATCAAACTAATAATGATGCTTATCAAAAAGCTAATTTTAGCTATTTAACGCCACACATGTACAAAACTATTTTCGGCGCCCTTTGATGCTTTGCATCAATGGTATTCTTGTATCATACTCAAATACTGCCAGAAACAGTTACAACATATAAACCAAATGACTGTCAAACCCTAACTGCCTGGTATTGAACGTTGAACAAAAAACAGTACTTATTTCTTGATGCTATTATTGGAGTTACAGGCTATCAATTGAAATTTAAGAGCTTTACAAACGCTTTTGAAAATCCGAATATAAACATATAGTGTATCGGTGCCGTTAAACCAAACATACCAACATTTTCAATGGAATTTTGCCAACTTCTGCCTAGATTTTTACTTATTCTGTTGATTCTAGCCATAACTTTTACATTTTATGTTTTATTCTATCATTTTTTGAATTTTTTATCTTTTCCACTAGAAACTGTGAGCGAGAAGCATTGATTCAGGTAAATATATGTAAATGATTTTTTCATCAATATTTTAGAAAATAAGCATGAGATAAGTGTATTTATAACATCATTAAATAAAATGCTTATAGGATAGTTGTTTGATTTTTACATGTTTAAGATTTATTTTGGTGTAAGGATTATTAAACGTGTTGTGACAATTATCATAAGAGAAGATTATTTATGACAGTATTTATGTACCGACATGTTCATTGTTCAATGTGTAAATTTTATGCAGTCACATGTATGTATTATATTGTAACGGTAATATTCTGTTTACCTAACAATAAGTACAGGTTACTTACATTAATGGTGAAGTTAACGGTAACGTGTTGTTCCTGCAGAAGTTTCGAATTTGCTATTCTTGATTGTTTAAGCGACAGGCGACTCAAGAAATGTTAAAATCTGTATTTAAAGCAGCAAGACGGACAGCTGAAACGATTCTTCGTTTGTCCTCAACAAACACCGTATTCGGTATTTCATTTTAGTATCAGAGTTAAAACAGTATTATCAGGCTACATACTGAAATTGTGGAGAGAAAGGATAGACTCACGAGATTTGATAAATACACCCACCTCAACCGTTTTCATTATTTAGAGGCCTCATTGAACAGTAATTCAAATCAAGTCTTCTTCAATCATAGTCTATCAAGTAAGACTATTACCAAAATTTACGAGTGGCTTTGTATCTTGCAGCTTGTCTACAGAAGTATATGTGATTACTTTGTAATTGGGTGTCTCGTAACCGAAAATTATTTTACTTTGACACTCCAGTGAGATATTATTATGATAAGAATTCATAAGTATAGTTTATGTAGTAGGTCGATAAATTATTTAATATCTATTCTAATGTATCCTTCCAGAATTTATTGAAGCATTTTCAACTGTTTCTGCAGAGCAGAAGTAAGAGTAAACGTATACTTCCATCTCAGTTTATTTGCCACGTTTCAGATAAAACAATGCTGTCAGATATATGACAATATCTCCATAACATTCAAGATTAAACGAATATTCGTACAGTCAAACCTGTCTTGAATAATACGTCAAAGTATACATCAAAAGTGGCTGCTTAATAAAGTCGTAAACTATATAATATTGGCTGCACAAGACAAGCTGCTTCATGGACCTTACCACAGTCTATAATCAGGTTCAACTGTATTTTCAAGGATTTTATATTTGTATACATGTATTACTTTATACATTTTCATGAGTCTGTTTCTTACACCTATGATGTGTTTAACAATATTCATATTTTAGCAGCAAACTTTTTAAAAAGTAGACACAAAGATGTTAGCACAACATGGGGTCAATTAATGTGCATTTGACTGGCCATCTTTTGTAGAGTATGTCGTATATACTGATACCCTGCTCAGAGAAAATACTCAAAGATTTACGTGTCGGATGTAAATAGTAACAATATTTTTAATTCTCCTTGAGAAATATCAGATTTGTAGATTTCGTTGAGTAAAGCAAATCAAACATAATCCATAAACTGAATTCTGATTGGTTAATTTTTAAATCATTAGAGAATTTTATTATGAGAACAGCCAACATTTCCAATACGAAACAGAAAAGGTAAAACTTTAGCATCAGGGAGTTGTAATATTGAAAGAATAACCATCATTTCCAAGTCGAATGCACGTTAATTGTTTTTAAAGGCATTTTCTTTAGATACCCCAGCGCCTAAACAAACATAGTCCCCATTTCATTAAAGAGAGAAATGATAATTTTTACAAATAATATTTTATATATCTGGATACAAGTAAAGGTACCACAACACTATTTGATGAACTCCGCTTTCAAAAGATACCAATGACGATGAAAGCTTATAAACAATTGGAAAAAAAATCGAATATTCTTAAAATTTTATTTATATTCAATAGTCCGTAAGAGGTTAATCTAAAGCGCGTGTTAAAACAACACATAACAAATTATTCAAATTTTCTTTTTTTCACAAATTTAAATATATGTAGATGTTATTCGAAAAGACGGATACAATGTAAGGGGAATTAAACGTTGAGGAGAGTCTTTAAAACTATTAGGACTTCCTGTTACGAGAAAGATACTTTTTTACTGATGTTGTTTCTAATGGCAGTGTACTAACAAAGTCAATGTCATCTTCTATAAACCTTAATAATATTTATTATAATTTAGTAGTAGTCAAATACGTATCTGACGATCTGTTAAGATGAAAGACACGTACACTTTAGCATGAGTTGCTTAATTTTAAAACAATAAATTTGTCAGAAAGACATTCTCAAGGTATGTGTTAGAAGTGCCTATCAGCAAGTCTGTCGACGGCCATAATCTTATGACGCAAATCCTAACAGTTTTACGATCATTTCAAAGTGCCTTCTGCAGACAAAACATTAAATATAATCTTATCTCAAAGTGCAGTTGCTGCAAATAGTGCAGTAAAAAGGCGTCTGTTCTATTTCTAGCAGCATGTCACAGTTAAATTTGTGTGAATAACCTTGAAATGTTGCACAGAGAATAAAAAACTACACATTTAGCATAAAGTGCAAAGGAGACTAGGTAACACCATTGCAAAAACTGTAAAAAATACTTTAATAACTGCCCATGTTTGTTCAATATAATTCCAGAAGTTTTCACGACTTGCCTTACATTGTATTTCAAAGTATGAAGATATATTAAGACCCTTGCACTCTTTTGTATAGTTCAATGGTGTGAAGCTACCATCAGAGGGATTATTACTAAAACCCCTGCACACCATCCATCCCTTTTACAGGTTGTTACAAATAAAAGGACTTTATAGAAAGCTTGTCAAAATCTTACCCAGACTATCAAACATGTTGGTGCGATGGCACCACAGCCGTCGTCTCTATGGTTACAATTGTAGCTTAAGAAAACTAATGTGACATGTAAACCTTAGCATTCTGGGTGCACCTATGTTTTCAACACAATTTTGAAAAATACTGGTACTATGGACAGATGAAAAGAGTTGATATTAAATAGGATTTTTACTATACGTTTAAGTAAAGCGTAAATAAGCAAATTACAACATTGTTTCACATTTAGATAAATGAAATCTTGACGCAGAATTTTAAGAAATTGGATTTAAAGTTTCTTGAACATAACAGTTCTATTGTGTTTCAAAGTATCTATAAATGAAAAGGAATAAAGTAGCTATAAAGTATAATACGTATTGAAAGCATAATTTTATGTATAGCTATTCATGCTATAAACTACACGTATCCTGTTTTCTTTTCAAGCGCATTCATTTTAATCATAAAAAGTGAAGTTTTATTGTAGTTAAATGCTGTACAATGCCTTTAAAAGCTGACTTGTTATCAGACACGAAGATCAAAATTTTATTTATGTTTACATTCAGACTGGAGGTAATGTGCTAACTCATACTTCAAACTATTTCATAAAAATATTTCTAAATTTAAGATGATGCAGGTGTGTTGGCCAAAAAACAACTACATCCTTTAATTTGTATATATTATTATAAAGGCACCTACACAAGTAGGCCGTTCCGAATTCTGTATTTTATGCTTTACCTGAACATGCATAATTAGATCCGTGTTTGATACATAGATTACAATATGATGCATCAGTTTTCAAATTTTTATTTTAAGTAGATTCCTTTCTTAATAGCCGTGCAAAGAACTGTACAAACAATGTATTAATGCGCAAAAGTATGTGTAGACAATGACATAACGTGTGACACTTATTTCGGACACCCTATGTTTCATTAATTATAATTAGTCCTGTGGTATAATAATAAATTGACTTTAAAATAGTTTCTCGTTGATAGTGCACTGTAATTGTATGATGTTGCTATCAGGACACATTGAAGAAAGAATAAACAAGAAATATCTTTCTGGAAAATAAACAACGTTGAGCCGAGTTACCAAGACTCCGAGAGTCGCACTTGCAGTCGTAAATTCGTACTTATGTTAACTCGTACCTTAATAAGTCAACTGGTACCTGATGAAAACAGCACAGGACATTCCATCTGTACGTCCATTTTCTAAAATTAACCAAAGTTCATATTACTAGCATTAATTGTGAAAATTATGGCGATATTTTTCTGTACTATTATGTTACTGTCAAAAACTGTACACAATCAGGATTTAAAAGGCACGAAATAGGCAAGGAAAATAAACGATTTACATGTATTAAAATGTGTTGCATTTTGAATGTTATCAACTTCCTTAAGTAAAGCAAAGAATATAAACAATACAAAAAGTTCTAGGTTAATTTTCAAAGAGTATTGATTTTATGAAACAGGTACCAATTGACTAGGTACGAGTAAACTCATACGCTACCACAAATTGACTTTAGAGTACGAGGCGACCACGTGACCTAGAGGGTCGTATACAAATATCATTCATCGCGCTTCCAGATGTTGCTGCATATCTTTTCGACCTTGCATTACGCCACACTGTCCTTTATATAGTGATTCCCATTTACCCCAGTCACAGGAAAAAGAGCATCATATCTAGTACTCTGTACGTAACAATAACCCGGTTCGGTGGTATCATCCTGGATCATTAGCCATTTGTTTTTACCAGGAGACCACTCAGCCCAGTCCTGTATCACGCTGAAATTATTGATACAGAGAAGTAAATCTGAGTCAGAGTTTAGTCATCATGTAGTAGAACCGTCCTTTCACTAACACCTATGTCGTTGAGGTTTTCTTACAGTCGCAGAGAGACATTATGATAGTGAGCAGGAGTTTGGCACATTCTGAAATATTACACAGATTTTATCATAGACTTTCTATTATGCACTATTTGTAGGCTTTAGTAAACAAAAAATAATTGTAATTTATATTTATTGTTTGAAAAATGTGAACAAAGTTACTGTTATAAAACACAATGAATATGTAATTACATGTACTTTTACTTTATTTTTTATTTGTTTTGTAGATTTTAGTAAATTTTTGGATGATATATATTTTTGGAAACTCTGTTATTTAAAGTTCCTCTTCTCTTTCTGGTTTATAAGTCAGTGTGAAGGGAAATAAAACTTGCATTGATCAGGTATTAGTTGCTGTTGATAGTCTCCCTTTATTCAAAATGGAAATTGACATAGAATGAGTGTATTTTCATTTACAGCTCATGTCTTTCCTGCTTTTCGTTTTTACAAGATACATGTAAAAAGAGAAATGAATGCCTATGATATAAATAGTAAATAATAACTTTATATGCATAATCTGTAATTATTAAAAACATTGGTATCTTCTTTGCACTTAAAAGATGTCATATTCATTTATTTGCATTGAATTATATGCATACTTATATTTGTAACCACTGTGCACATTGTGTTATTATGTATAGATGTATAAAATAAATGTTTATATGTATAGACTGGAGGCCTGAATCATAATAAGCGATTTGCATTTGGATGTGCGCCTTCACTAGATAATACTTGTTACACTGGTAGGTATAAGGAAATTAAATATATAAAACCCTTATCATAATGGTTTAATAAACGGTTTGTTTTTTCATTTGCTGAAATGGAATGCGTCATTTCTGTTGTAGAAACTTGAATTCGAATACATGTTTTTCCTAAATACGGTTTGAATGTTGTAAATAGTTATACTTGCCGCGGGTTACCTCCCCTCGGACGCAATCAGGTATACGTGTGCTAAGTAGGTGAAATCTGGAAGCAGGCTATTTTGTCTACTAACTATGTGGTCAGATACTCCTATTATTTTTTCCATTGACTTACATTATAAATCTAGTGAAACTGTGACCCTGCATCATACCTACCTATCGAGTGCTGACCAATGAATTTTTTTCCGATCACGTTAGACTGTCGGACACTAGAACGTGGTGTATTTATACATTTGGGCATAACCGATCCAGTTTTTTACAACTTTGCATGACAGACATCAATTCTACCGAGTCAGGTGATATTTTGACCTAAGCCAGATTAAATACTTAACAAGAGTTATTCCCTTGATGCTCTTCCTTGGGAAACCCAATCTGTGAAAATCAACTCTTCTTAGAAAGAAATGTTTGACAGATCTATTTAATGCTTAAATTTTACACTAAATCTTAAAATATCGACTTTGAAAAATTAAATAGAAGTACTTCTTTTTGTAATTTTGTATAGATTGATAGACTTCAGCAAACTGACGCTAGTAGAAGCGATGTTCTCTTAAAGAAGTCTTATAGAAAAAGGGAAATAATTAATTTTCCATTAAGATTAAAATTATACACAAGTCAAACAAATATTTTGTATGTTTCTTTAATGCTTCAACATATAGCAGGTAAAAGACACATGCTATTTTATTAACAATTTTACAGCAATGATTATTGAAAGGTTTGGTAAAAGAACTGTTAACAACTGATACAAGAGATGTCACATATCATAATAATGTATGCGTCATAGACTATTGTAAAAAGTTTCATATACGTTGTACGTCATGTATATTACTTTTGATCCTACTTATAATGCGCGGGATATAGTAACGTGAAGTCACAACCGACACATCAAAGCTTGTAAAACAAAGAGAGAAAAAACATTGTTTAAATTTCATAAAAGAAAACTTGAAAAGATCTAATAAAAGCCGAAACGTTGTATTAAAGGAGGATAATTGTTGGTTTCGTTGTTATATCACGTTATAGCACTAAAAGTGATATTTACTACTTTAGGTGCTCACGAGTGATATTACATCGATACCAATAATTTTCTGTTTATCTGATGTTAAAAACGTTTCTTTTGTCGAGTTTGTTTCAAAGAAATGTCGGAAATCGCTGGAAACGGCATCA
The DNA here is from genome assembly GCA_022818135.1 of Saxidomus purpurata. Classification (NCBI taxonomy): domain Eukaryota; kingdom Metazoa; phylum Mollusca; class Bivalvia; order Venerida; family Veneridae; genus Saxidomus; species Saxidomus purpurata. Next base: position 2,612,584 of record JAFMSR010000018.1, on the reverse strand, counting down.
GAAAGCATATATGACGCTATTATTATGACGTCAATGTCATGGTTTCCGACATTCAGTATGCTGGGTATACATTTTGACGTTAGTCCGGGTAGAAATTGATAATTTCACTGAGTGAACAGTGAGTTTATCGGGATATGATTCACTGTCATATTTCAATAAACCAGCGAAAAACATATAATAAAGAGTGTTGAGTTATTTCTTTACTTTGGAATATTTTCAAAAAAGGAGGTGCAAATTCTGCATAACGAAGGGGCATAATTTGAAACAAATTCAGTCAACGGTTCTCTAGCTGGTGTGGCTGATACCCATGAAGACATTAATGAAGTTGAAAGCAATCCCATAGATGACTACTGATACATGTATGATTATGTGCATGATAGTAGCTTGAATGTAAAACGTTAACCAAAGCTGCAATGCCGACGTCAACGCAATAGTGACTGTAATAGCCTTTCACATAAGCTTCATATAGTCTTATTTCAATGTTTACAAACGAACCGTAGTTCTGTTCCTTTTATAAGATAGTTTTGTGCGATTAAAATACAACGTTATTACTTTGTGAATTTGCAGATCATTTTCGTTGCCTTTTATCTTTCTACTCTCACAGTTAAATATAATAAGCCTCTTTTTTATGGTGTTTACTTTCTGATCATGTCTTCTCTCATGATCCAAGACGTTCGATAAATTATGTCCAACCTCACGCATACTATTATTTTATTATTATTGTGCATACTATGATCTGGGGTCACAAAAGCATGTACTTTGATGAGCTACTACAGTTTGACTATTAAAGCCTTGTAGCATTCGATGATGAATCGAAATTCGAATTTTCTCCGTTTAAGTCTGTGGCCTCATAACAAGGTCCTAGCCAGTTTCTTACATCATCGTACGTACGCTTGTTCTTTTCTAGGTTGTTCAGTTTCTCGCAAAGGTTGCATACGGCATCTTTGTACAACTTATACGCCAAAATAACTTCATATCTATCTCTAGTTTTCAAATAGTTCGTGTATTTCTTTTCGTCTGCTCCAACCTCTTTAAGAAATTCGGCCAAACTCGTAATGCTTGAGAAATTAGCGGTGTCAATATATGAACCTTCTGGAAGGTAAGTATGATACTTTGTTTTTCCTCTAAGAACTGTGATCACGTCTAACTTGTAATAACGAAAGAATTTCTCAGTCATATAATCTTCGCAAAGAGAGTTTTCAAAACCAAGATAGAATTTGTACTGTTTACTTATAATATTTAACAAATCTTCAGGAGCCTTTTGTCCACATTTTCCGAATACGTCAACGTCAACGTAACGTTTAAGAATATTGACGTAATCGTCCCTCTTGCTATGTGCCCCGCAATGGCTCACAGCCCAAGCAACTGTCTTTGTTTTGTTTCTAAAAATAGCAGTGTAATTCTTAAATGGTATCTTCTGCTTTTCTATCAGTACTCCATAAGGATAGAAAATATCTGCGTTTGGATGATACGTCCAGGACCAGTTAAATACGTGTTTCCAGTGCGGTCTTAGGTAGTCCGGCCTAAGATGCAATGGGGACTCTATAGTAAAGAACACCCACACTTGGTTTGGATTTCTCAATTCTGATGACACAGGTGGTTTATGTCCCATTCCTGGAGCATGCAAATGGAATACGACTGCACTGCTTTGATTGAATACCGACCGATTAAGTGACTGTCTACAGTTTTTATATCTTATGCACTGTTTCATTTCTGCGGTCGAGGCCGGTTTATCCTTAAACCAGTCTGGAACGTTCCAATGTAAAATTGTATGGATACTTCTGTCTTCCGTCATGCCGTTCGCATGAAACACAGGGTTAATGTGTGGAAATTTTTGTGAAGATTTAGAAAATACGTTCCTATGTGGAATATGTATACTCATATTTCTGTCATCTGTACTAGTCTGTAACTGGACGTTGACAAGGCAGCAGTAAACCAATACCAAAGCAAAGCTCGTAAATAGCGTCTTTCGAGGATGCGCACGAACAAAGGTTAGTATCATATCTGTCCTTTAACGAACATATGTACTCTGGAATGAGAATAATGATAATATTTCAAAAAAATAGACACCAATAGCCCCTTTAAACATTGTTCCATAGAGATACTTTTGAAGCCCTTAATATGCATTTTGTTACATTTAAGCCAAGACATCGTTTCTTCTAGATTTACGACTATACCGCATATAATGTTCGAAAATATCTTTGTCTCGCATATTTAATGCGTGTTAGAGTAGTTTTGTTCTAATTTCATGCATGCGAAAGTACGAGTATATGCCGTTTTTAACGATCAAATTAATTTAAAGCACTTCTGGTGTCGTTTCTGATTTATGGTGTCTGTTTAAATTAAAATACTGTATATACGGTCATTGTGTATGATAACTGACGACCACATTCGCCGAGAGCCTATCATTGTTAGTTGTTAATTTAACACCTAAAAAAGATATACAAAGACTCTATCACCGGTGAGTACTGATATTCCCAGAGCTCTATCAAACAGCACAATATTGGTTTAACAATAGCATCAAAAATCTTGAACATTTCAGCATAATTGAAATAACCAATATTTCTGTGGTACAATTATGTACTTCTAATATATTTTTCGCCTGTACAGCTAGCTTTATAGCGCGTGAACAGAAGACCAATATACTTGTAAAAGGAGGCTGTTTTATCCGAGTTACACCATAACTCCGGTTTCAACATTGCGTAATGGGCCACAAAGATCTCAGTTTTATTCAAGTTGACTTTTATGCCTGTATTGTCACAGACCTATTTGGTGAAATTGATTCATAACAGTTTCTGCACAGTTAGCAATATCGTCTGCAAATAACATGCACTATATATCTGGAATCTGATTATTAATAGATATACGAGAATCCCAGTTCGGACGTATATATTCATAAAAAGACAACCATTAGCGGGCTTAGTGCAGGGGAAGTAACTCGTCAGGCATTTTTCTTGCTAAGTCACTGTAATTGAATTTCATTATAGCATAAAAGAGTTCGCTTGTACCCAGACTTAGGAAACTGTTTTGATGCTGAAGATTGTCAAAAGCTTTAGCAAAATCAACAGTCGAAACTAAGCACATTCCATATATTTCAGTATAATAGAATGGAATGTAAAACAGTTATCAACAGCTGGTGCTGTACACCGGGCATGTTAAAGAACCAAAACGGGGCACATTCTGTATCTCGCACTATCCCCCAAAACATATAATAACTAAACTCTTCTTGGTGCGTTGGTCATATGGATTATCCGGTACCAACGTTAAAACTCAAATACATATATACATACGGACGATATCTTCGTTATCAAACTTGAATAATGTTTATAAAATTAAACAAAAAACGTGCCTCAAGTTACGATTCAACCGAATCGAAAATGTACTTTGCTTGTAAGAGTACATAAAATTCAAATTTGCGTACAAGGATATGTTATTGATACAAGCATATGCATTTGCAAAATGAAACATTTGTCACTTTGACTCGAGTGTGGTTATCAATATTAAAGTCCCATGATCCTTTTGAATTTACTGAATATACTGATAGGATAATGATAGAACCATCTTCTTTTTACTCTAAAACAATGTTGACATATTCATTTCTTTTATATTCAATTCGCCTTTTCGCGAAAAAGAGTTGCCAGGAAGCATTTTCTATTTATTTATTTTTTTTGCAATATCATTGAAAAAATACTGCTCTATATTTCTAACATGTATATTGATTTAAAAAGTAAAGTTATGAATGCTAGGTAATTTCCGCTGGTAAGGCATCTTTCTTGGTAAAATAAGAGCTAATTGTCGATGTGGTCCTGGGACTTTAATTAAGCTATGTATGAAATAAAAGGAATTTGCATACAGTGTACATGTATACCGTCCGAAAATAGAATGTGTCATTATTATTTTAACAAACCTGCACATTTCATCCATCCATAACTAATGCGTTATAAGTCTTGGAATATTTTTATTTTCATCTAGTCTATTTTGGTTTTAAATTAATATTTAATTAATTATGTTTTGCATGTTTGAGCTGTACGATGTACAAAATATCTAAGTTCTGAGCCTTGTAATTTTGGAGAAGATGTTTAAAAATTCTCCTATATAGGTCTATGCAAAACAAGAGGCCACCTGGGTAGGGCCAATTTTGAACAAAACAGGTAGAGGACCACTAGACATTGCTTTATACCAAATATCGAAGCTCTGTGCCTTGCGGATTTGGAGAAGAAGACTTTCTAAAACTTTTCTAGTTTTAGATCAGGGCCAAGTTGATCGAAACTTTAATCGACGGTTTAAAAGACTTGCTAAATCAATTTTGTGCATTCAAGAAATTATGGACCAAAAACTCTTCAAAGCAACATCAAAATATCCCATCAGTGTTTCTCATCAAGAATAATGTTTTCAACCAAAAGTTAATTGTATGTTAGTTTATACTAATTTATTTAAGCTCGATTATGCAGAAAGCTTTGAGCTTATCGGGTATTGTATGTTGACTTAACAGCCGGTTATAGTTTCGAACACTGTCAAGTGGTTCTTGGTAGCTATGTTGTTCAGTCAGCCGGAACCATTTGAAAATATGTAAGCACGGCCTAATTTTAAAATGTTGTAGATATAAGGTAGAGATAAAATCTTTGGAATTAAAGACATTACAGGTAAAGTTCGTTCATACATCAAGAAGGAAATAAGAAACGTGTGTTTTGCTGTATTTGGTTATGCGCATATTATAGGCTCCCTATTTCTTTTATCAAAGTTTATTCGCAAAACACCCCATTCTTGAAGACAGAAGTTGGGTTAAGCCGTTACTAAAGGATGAACATGTTTATAGATTTACGCTGAATGAAATCATCTTCACGTACATAAAACGAAAATAAACGGCGTTAATCATATTTTAACAAGACAAAAACATGGCTAAAATGTTACAATATCAATTTATTTCATCATTAAGCGAAACGCCCTTAACTGTTAATACATATCGTGGAAAATAAAATTAAATCGAAAGCGGACTACTTAACGTTTTAGTGTAATGTTCTAAAGAGAAATACAGGATTACAGGCATGTTTACAATTAGAACAGCAAATAGGCAGCATTTTAATTTAATTCTTCGTAGACCCGACGGCTGACAAATATATATTTTGAAAGAAGGATAGTCTGAGAGAAAATTACACGGAATTGCCTATAACACGGTTTATTTGCATTTATAAAAAAGTATCCACAACTTTAGGCATTATCAAATTGTAACTAAAAATCACTATGTATCTAGAAGCGAAAACAAGCTAATTAACATACTTATTTTATTCACAATTACGAGACATTGTTTGTTTAACACTAAGGACTAGGTGATCAACTCACTGTCTGCCTTCTTAATTAAAAAATCAATTTCAAATGATGTCGGGGTTCCAGAGATCAGAGTCACCACGCAAAAATGACCCCAAGCAATTCCAGAAACTAAAAAGAGTTTACTAAAAAATTCGTACATGATCAGAGGTCTGTTTAAAATTAATTCAAGTTGAAGAATTAAAATGCCTTTCACATCTGATTTGTTCTGTCATTTCGCTTGCAAGACTTCTAAACCAGGGGGAGGGGGCGGGGGTAGATATTCTGTTGTTGAATTGTGCAGTAATTGATAATTATTACATACGCAGCTGTTGCAAACAACTTAAATCATGTTTATGTGTTTTGTAGCATTCGATATAAGAAATATTAGGATATAATTCTGTGATAGTTTTGTAATATTGAACAGTATCTTTTTATTCTTGAGTAGAAAGACCAATTACATGTGTTTTATATTTTAAATATATATGTTAAGCAATATGCACATGTATTGGATGAGACTGAATAAACTATTAAACTATAGCTTGTGATAAGGCTATGTAACTTTCATTATAGTCGGTGATAATGCTATGGTAATATAATTTTTAAAATGTACATATGACTGTGATAATAAGTAAAAGTCTCCTATAACTCAATATTTAGTGGCAGCTTAACATTGGTTCTATGTTTTATTCATGTTTATGTAATGTAAAAGTATATGCTTATGAGACACAAATAAACTGTTATATATGTATGTTCATATTGCATAATAAATGTTGTCGAAGTTTTTCGATGAGTTGTCGATGTAATTTACGATGAGTTGTTGTGTCGATTTATTGTCCTGTCGGTGAGATTTGTTATGTTGATGAGTTGTCTGTCGATGTAATGTCATAGACCCTTTTGACCTACTAACAACTAAATAACAAGTAATTCATGCAATTATCACATATCAAATATCAATTATGATTAAAATCAATGTAAATGACTTGTATTTCGTTATCACATATTATTATTATTATTATTATTATTATTATTATTATTATTATTATTATTATTATTATTATTATTGTATATTCTTACACATTTTCCTATACAAGCTATAGTATACCGTTCCGATTCAAATAGTCCTTATAGCAAGTTATTTACTAATGATATCAACGTTATTAGTCCTGTTTATTGAAAAATTAATTGTCCTGTTTATTTAGAGTTTGTGGCAAAATTGCAAGTTGAGCAATACATTTAATGGTAAGAAACGACATTGGTTCTACGTCCGCAGATTGGTTCCACTTTCGAGGAAAATAATCGTAGAAACTGTGGGAAACATGAGGTCACGTGTTCCTCCATGCCAAACATTAAAGGCAACCTTTAACTACACGGCGCTGATGCGCTGTGTAATAAAACACAACTATTTTGTGTAAACAGCTGACTAAAAGTATACCTTCTTTAAACTAAAAGTTGGTTTTTACAACCAAGTTGCAACTTGGAGCCTTGTGAAAGTTCATAACAGAAAATGTTTATATTTATATCAGAATATTTAGAGCTTGATATCCACTGTTAGTCCAGTGAATAAGATTTGGCATGTGCTTATCATTAATATTTTACAATTTATATTTATTGCCACATGTTTACTGAAATATAAAAATAAAATTGATAAACTGAACATGTTATGATATGAAATGAAATGAAAGACGTCTGAACATTTGGACTACACAAAGACAATAAATAAGACAATATTTTAATAATGTCTCTGTACGAAAGATAAATGAGAAACGCCGCCCAAGTGCAAATCCGAAGGACATATTGGCGTACGCTCAATAGGTTTTTAATTCAGTTCTAATTTTGAATAGATTTACAGAACATAACTTTTTAGATCTATAACTTGATGAGCAAAACAAATATACGTGATTCAAGTTTTAGAATTATTCTAGTCTCAAACTTTTATTCACAACATTGCAGTTTTACTAGCACATAATTGAAATAAAATTTGCGAATTTGACTAATTCAATCTTTTTAATAATTTTCAGAACATTTCATTATATTAAATCCAAACATTATACAGTGCAGTTGCAGGAAGGCCGGTGATAGTTATACTGAACGATCTTAGTTGTTTGCAATTTTTATGCATCGCCATTTTTGTTCATATGCATTGTAAACTACTTTGTGTAAATAAAACTCGGCATTTAAATTATTTAATTAATCTTTCTTATATCGAATGCTACAAAACACATAAACATGATTTAAGTTGATTGCAACAGCTGCGTATGTAATAATTATCAATTACTGCACAATTCTACAACAGAATATTCACCCCCTCCCCCTGCTCCCCTCCCACACACACACGCACGCACGCACGCACGCACACACACACGCATACACTCACACCGTAGTGGCAATAAATCACATAGAAAAAATCGTTTTACTAGAGTTAAAATAATTCTTTGGGCAAGTCTGGCGGATCTTGTCATTCATTGGACATGGTGAAGAATTGTTTTGATTATTATGTAATTGTTTTAAGCATTTAGACGGGTTTCATTCCACGTAATCCGATCAAATTATGTGCGTCGTTAAAAAATCTTGCTTTGAAGGTAGGTGTATCAACTTTGAACAAGAATAGTTTTGTTAATTGGGCATCGATTAGCATTGGGTTTGAACCAGTTAAAAGACAATTTTATAACAGAGGGATCCGTGTCAGATATTTTTGAAAACTTGGTCAAGGACTTAAAAACAATTCAAATCTCCTTCAGAAGTGACAAAAATGCAGGAGTTCTAATCCCTTAATTGTTTTATATGGAAGGCGGGTTGGGACATGCCACTTGCTAATTGCCACTTGCTAATTACTACTTGATTATTGCTAACTGCAGGTTTGGAGATGCCACTTACTAGTTGCCACTTGCTAATTGCCACATAGGGCTTTTTCGGAAATGTTACTCGATCAACTCGTGGGCACCTTGGGGTTACATGGGTTGGGTAGCTCAGAGATTAAGCGCATGCGCAAAACTTACTCGGATTACTCGAGTAACATTTTCGAAAAAGCCCTTGCTTATTGCTAATTGCAGGTTTGGGCATGCAACTTGCTAATTACCACTTGCTACTTGCTTATTGCCACTTGTGACTTGCCACTTGCTTATTGCTAGTTGGGACATGCCACTTGTTATTTGTCAATTGGGTATTGCTAATTGCTAATTGGGACATGCCACTTGTTATTTGTCACTTGCTTATTGCTAATTGCTAGTTGGGACATGCCACTTGCTAACTGTTACATGCTTATTGCTAATTGCTAGTTGGGACAATCCAATTACTATTTGCCACTTGCTACTTGCCAATTGCTTATTGCCTTTTGCTTATAGCTAATTGCTAGTTGCCAATTGCTTATCGGTATGACTACCGAACATGACTAGGAAATAACGAACATTAGCAATTATTATATAATTGAAGTAAGATATTAAGATTTTGATGAAAGGTGCATTACTAAGACAAAATCGCCTTTCCTTTAAATCTGTAATTGAAGCGGGCGTCTTCTTAGAAAGAAAAACATAACATACAGCGTCAAATGTGACCATATTATGTTTAAATTTTGAGTTTTACAAAATAACTGATGGATTATAGTTTGCCTTTTCAAAAACGAAAGTAGGTTTTCCAGTTTTCAAATATCGTTGTAATTTTCCAGAAGTCTCATAGAGAGAGGCTGTAAATAGGTTGTACATTAATAAGCATTAAATTATAGTTGAAAGAACTTTACTTCCAATGATGTTCAACGTATATCTCTGACTGTTTGCAACATACCATAACGTGAAAGTAGGGCAAAAAGACCACCCAGATCAATCTAAGGATATACAAAAGCATACGCTTGTTTTTCCGCAGCAGCAATACTCCACGGCTATTGTAAAGTTTTAGAAGCCAGTTTCAAACTATATGTCCCTGTTACAATTCCAATTTAAAAGAAAAATCGATTTTGTCTTAGTAATGGACCTTCAAAATGGAACATGCATACCAAACAATTATTATATACAATCACATTAAAGCTTTTAATTTATACAATTTCAAAACGCGTGATCTGATTCATGTTCGTGAACATCGAACATGAGTCATGCGTTACTATTATAAGTAAACAAGACATCTACAAGGGTATATTCATATAAGTTTATTATGAATCATTAATAAAGTTTCATACTGAAAATAATTTAATATAAATAATCTTGCAGCTGGAGTTTTAACAGTCTGGCAAAAAGCAGGTGGCATTTAGCAAGTGGCAATAAGCAAGTGGCAACTACCATGTGTCAGTTAGCAAGTTACATGTCCAACCCCGCAATAAGCAAGTGTCAAGTAGCAAGTGGCAAATAGCAAATGGCATGTCCAAACCTGCATTTAGCAATGAGCAATTGGCAATTAGCAAGTAGCAATTAGAGAGTAGCATGTCCCAACCCGCAATTAGCAATAGGCAAGTGACAATTAGCAAGTGACATTTCTCAACCCGCAATTAGCAATAAGCAAGTGGAAATCAGCAAGTAGCAATTAGCAAGTAGCAATAAGCAAGTAGCAATTAGCAATAAGCAACTGGCAATAAGCAAGTATCAATTAGCATGTCCCAACCCGCATTCCATAGTTTTTTTACCCTTATCAGATAATATTATATCTGATTACATTATCAAATGGTATGCATTTCATTGACATATTGACAGTGTTCAGACCACCATATATGTTTAATATGCATAGATGCTTTTTGAAAGCATAAGTAAGCTTAAACATTAATTTTCTGTGTCGCCCTTTCGGTAAAAAGGTGATATATTGGGATCGCTTTGTCTGTCGGACCGTCCGTCCTTCACAAAAACTTACCGTTGGTTAAAACTTTGTCATTTCTTAAGATTTATTCATCAAACTTTCAAATTGCATTGCTTATGACAAAAGGGTCGTGATGCCGCCAGATGTTGTGAGTCAAAGTCATCTTTGACAGAGTTATGCCCCTTTTTGTACATATATTTTTTCACGAAATTATTGGTTTTTCTGACAAAGTGTAAGAGGGCGACAGAAGTGTTCTACTGAACACCCATCTAGTCTTCACTTTTATCTTTTGTTTTCAAGAAAAAGAAGTTTTTACTCTTTTAACCATGCACACCATCATTCATTAACCTTTACCTGTAATAGTAGCAGCTGATGTAGTAGCTGATTATGAAAAACAGAAGCTAGTTGATCATTGGCTAAGACCCCTATAGTGAATTACACAGGTCTGTCTGGAGAAAAAAAGCTTTGATTTCTTTGATGTTAAATAACTTTTGTTTGTAGTAAGATATGAACAATCTGTGGCACTGTTCACTAGATAATATGATTGTTTACATAGTATTTGAATTTTGTGAGAAATTTCGAAAGAATGACTTTAATATCTTTGTTCAAAATTTTACGAACTTTGTTAAAAATCATACAATTTCAAATGCAAAATCTCATAAAAATGTAAAATAATAATAAAAACGACATTTTAGTCATAATCTATACAACAGATTTAAAATATTTATTTAATGTTTTCCAGTGAATTATAGAGTTTTCTCAGTGAAATAAAAATGATAATCCACAGTTTTGAAACAGTGGATTACCATTTTTATTTTTCACTGTTTTTGCAATCTTCTACCCGGATTTACGTCAAAAAGTATACCGAGCGTAATTAATGCTGGAAACCATGCGACGATGACGTCGTTAAAATGACGTCATTTGCGCTATGTTTTTTGATGACGTTTCCAGCGATTTTCGTTATTTTGTAGAAACAAACTCAATAAAAGTAGAGTTTTAACCATAAAATAAACAGAAAAATTGTTGGTATCGGTGTAATATCACGTTAATTTCACTCGTGAACACCAAAAGTTGTCATTTTCACTCGTGGCTGCGCCACTCGTGAAAATATCACTTTTGGTGCCCACTCGGTGAAATTATAACGTGATCTTACACCGAAACCAACAATTATCCTCTATGTAATGCAATTATTATTTAAAGATACAATATCAAAGAAAAGAACTATTACATTTATCAAAAGTCAGATATCTTAAAATATGTCATAAAAACATGAAGATTGACAAGCAATGTTTTCTCAAATTTCGAGCGACCGTAGTAAAATATTTTACCAAGATATTAGAAACGTAAAAAGACCTAATTAAGTGGTCTTTTTGTTATTTTGCTAAAAACAGTCAAAAGTTTAATATTTATATCTTTGCAATCTTACAAAAGTTGCACTTCAGGGACTTAGTATTGCACATTTAATGAGTAATTCAACTCCAATGTCCCGATGCTCCGTCGCACCTTAAGCCATTTAGCATATTTAAAAACACGAACGAAATGTATATGCTTTGTTCGCGCCGAAATTGGCCATGCAAATGATACACTTTCCAGTATGTCCCACGACCGAGAAACTTACTGCAGATGTTATATAGGTTTTCTTAAAATGAAAGCTTTTCCCCGCTTCGCCCGCACTGAAATTTAAATGCTTCAAAGATTTGATTATATTAATTCTAAAATGACTCATCCTCGCAGAAAAAAAAACGCTTTGCATCTATTCACCTTTTGTAATATCTAGTCATGTTAGAATCGAAATAACATCCTTTTCAGCGTCGTATTATGAACGACTCGTTCTGATGCGCAGTTATAAACCACTCAGGCCTCCGGCCTTCGTTGCCTCCGGCCTTCTTGTTTGTTACTGCGAATCAGTAGTCCAAATCATTGTTTATTAAACGATGAACACCGCTGGATAGGATATTATTTTATAAATAACTGATGTAAATGACGTTGAGGGCAACGTAAAGAAACACCTTCAAATATTCGGTTGAAATAACGATTTGTCTATTTCTTTGACGTTTTCGGCTTTCTGTCATTTATGACGTCACAATGTATATGTACCTGGCAGACGTTCTTGACGTTCTGTCGGCACGGTAAATGTTATAAGGTGTCAATTAATATTTTTTTCACAATAAAATAATATTAAATTGAAAATTAAAATTTCAATGAAAAACAGGTACAGTTGCATTATACCTTGCATACATTAAAAGCCCATCTACACAGTAGACTTTGATATATAAACTTAATGTGTACATTGTTTTAAGGGGTTTACATAGTAAATTATGGTTTATGGAACATATTTAATTATTTCAACAAAAAAAAAAGAAATTCTTTCGCGCTGTCGAAACTTTAAAATCTTCATTATATGTGTTTATTTTGTTAAGTTTTATGCTGCTAGCAGGGATATTATTTACAGGAAGACAATCGGTGAGATCTTGGACAGCCAGGAATATAAATTCTATTTATATCAAGTACTGGTTTTTATTCACGAAATACTTGAAATATTTATCCATTTCAAGCTATTTTGTATCTATTTTCAACACAGTTATAAACTCTGTCTCATTGTACATTAGTAAATGGCTTTTAACAATCTCGTTAAAAACAAATATTTTATAAAACAAAAATCCCCCCCCCCCCCCCCCCCCCCCCCCCCCCCCCCCACCCCACCACACACACACACCACCACACACACCACACACAATAAATGATAGATCAATATAACCTGGCCCTTAACGGTCAGTATATATCACCCTGGGGAGCTTATACCGTTTTGGTGCGCACCCAACCTGCTTTACCCCCACCTGTTCCTCACAGGCAGTGTAAATAAAAGTATCCCTGCTACCCCCCAATGAATACAAAGGTCGATATTCATTAATGTCGCGCATGGAAAAAAAAAACCGCCTTTTGCGGGCCAAAAACACCCTTAAGGGCCCGACGAAACAGGCCAGAGGACGAACAAAAAGTTTCGTCCAGGGGGATTTTATAAAGTGTTTTATAAACCAATTGTGATCATTGTATCAGTAAATTTCGCTTTTTCGGTTTGTCAAAGTTTATAAAGCAAACTTTACTGTGTAGGTTGAGCCCTTTGCATTTAGGCAAAGTGTGTGTTAGAATAGTTTTGTTTTAATTTCAAACATGCGGCAGTATATGCTGTTTAAATGAAAGCAAAACGTCCTTAAAAGATTTGCGACAATAAATGGTCCTACCTTAAAGTTCATGTGTTTTAATTTTAAAAGTGCATGCAGATTTTTTAAATTACATTTTGTTAACTTAAAAGCCTAAACAGGGACATCCGTGTCCTATGGTCACATTTCTAGTTAAATATGGCTATATATCATTTAAAAGTATCAACTTAATCCCTACGTAGCATAGTTATCGACATGTGCTCCGAACAAGCATACTTTCATAAAAAAGATATAATTTAGAATGTGCCCCTGTAATTTCAATGTCCAGTATCTTTGTATGCAGTCTGCTCTAGTTCCATTCAGTTCCTAAATTTAATGTTATGAACTTGACAGGACAATTTAACAAGAAGAACTACACTAAATTTAAATATGAGACAAGGAAGAGTTAATATTTCTTGTACACTACACTCCTTGTTAATGTCCTCTGTCATTGTTTGAAGTTTTAAAAATATTCCCAACAGTCCTAGATTTACAGTGTGACTGAAAGACGGACAGTGGCAACGTTTTGCTCTCTTTTCGGGAAGCATAATAATAAAATCTTCGAAAAAGGCAAGCACTATCCCACCCCCGAGGAAGAATGCTATGATACCCATGTTAAAACATCATTAAAATAATTAATATAGAAAAATTAAATCACAAAATCTTACAAACTGAGACTGAAAAGCCGCTTTCTTGGAAAACTCAGCTCCCTGTCTTCGTGCAACTAATCCAGAAGGTAAAGCCACGTACACATAAGCTCATGCATCCCATACTGATGAGTTAAATTCCTGATAAAGTAATAACATACGTTGCTGTACCGTGAAATAAATCAAGGAATTTTTTTTAATGATTATATCAGTTAAGGACCGTCTACATAGTAAACCTTGCTTTATGAATTTTGATATATAAATAAAAATTTACTGTGTGAACGGGTAAATTTACAATTTCCTGGAGATTTACATTTCATTTTTGGGAAAGAGCCAGTCTTATTGTGTAATCTTACGGTACCAACCTCACACAGATATTTTATATATAATCCGAAAGACAGCGCTATGATTAGGTTAAAATTCCAGTGCAGCGAGACAGAGTTCGTAATTATGTTGAAAATATAGACACAATAGCTTCAATACAGAACAGAGTAGTGCATATTTTCATAGGGATGCGAACTTAGTAAGATACACATACTATATAGTACATGATACACATAAAATTTATCTTTCTTGGCTGTCCAGGATTTTACCCATTGTCTTCCTGTTACACAATATCCCTACTAGCAACGTTAATGTTTACAAAACAAACACATAATATGAGATTCCTAAAGTTTCTTGTGTGTGAAATAATTGTTTTGGGAAATTAAATAAACATGTTGCATAAACCATGATTTTCTACGTATATGGTCATGATTTTCACCGAAAACAATGTACACCTTATGTTTGTATATAAAACATTTACTATGTAGACGGGTCTTTAAAGTAGGCAATTTTTAAACAATAAGGTCCAAGGTATCATACTTCCACTTGCATTTCTTTAACATGCAATCGCGTACATCGCCATTCTTACTTCAAACACAGCATCCATTAAAATGAAACCTGAGGTCCATGTTGACGTTAGGTGTTAAAACAAATTCAATGATAGAGTAACATATAACATACTTTGCAGTAAATAAATCAAGGAGAATCGAAATAAAGTTTTTAGTCTTACGGAGGCAATTTAAGTGTTGTGTTGACATTCATCGTGTTAGCGAATGCCTACATTGACTGATACACCTTGGTGATGTTTATTTCGTATTTGAAAAATATGAACTTTTAAGATACAATATCAAAGAAAAGAACTATTAATCTGTGATAGTATGATTGTATTCATAGTCTGTGAATTTTGTGAAAAATTTCGAAAAAAAAATGACTTAAAAGCTGCTCGCTCGCAGATTTTGGTAAAAGAAAATAAAGTTCTTCGAACTGTATGAAAATAAAATATTTTAGAACATATAGTCATATAAAAAGTTCCAGTATAATTCCTGTAAGTATATCTTTAGATTTGAAATAATACGCTACCAAATAGTAAAGCATTGTAAACGCGTTTGAAATTCCAGTACAAACATATGGTGTAGCGGGTGCCGTTACACCAGCATTTTCAATCGGTTTTTGCAAATTCTTACCTAGATTGTTACTTCTATTGTTGATTCTAGCTTTTAGTTTTATATTTTATGTATTAGTTTGTCTATTTTTTAAATTTTCAACGGCAACTGAGAGCGAGCAGCTTTGTTTAAAAATTTACGAGCTTTGTTAAAAATCATACAATTTCAAATGCAAAAAATTATAGAAATGTAAAATGATAATGAAAACGACCCTTTTTAGTCATAATCTATATAACAGATAGAAAAACTTGACTATTTAAAATACGACAAAGAGATTCATACCTAGATTTTTAGAATGGAATCTTCTTACTACCATTTTGGGCAAGTCTATTTCTATAAATATGGATTTTTACAGAATTATGATAAAAAAAGATAACAATTTAAATCCTGATCAGACGACATTGTATCTGTCGTCTGCTTTGAATGATAGCCGCTTGAAATGGTAAATATTCACTAGGCATGAATGGGTTAAGGAGGCAGTATGCAGTTTCTGGTTGTTAGTGACGCAATGGGCAGGGTCAAACATACAGATTAGAGGTAAAATGTAGATCCATGTGCATGGTTTTGGTTAAAAATAGTAATACATGCTATATATGCATTTTCATTGTCAAGTATTAAAGTTTAGTTATTTGACGAAAGTGAAACCAGTGACAGTGACGTTATGGCGGCCGAGTACGAATACATGTATGTCTAGAATGAGCGGCGAGTGCTTTGATACTTTATATCATTGAGCTTGTTTTTTTTTGTTTACAGTGTTTCAAGAGTAGGAAACAATGTAGCAGTTAGTTCCACCGATGGCAGACAATTTTCAGTGGTTGTGTAAACATTAGAAAAAATGTGTTATTTTGTTGTCAGGTTTAGCGATATTAGAAAAGACAGAATGCTGAGCTGGTGGATGAAGGTTTTGGTTTTGGAGTGAAATTACTGGTATTTTTGTTGAGTCACACATGATCATACTAAAATGTTCTACATTTGTTTCATGTGTATGATTACAATGTTTGGGTTGTGGTTTTGAAAGTTGTAGTGGCGAGAGTTATGTGAAAAGCCAAGAAAACTGCAGATTGCCTCCTAAGAAAGATGTCCTTTGAATTTCGCGCATGTATTCGCTCTTAGTTCCTTAGGAACGTTCAACAAGCGTCAATTTAATTAAGACTTTAGATATCACTTTCCTTAAATAATCCACAAGCCTTGTAAGAAGTTCACGAAAACATACACGCCGTCACAATACATTACTGTATTGATATCACCACAGCTCTAAAATATATACATAACTGTTATTTTCCTGTGACGTTTATTTTATTCTGGGACATTTTCATCATCAAATATGTTACCTTAATCGTGTAAATAATTTCATACTGAAGATTTTACTTAAAAACTTACTGGAGTTAAAACACGGACCTATATACACATGCATCTGTAAAAATAAGTGTTAAAATTAATGTTGACTTCACATTTAAAATCTATTTAATAAAAAATCATTGAATTTACTTAGTTATACTGTATTTTAACAAAGGGGCATATTAAAATTATAACTTGTTTTAAACGAAATCTATTTTAGGGTGATTTCATGAGATATCCGTTTAAATATTTGAAAGAACATGTAGATCTAACTATTTCGTTTCATTTCAATATGAGGGAAACTTCAACAACACAACGTGTTCTTCTTTATAATTTATATGATCATCAACGTTTCGGCTAACGCCTTCATCAGGATAATACATATAATTCATTTCAATTGAATAGATTTTAGCATACTAAATAACAAAACAGACAAAAGTAAGCGTTTAATCCATAACGATGTTAACAAATTTCAATGTCAGTGTGACCCCTCCTTCGCAGATCTGATATTTTATAGTGTCACGCTAGAAGGCGGACAACTCTAAAATATCAACCTGTAAAATCGGTTTGCCTTCAGAGTGGTAATAGTGAAACTAGTTTCAATGGTCACCATTTTGTTTTATTTTTTCGCTTTAAAACGCAACGGTGTTTTCCGGGGTGCCTGCTAAACGACGGTATCGATCAAGAATAATAATTTCTGTCATGAGCACGAGGTTCAGATCGAAATATCCGTCACCGAGGGACTGTTTTGGCGGGAACGAGGCTCTGCCGAGTTCCCGTAAAACAGTTACCCGAGGTGACGATACCATCTGAGCCAAGGTCTCATGATGGAAACTTTTCTTGCATACCGTCTTGCTCTTTAAAGAAGATTTCAAATGCAAACTCATCAAAATGATGAATTATCATGAAAAACAAACGATTTTCCGACGTTCTGTTTGGGAAATTGACGTCACAATGTTATAACGTTACGTCATAAGTGATTCACGAGAGTCGTCCGGCATAGGAGGGGTGCCAGACCGGTTTTTCCGGCATGGGCAAAATCACCGGAAATGCCGATCCGATATGCAAGAAACGCCGGTATCCGCCGGTATCGCAAATCCCGGTATCCGAAATACTTGAATGATTGTTGCAAGAGGCGTTGATCGAGAAAGAAACTGCTAGTGTGTACTTATGTAAAGTAAATACAAATTAGCATTTATATATTTAATAACTGCAACCGCAAATACCAAAAAGTGGCAGAACTGCATATGAAGACTTATATTTATTTGACCATTTCAGTAACTAAAGTTAGCACAAGAGTAAGATTATTCAAGTAAGCTTGAGTAATATGGCTATTTAGGTATTTATGTTCACAACAAATACTTGCAGATTTTATAATATTTACTAAAATCACATACGAGTCATAATTTGAATATTTCCATTCACGATAATATGATGCTTTCATGCCTAATGGCGTGCATACAGATCTCTTTTTCATATAATTTTACAATCGTAAATTATAATTAAAATAATTCATAAAAAGTGTGTGATATACTTCATGCGCTGACTATGTTCAGATATGGTAAGTGCGTTACAAGTTAACTACACGTGCATTTAAATATTTACTAGATTTTATTTTTTTACAATTAATAGTAAATTATGCTGTGTACATATATAAGAAAGTGACTCATATCAACTCTTGACTGTTTTAGTTTTAAGAGTGAATTAGTGAATAAGATTTCTTTATTTTTAGCACTCTATGCAACTTCTTAATTTCACATACATTGTAGTAAGAACATATCTTCATTTTTATTTATTCTACTTTCTCATAGTAATTAATCCGTGTTAAAAAAGGACAATATACATGGTGACACTTTGGGGCCCCTATAATCCTTTAATTGGGTTGTTTATTCAGTATCGGTAGCTGTGAAAAAGACGGCAATTAGAGTAAAAAGCTTTATAATAAATCTTTTGTCCCGCTTGAAAAATATCAAATGAATGCATCACATACAGTAAACATATTTGCAGTTACTTGCGTGGTGGGTTATAAAATATTTTAATTATTTATCTCTGATGCTTCCACTCCTACTAACTGCAGGGTGTAGTACTTATGCTGTTAGATCGGCCCATAAAAGCATTCATTCGTTCATTCATTCATTCATTCATTCATTCATTCATTCATTCATTCATTCAACTTTAACAGAAATACCTCTTGCTTCTTGGTCATTGTTAAGTATGTCTTTGACAAGCTTAATTGTACAACAGTCCCACAATTAATTTATTTGTTTCGTTCATTTTATCTATTCAGTTCTATGTTTCTTAGATTATAACATCACTAAGTTTATAAAATTTTAGGTGACTTTAATTACAGTAATATTCATGTTTACTATTTATTCATTACATCTAATTTATTTGACTTACACATTTGGAAATCTAGACATGCATACTTAATATTTGAAATATGGACAATTACGGCAAAATATGTTATGCAGTCACGTATTGAAGCACAATAAATGATTTCAAGTACATGTAAGGTGAATTGCACTGATGTGGTTTCATAAAAAAGACGACCGAGTTTAGTCCTTTTACCAACCATAGCATCGTAATTTAATCTTAATTTGTACATTACGGCCTCATATTTAATTATTTTAAGTTACACATATTTTATACTGTATGTATGCTTAAACAAGGATTAGACCTTACACATGAATTTGATGCTTTCTTTTGTGAAAGAGCAAAAAATTAACTGTGATATTTTTCTTCCTGATCTCAGTATCTTCATGTGATAAGTTGATTATTTTAATATTTATTGTAGATTGAATTTGTAGTTGATAATATATGAATTGGATAAGTCTCTTGTAATTCTATTTAAGAATGGCCATTTACTATTATAGTATGTTTTTATGCATGTGTTTGATTATTATATTATGTAAATGGATGAGACAGAAATAAATAAATAAATAAATACATCAAATTTACCAAAAATGTTTATACTTTATAAGTGTTAAACATACGACACTCTCAATTATCGATTATTAGGCACCGTTTTCCGGGTTTTCCGTGAGACTTTCCCCTTTCCGGGTTTTAAATCTGTCTTCATTCAGAAATAAACTTCCGGTTAGGAAAAAATTACATCAAACACAAAAAATAAGCAAAATATGGTAAGGAGTCGAGTTTTATTTATTCTGTAGGGTTAAATGTACAAGTATGAGGTGATCTGTGAAACAAGGGTACGCTGGGCTGGTCAGATTATCAGTTATACTTGAACATCTGTTGACAACCCTAAAGTAATCATATTTCGGACATTAATGTTCGGATAAACACAATCATACTTTTCAGAGCCAGAGTGGTTGCTTTCTGAGTTTTGGAAGGGACGTTAGTCACATTAATCGATTGTTAGTGTTGGTGTGTCTTTATGTGTTTCTCCCACTTCATTTTTCTAGATGAATTTTGATGTTTTGCATGAATTGGGGAAAATAATTGATTTTAACATTTTTACACAACATATATACATTTTTGTTGTTAGTCTTTCATCTCCAAATGAAATGGTTTGGTTTCATATCAGCCTTCTCATGGCTTTTTAACACTCCGGTATAAGCTCAACTTCTTCTCAAGTGGGTAAAACCCACTTAAAAACTCACAGGTATATGATTGAACCGAAATGTTTGTTTTGGTGTAATTATTTAGTTCAATCTTTTGGATGACTTTACAAAGTCATTCAGAATTTCAAGTATGATTCTGCCGTACTCCTTGTGTGGTTGTCTTCCTGTTCAGTCAGCAACAGGTATTCACAAAAGTCATTCCTTCCAAATCTTACTGACATTACTGTTGCATCCCATTCCCAGAGTGATCAGGTTTCATTCTTACTACCAACCTTATTGCATTATTTTCATATTAATCAAACTTCTATGAATAGTTGTGCAATATTAAGACTGATGGAATCTGTTGAATTTCGAAAATCAGAGGACGGAAGGAAACTTCTAGAAGTCACCTCTTAAGATTTATAAGATAAGTTTTATTTCATGTCAGCAAGACTACAGCATCTTAAGAGCTTTTGAACCGACTGTAATGTAACAAGCATATCTATATTCTAGGGATGTAATCGATTCAAACGATATCGATATATCAACGATAAAACACTTTCGATTCGATATCGATTGCCGTTTTGAAAAATCGTATATCGAATAATGTTTTACCGTGCAATGATCTACAGTTTCACGTTTGAAAATTCCATCAAAACTCAACCGGAATATAAACAATCACTCTACCCAGAGTTCCGTGTTTTTCTAACGAATGATAATTTAATGAAATGTGGTCTCACAGGCAAAAATATTTCAGCACTGCAAGGATTGATATATATTATAGACCAGAACCATATGTTAAGTAAAAATAAAGTCAAGTGATTCGGTAGAGTATGTAGTCAGTGACTTTTTACGCCCATGTATCGATATATCGTCGATATTTCTAAATCGATATATCGATACAAAAATGCTAATCAAAGACATCCCTACTATATTCATGTATACATATTAAACAAAATGTTGTAACAAGCATTTGAATACAATACATTTTATTTCTAGACAGATCTTTAAAGTATATAAAGAAGAGGTTATTTATTTTAGATTTCTGAGGATAGTGCAAGATACAGAAAGTGTCCCAATCTCAGAGAAACCCCTGGTTCTTATACATGCCAGGTTTATAGCACACATACATGGGACCTCGATTTTTAAGTGTCATCTGAAAGACTGTTAGTAATTTAAGTTGATCAGCCCTGGGAATCAAACCGGCAACCCCATGATTACAAGTCTCGTACTCTACCGATTGAGCTCACCAGGCTGACCGTCTTTCAAGTTTGGAGGGATGGGGGCAGGGGGGAGATATGTGTTTGTTTTTCAATGATATTTCAAAAAATACGAGTCTTTCTGACAACTCTTTTACTTGAATACGAAAGAAAGGCATATGTCAACATTGTTTTAGAGTGAATAGAGCATGTTTCTATCATTATACTATCAATAAATTTATTTTACTGTATCAGTAAATTCGAAGTGATCCTGGGACTTGAAGTTTAATCTTAAGTCATTGTAAGACAGATTGTATTGAAAGTTCAAGTGTAAACTGATGGACTAAACTAAAGTACGGTCTAGGGCTGAATAGAAAAGAATCAAATTTAAAGCTGCTCACTCTCAGTTACCGTTGAAAATGAATTACTTTTTTAAATTGACATACTAATACATAAATATATAACTAAAGGCTAGAATAAAAATATATTTAAAGCAAAAATCTATGCAGGAATTTGCAGAAATGGATTGAAAATGTTGGTTACATGGCACCGCTACACTAAATGTTTATATTGGAATTTCAAAAGCGTCTGTCAGAGCGAGCAGCTTTAAAGAATGTATCAGAAAACCCCTCCTTAACATTATTAACTGTTTTAGAAAATTTACCTAGCAAGGAGACAAGCTAACACACTTATCACCCTAATTAATACATTGAAAATGCATTATGGAAATTTAATAATGAGGATCTTTTTGTTAATGTTTGGATGAACAGGATGTTAAAGCGTAACAATTATCTACATGGATACACTTTTGACATTGTACTTTTTTGTAAAACAAAGTTTTAAACCTCAATTATAATGAACTTGAAGTAAAATGTCAGTCCTAGTACTGTAACAAATGTACAATGTATATAGATTCAATGAAAAGTTGGTGTTGCAATACATTGTAGAAGGGCTTTCCAAAATTTTATGGGGAAGGTCTTGGGAGGACATATTAAGATAATTAACTTGTAGAGATGACTTGAAAGTAGTTGCAGTTCTGTGGATAACTATACCCACAAAGTTTAGCACTGAGGCTCAAATGTAATGGCCTTGAAAATAAAGTGCACTGTTTAAATAATTTGTAATAATTGTAGGTACAAATAATTCTTAAACCCAAAAATGTATGATTTAGAGTGTATGTCAGTATTTCCATGCACAGTTGTAGGCATAACTAATACTGACCACCTGTAATATTCCTGAGAAGTGTTTAGTTTATAAAAATACAAATCTATTTTAGTTACATTACGAAAAGAATTTTCCTAGCTCTCCCACACTCATTCCAGAGGTCATTAAGCTTGTGTGAGAGAGGCAGCGAGATTTTCATCTCTGCTACCCATTTACAACTTGGTAGACTGAGGCACATGTAGCATTTTCCCAAGGTCACACAGCATGCGCAGGCTGGGTTTGAACCTGGGAATTCAAGGCCCACAAGAGGTCTGAGAAACATCCCTGGTGCATGATTTACTCAGAAACCATTTTGAAATTGGACAATACTTTTTGACTTGAAGAATTTTAAAGTTATTCTTTAAATGTAAATAAATCTATGTTAATGTTTGTTGGGCAGGGTTTCCCTTTGATTCAGAAACTCTATCACCACTTTGTAACTTGTATCAACTGCTCCTGCCTTTACTATTTTCTATCTACAATGTAGACATACAAATGTATATTAAAAAACTTATAAAATCTTCTTGTCAGAAGGCAATGAGATAAGAAATATTGGTTGTAGCATTGGCCATTGGGTAGTCACTCTGGTCATCTTCAGTTTTGTTCAAATTATCAAATTTGGCCGGACAAAGTTAAGAATTATATAGTTTAACAATTTCTGTATTTATTTGAGGTAAGGGTCTGTTTGACCTTGACCTTGTCGTTATTGGCAGTTGTACTCAAGTGAGCAATATAGGGCTATCATGTACCTCTTGTCTCTATTACATTTTGCTAAAAAGAAGCCCAAGTTTTTTGTTTTCTTTGAGGCTTCAATTTCTATCTCAACTGGAATTTCAGATTTCTTAGATTGTAATGTATAGTATAAGTACAGTGGGTATGTTTTCAGCTTTTGTTTAGCTCTGTCTGTGACAGATTGTTTATACATCTGGGTTACATGAGTGTTTGCAAATGTCTTAATTCATGATTGAAGACATCTTTGTATAGAAAACATGAGAGACATCTTTAGTTTCAATGAGACAAATAGCTGGAGGGGAAATGTAAATGAAAATACCATTTTTGTTTTGTTTACAGCCTTGATGTATTTTAGTGTGATCAATCATTTGAAGGTTGTATAAATGTGTAGCCCAAGTGACCTAGTAGAAGTTGTGGGTATTTTTTGGTCAGGCCAAAAAAAAACATGATAATATGTGTGATTCCAGTCTCCCATCTGACATTGACTTTTTAAAAACTATCAACTTCAATTGTTTTTTGTAAGACAATGATCAAAAGACCAATTTTCAGGTGTTTTTAGAGCAAAAAAGATGCAAAATAAAAAATAAATGGATTAAGAACTGCCTATTGACTACTGCCTACTGTTTTGGTAATTAGACCAGAAACACACACATTCTTTTTGCCTCATAAAAATAATAAGGTAATAAACATGATAAAATGTTTGTGTACACACTGACTGGGACATTAGGTTTTGCACAGTGAGATGTCACTTGTCAATACCTTAACCTTGGCCTAATAGGCTCTGCTTTTTGTATGGAGTGTTTTGTTTAAAACATCATTTGATAACCAAACTACTTGAGTCGTGGGTTTGAGCCCCTCTACCTACTTTACTGTTTATGTGAGAATGTTGGCAATTTCTTACAGAGGACATAAAAGTCTTAGGTGCTGGTCCTTTATACATGTACAAATTAATGATGATTAGGTGAACTTTCTGCCAGTAAATAACTAACATACCGTTGAAACTTGGCTTAAATTGCAAGAAAAAAAACGACAGAAGAACAAACAAGATCTATTTAACTATCTTGTCATACTGCAATACACCTTATTATGGGTAGGATTAGATCAAATCATAAAAAATTCTTGTTACAGACCTAAACAAATGTAGTGCCTGTTCAGCTGTTATGAATTTTGATTTTGCAAGTAAACTATTTCAAAGTACATACACTGTATTAAAATTGTGTAATTAAAAACATTCAAATTAAGTCAGAAGGTAATATCATTGATTTAGTCCAAGTTATTTTAATTATTTCCAGGCACTGTTTCTATTAATTACTATTATCAAGTTTTTTCTACTTTTTCTTTCCAGATGTTATAGATAATGGATCCCAGACCACCAGAAAAGTAGTGTATATGTACTTTAAGGTAAGCTCAGCATAGTTACTGGGACATAATACATGTACAGCTCATTTAAGATAATGTGACAGTGACCATACAGATTTATGTGTACAGAAAAAGGTTACATCCATTACGTAAAAAGGTAGACCATAAATTCTATTTTTCAATAAATTTACACAATTATTTTGGACTCTCGTGCTTTGTCACTACCACATTATCCTAAATGAGCTGCACTCATCCTTCTAATTTACCTGTAATGAAATGGTTCGTGTCCCAGGGCCATATATAGTACATAGTTGTACTGTGACTGGCCTGTCATAAAAAGTGTAATTCATAGTCAATTACACATGACAAAACTCATAAAGAGCAAAATCAGTAATGATAAATAATAAAAACAGATACTAGATGAATAGTTAATTTGTGGTTTGCATGTTTAACAAAACATCAACTGCTGATAATTGATGCGCCATAGTTTGTAATCAGTTTTGTCTTTACTGGTAAAACCAAGTTACATAAACATGTAGTATGATTGAAGTGTTTTTAACATGTATATAAAAACGAATATGAGTGAAATCTCGAACTTTTGATAAAAGATATGCTTAGTTACATCTGATTAAAAGATTGAAATTTTACCTGCTGACTCTTAGTACCATGTGATTAACATCTTGGTAGGAGTAAAAACTGACAAGGTGGAGATTTTGTTGTGTACTAAAAGCTGATTAAAGGTTTACTTGAAAAATGTGTAGAATCTGTAGGAAAAATATTTATGCAGAATCGCTTGAATACTGGATTTAGCTAATCTGTGTGGATATTTTACAGTTAGTGGGATTTACACGATACCTGTATAGACGTGGAGATGCAACTCAGCCAAGCTGCACTGTCTGTTGTTGTGTGTATAGTGGTCTGCTGCAGACACTACTTAGTTACTGCTGGTAGTGTTAATTGTGATGTGAAAGGTAAAGTAGGGCTACCCAGCGATGTTTGCACGTTTGATCTCCGTATGAAAGGGGCACTGCCTCGAAAGGTGGGTACAGTTTAGTTAGCTACTGTGAGTTAAAACTTCCTAATTGCGGTTTTTTGTCTTTCTACGTACCTTAACTTTGTAATACCAACCTCAAACTGTTTTTATAAGAAATGTGATAATAAGACCAAAGTTCATGTGTTTTTGAGTAAAAAATGCAAAATAAATTAAAAAACAAACAGTACTGATCCTCTGACCATTATTTTTCTTATAAGGAGACCCGAAACCAATATTTTTGGGGGCCTAAGCTTGTGGTAGGTGAAGTTTGGTAGGATGTGATCTAACATATTCCATCCTTATTCTATTTTTATACACACCTGATCTCATTTATGCAGTCACCATGTTTTCTTCATCCATTTGCCTAGTAAACAACTTTGTTTACCTTTCAAGCAAATATTTCTCAACACAGATAGGGTTGTAAATGGGGTGGTATTATAAGGCCTCTAAATAGGGAGTTCCGTTTACAAACAAATATTATAAACTGTGTACTCCAACTGCAAGAGAAGGATACCTGGTTCACCTGTCTCTAAATTGGTTACCCATGTCAAAGAGAGTTGATCAATTTACTCTTTGTCATGTCCATAAGATTTAAATGGGTACAGCTCCATAATCCACCTAATGGGAAGTTAGTTTTAATCCCTATTTTATATTATATTTTGGCCTTTAAATTTAAGTAATGCTGATAATTTTTAGCTCACCTGGCTTTGCCAGGGTGAGGGGGGGGGGGGGGAAAAAAAAAAAAAAAAAAAAAAAAAATTTTTTTTTAAAAAAAAAATAAAAAATTTTATTTTTTGTTGGGGGGGGGTTTTTTTTTTTTTTTTTTTTTTTAAATTTTTTTTTTTTTTTTTTTTTTTTTTTTTATTTTTTGGGGGGGGGGTGGAAAAATGAAAAATTTTTTTTTTTTTTTTTTAGAAAAAAAAAGGGGGGGGGGTTTTTTTTTTTTTTTGTGTTTTTTTTTGTGTTTTTTTTTTTTTTTTTTTTTTTTTTTTTGGGGGGGGGGGATTTTTTTTTTTTTGGGGGGTTTTTTTTTTTTTTTTTTTTTTTTTTTTTTTTGGGAAAAATTAATAATTTTTTTTTTTTAAAACCCCCAAGGTTTAGAGATTAGATTTTTGGGAGTAGAAATGGGGGGGGGGGGGGGTTTTTTTTTTTTTTTAACTTTCCCCCCTTGTCCATTTTTTTTTTTCCTGGGAGTGGGGGAGGTCACTTATTTTCATATAGGCTTATATTGGGAAAACTTTGAGCAACCACAAGGCCGACAGACAGAGAATAGTTATTTAGAATGTTACTTAGCATTGTGTAATGGACCTCTACAAATTATTTTAGAATCATGACCCCTTGTATTATAGCCAAGGTAGTCAGGTGAGCGATATAGGGCCATCATGGCCCTCTTGTTTGTGTCTTCCCTCACCAGGTATTAGTGTGCATTTTCATGGTCCAGAATATATGTATGACTATAAATAGTGTGCTTGCCATTGGTAACTTGTTCTATCATGCATCCGTTTTATTACCGTGTTTTTGTCTGTGCTATTATGTACACTGTTAACAAAATGAATTCAAAATAAATCTATCTAACATCACTTGTGAATTTATAGCCAACTTGTACACTCATCAACTTGAAGGAAGAAAACTGTTGCAAAAAACTTTTTAAATACATAAAACTACTTTCGTAACATCATAATTAAAATTCAAGACATGATTATTAACTGACAAGATACTCAATTAATATAATTGCAGCAGGCTATTTTGGGCTGTTGAATTTACATTTAAAAAGAATTTTTTGTCATTAGTTTTCAAAAACATTATTGACAATATTCAGTGTATAATTTCTCCAACTAATCATGAACGTAAATTATTTTGTCTGATCAGTCACGGACCTCTGTCTTTCTACCAACACCTAGCCTCGAACAGTACATTCTCTGAAGCCGCATTGCCATAAAAAGTATGATCATTCTTGTTTAAACCATACTCTGCTGAATTCATGAAACGGATTTTCCCATCTTTCCGAGCCATGTCAGTCTGACTCATGGATCATTGGATAGGTCGGGACTATAAACTTACTACATGTACATGATGAAGGGTTCCCATCTTTCAATTTGGATGGTACAATAAATTGTTAAAATGGGTACTCCCAGAAAGTTTTGCAGACTGAATAGGGAAGTGCAGATCATGATCAAACTGCACATATATGTAGGCTGATCATGATCTACACTGATGACAAAGGAGGGATCATTTCCCCCAGCAGTATTAAGGCTTACTAGGATTCATATTTGTGCAATATTGAAACCTATTTTGTTAGAAAAGTCATATTTTCAATGTGATAGGAGCTGCCAACGTGTGTGCTGCTAATGGTTAAAATATCTCTCTTCTTTCTGTTCCAGAATGATGAATATATGTGTTCTGGATATAAAGTGTCAGATGACATCTTTGGAGCATCTAATCAACCAAGTGTAGATGGATATATTGGTAAGCCTTTACATTAAGGCTTGGCTTCGTAAAGAATAATTTTTAGCTCCTCTGTTTTGGCTTTTTGACAAAATGTATACCTCTTTTACATGTAATTATACTGCTTGGTTTCCTTCAGTCTTTCTTTAAAGTGATATTACCGTTCAAAGGGACCATCAAAATTTAAATAAAACATTAATCAGTGATTTATAATCAAAGAATAATAAACATTGCCATAGTTATTACCCAAAAATAACATTCTGTATCACAGTTTCATTCAGTCAGACACATTGAATTTAGAGTAAATCTGTTAAAAACTTTTTTGACTATCCTAGTCATAAATAAAAAATCCACACTTTCAGTTATGTATATCTTAATTTGTATTTGGCAATAACAGAAATAACTTGATAAAACTTATTTCTTATATTTTTTTTAAAGCATCCACTGTGTTTTGAGCATTATTCTTAACTATAAACCTATTATTTTTAACTATAAACCAATGTCAACATTTTGAAGGTCAATATGCATGAATATTATATTTCCTAGCTTAATAGCCTGTTTATTCTATTTTTAGTACGGTACCAGGCCCTTGCAGATGCTACAGTAGCCCATCACATTCTTGTGTTTGGATGTAAAAGATTAAGAAGAAATCTTAGTAAACCCTGGTGAGTTCTTTTTTTTCCAGCAATGTATTCTATACAGATTAATTTTACAATTATTGTGAAGTATTTAAATATATTAAAGTATACATGTATGCTGTTCATCCTATTACTGTCTCATGTCTACAAGCATGAAATAAGTGAACAAAATGCAATGTTTTGATTGGCTGCATCTTTTATATTTCAACTGTGAACTTCAGCGATGCCCATGAGCATGAAATAAGTGAACAAAAGCATTGTTTTGATTGGCTGCATCTTTGATATTTCAACTGTGAACTTTCGCATGTATGATTTGAAACTCAATTTAGTTTTTATCGTTGGATACAGTCATTAATTTTGGATAGTGTTTTTATCTGACCCGCCAAAACAGTGAAAGAGAAGAACTGTAATGAAATCTAGGAACTTGGAATTTTTAAAATCTGTACTTTAACTTACATACTCCCGGTAAAACACAAGAAAGAAATATTCTGTATCAGGAGTCCAATAGCTGCTGCTTAAAGCTCTGTGGATAGTTGGGGAGAAGTTGTTTTCTAAGCTGTTCTTGACTTCCTGAGTTGTTGAAATTTTGGAAATGTGTCTGTTACTTGTGGACAAAGGACTGTTGCCTAGCTAAAAGATTGTTGAAAGCCTGCAAAAATCCTATCAAAGGCTTGTAAGAATGATGTGAACAAGAGTGCTAGCTTGATGAACCTCCATAAATTGTCTCCATTGACTCAGAAATATCAAAGGTAGACCAAATTTGCAACTTGGTTTTATCAGTTGGATTCCTTTGAATTCATCATTGCTTCCCTTGTAAAATAATATCCAAGGTAGACCTAATTTACAACTTGATCTGATCAGTAGGAATCCTTTGACTTTATGGTTGTTTCCTATCTAGAAATATGTATATTGTCATTTGTGAGATTTCCTATTAAAGTTCTATGTTATAAATATTTCAGGCATTGTGGGCAGGTTTGTGACGGTGATGATCAGATTATATTTGCTTGGGCTAAAAATGCGCCAGAGCTTACTTTGCCACAAGGTGAGTTAATTTTCTACAGCTACCATGAGAAAGACTGTTCATCCCAGAGGTTGCGGGCTCGAGCCCCACTGCAGTCATGACTGTACCTCCTCATATGACACCAGTGATGGTGTTTTAAGGAAACAAACTTGAGAGTGATTCGATAAGCTTGTCTGCAAGCTTTCTTTACAATCAAGTTTAAATAAATTAGTATAAACTAAACTAATTTAAAAGGTTTTTTATATGATTTTTAGTTGAATTTGATTTTAGAGTAATTACGAGAAATTAGTGAAAAACCATTTCATTCAGTAAATAATGATATTAAAGATGTTTGTGTTGAAAACACTTTGACCTTGACGGCAGCAGCGAATGAGTCTCACTTTTCATCCAGTGCAGATCATGATCAGCCTGAACAACCTGATCATGATCTGCGCAGTTTGTGTTTTCATACAATTAAATTTTCGTTTGAATGTTGGCATGGTCCAAAATGAAAGATGGACTAATTCATTCCCAAATTCATCAAAAAAAGGGCGAAACACACAAGATATTGTTTATGATACACTTAAAAGGTTGCAGTTGAATTCCTATGGGAACAAATAATACATGAAATGACAAAGTAAAAAAATAGTCTCAAAACATTTCTTAGATCCAAAGGGAAAACAGGTTAAATGATAAATAGTGTAAGGACAAAGAGCCTGTATAATACTTGTTGTTCTTGCCAGCTCTTTAATTTTGCTTGGCCTCGCATGTAAATCCTGGTACCATGAAATCTAAGTGACATGATATTACACCAATTTTAATTACTGTGACTAACTGATTTTTGATCTCGACATACATTGATCTATTTTTAGATGTTGGTCAGCATATAGGAAGTACAACTGATATTCACTACATTGTGATACAGATACATTACAAAAATCCCCTAACAGGTAAGTGTATTCTATGACAGTCTGGGGCTGCTGAGGGGTTCATTTTATGTGGGAGAAAGGGTTTTGACCCGTTAGATTGGAAAAGATTTACTTTTGGAGTGTACAGTTTGTCTGGAGTGTACAGTTTGTCTGGAGTGTACAGTTTGTCTGGAATGTACAGTTTGTCTGCCAATGTTGCCCAGCTAAGAAGCAATTAACCGAGGATAATTTTAGATTGGGGTTCAGGGTTTGTTAAAGTTAGATGTATTACTTCTAGGCCAAGCTATGGTAGGAATTAGGTTAGGGTGAGCATATTTATGTTTTGGCGGTCAGTTTGTTTTATTTATTTGCAAGAGTATAAATCTCTAACCTTTCAAATATTTAAAGGTCATGGGTTTGAGCCGCATTACCAACCTGACTATATCTGGCAAAGATTGTAGTTTCTTTTCGTGAATGTAAGCCTGGTATGTGTCCTTCCCAGGGGCATTGGCTAGGTAAACTGCCCACCTGTATGTTACTAAAACACTGTTGAAAGGGGGACCTTGAAAGGGTCAATAAAACCCAAGGAAAAGCTAAATGACCATTGTTATTTCTATTTCAGCTCCAGACAGTTCAGGAATCAGATTGTATACCACAAAACAAAGGTTTGTAAAATAACAGGAAACTTTAGTAAGTCTCCCATGATCAGTGCAGTGCAAGGGTTCAAAGCTAGACAGTTGTAAGTTATAATATGAAATACATGTATAAGTAATTTTGGTAAAAAATACTGATTTTGATTTTTAAACAAGGCCATAGAATGGTGATGTCGTATGTCGGGCAGACAGGCAGGTGTCAAACAATTAGTTCCCGTTCAATAACTCTTGTTAGTAGTGACAAATTGCGATGAAACTTGGTGTGTAGGTAGCATGCATAGAGAGTTATTGGATTGCATTTGGGGTCACTAGGGTCAAGGTCACTGTTACTAAAACTAGAAAAATAAAATGGTTTCCGTTCAAGAACTTGAGTTAGGAGTGACCAATTGCAATGAAACTTGGTTTGTAGGTAGCTGGCACTGAGAGGAGGCTTATGTTTGCATTTCGTGTCACTAGGATTAAGGTCAAAGTCACTGTTACTAAAAATAGAAAAATTGTTTGGCTCCATCACTAGTTAGCAGTGACCAATTGCAATGAAACTTGGTGTGTAAGTAGCTAGGGTGCAGAGGAAGCTTGGGGTTGCATTTGGGGTCACTAGGATCAAGGTCACTGGTTTTTTTTTTGGGGGGTGGTATTATCTTTTTGTCAGGGTCAAGATCACTAAATGTATTGGTGTGAAACATGCCATGTATTATCATGATTGAGTGCAAGACACCATATTTGTAGTTTGAGTCCCTTTAGAGTTATGTCCCTTCTGCAGATTGTGGCACAGTTATTTGTTGTTTGTTTGGTTTCAGGTAGCGTATTACATTTGTGTGTAACCAAACTTGTATTTTCTGTTACAGACAGAAGTATATATCAGGGATCTATCTCCTGCTGGGGTATGGTGTCAAAATACCAGCAAACACTCCAAGTAAGTACATTTCACATAGATGGTTTGTCATTGTGGTAAATACATTGATTTCCTTATTATCTCTTACCATTGAATGGATTTTCTACATTTTTTCTGACTTTGCAGTTTGCGTGAACTGCAGAAGTAACTGAAAGTGAAACAAACTTATCATATAATAAGTATATTGGCATAAAAATCCTGAAGATTTCATTTAAGTTACTGTAATACTATATGACCTCAACTTCAATTTTTTTTTCAGAGTTCCATATAAATTCTTCATGCATGTTTGACTGGGCGCCAGATATAAGAATCCATCCAATAGGATTCAGAACTCATGCCCATTCTCTTTGTAAATATGTTTTTTCTTCGAACAGCCTGAAATAAACATGTTTTAGAATGAATCATAAAATAAAAAGTTTTCAGTATAAATTCATGTTAAGTACTGCTGTAGTTTTGAAATTATATGCAACCAAATTATGAAGCTTTACAAATGCTTCTGAAATTCCAGTATTGATATATTCCAGTAATGTAGCAGTGTAAAACCAAGCCCCCAACATTTTCAAGCAGTTTTCGTAAATTGCTATGTAGAATTAGTTATGTTGTTCATTATAGCCATTACTTTTACATGTTATGTTTTTGTATATCAGTTTGGAGAAATTAATATTTTTCACCGGAAATTGTGAACGAGAAGTTTTAATCTTAAAATGAAAATGGTAAAATGGAAGGATTACGTTAAAATTTTTAAATTTTGCTTTGCAGGTACGGTAATATCAGGGTACAAAGTAAACAATCATCAGGCTGAGTTGATTGGGAAAGGAAACCCTCAGTGGCCCCAGGTAAATACCAGTCATTCTATCTGATGATCATAGTTTCAGATCAAAATCAGATAGAAAATTGCTTTCAAAACTTTATGTAGGCAAACGCTCTTTAAATTCAAGAAAAAAATAATTTGTCCCGAAAGTGACACACTGTCTAAATAAATAAAAAGATCACAGTTTTTTTAGTGGTATAGTATTTATACTTTTGGAAAACCTCTAAAGTAACAATGAATATATTCCTCAGTACAATTGCTAGTCTTTTTTCCCAGTTGTTTATTTCTGTTATTGTGACTTGACATCAGTGTAGTTCAGCTTCAAACCAAAATATATTTTTCAGGCATTCTACCCAGTTGAGAAACCTGTAACTATTAACCCTGGAGATGTCTTGGTGAGTTATAGCATATTTTGTTTGCCTGATATTTCTTGTTATTGGTCAGCTATTTTAACTTAGTTTATTATCATGATAGAATAGGTTAAGACTGGTTGTCAGGAACAACGGTTACTAGGTAAACTGCCAGCCTGTCTGTATAAAACTGGTAAACTGATGAAATTGGCATTAAAGATGCATTCCCTAAATCTGGGATCAATTTAAATACATTTAGCCACAAAAAATATTTATTCATATAACGGAAAGGATTGAGTTTCAGCGAAATAGTCGGTAATTTTCGTTGAAAAATTAGTATAATCATACATGTTGCAGTTTCATAAAGTCTTCATAATTGTTTCATTAATTTTGGGTGGATAGCGATTTGTTATAAAATAATATAATATGAGAAAATATGCTCGTTTTCAAGAATGGGCCTTTAAACACATAGAAAAAAAGAAATTTTCCAGTAAGTTATTGAGTTATTGGCATTGTTGTATTAAAAAGCACAATGCACTTATCAGGCTCCATTTGCCACCACATGATTGTGCCAGTTAAAGCATGATTGCTGGTGAAAGCCACGTTTTCCATTACACGTTTTGTGTTAAGGAGACCAAGGGACAGCGCCAAATATGGCAGCTTTCAGTTACAACCAGGGTTTACTGTATCTTATCACCAGTACAAATTCCAACTTCATTGCCTTTTCAAACAACATGTACAATTCTATATTCC
The DNA here is from genome assembly GCA_022818135.1 of Saxidomus purpurata. Classification (NCBI taxonomy): domain Eukaryota; kingdom Metazoa; phylum Mollusca; class Bivalvia; order Venerida; family Veneridae; genus Saxidomus; species Saxidomus purpurata. Next base: position 2,578,296 of record JAFMSR010000018.1, on the reverse strand, counting down.
AGGCAGCACAGTGTACATACAATTCCACTGGAAGATTTAGAACCACAGAAATAGGGTATGTATGTTTTGTAAAAGACTTTGATTAGAAAAGAATATGTAACCAAATTTGCGTGAAGAATATTCAAAGTTTATGAGAAATTTTGAGGTACATGTATACGCAAGGTTAAAGAGAATGGTTGAAATATTCTCATAAAACACTGCAAAAACAAAATAGTAAATAAATAGAAATTTAATACAAAAGCCTTATTGTAGTGTGCTGGAATATTGTATTGGACAACTGTAAAATGTGGATTAAGATCATTGAGTTAAGATTAAGAATGGGTAGAGTAATTCTATCCAGTCAAATGGTGTATTCGTTCTTCCCAGTGTTCAGGCTTAGCCAAACTGTTTAAAGTGGTTTTGGTTTTTACCTTTTCTCTACTAGCAGCAAATGATTTTGCACATGTGAATAGTGTACCGGTACATCATGGTCTGCACTGTTAACTATTAAACAATTGATTGTACTAAAAGATAGACAAGTGTTTTTAAGATTGTTGCTGAGTCGTTCAACCTTTTAACGGATGATGTGTTATTTAAATGATTTCAGAACCAATCAAATTTAGACTTTACCTTTCATGAAATGCTTGAATTAGCAAAATGGAATTGGTGAAAAAAAAGTGAAAATAAAATCATCACTGTTATAACCCAGTTTATATGACAGTACACTGGTGCTTGCGTATAACTTGGCAAAATGTTCATATATCGTGCATTCTGTTTGTTAAAGTGACATTATGCTCATCTTACAGCACATTGTGTATTTTTGGTGACAGTTTTATACAAGCAATTTTCGGTTGCTGTGCATTTAAATGTATTAAAGTAATGATAATGCCGCGTTAGTATTTGAAGTTATTGCTTTAGAAATAAAAAAACTGGACAAATAAAATAATAGTTCCTTTCTTCGCAGTGATCTCCCTTGTGTTGTTGTAGTTGTTGGTAGAGATTTCGGCAGTTTTTTTTTAAATTGACTCTCCCAGTCAAAATAGGAAAAGTAATATTTGGAAAGTTATTATTTCGTACTGGTAGCAGGAAGAGTTTGGTGTATTGGGTTAAAAGCTATTATTTCCTCTACCCTTTTTACACACACCTATTTCAGCTGGATTTTTTTTTAAATTGTGCGTAATTCCACTTTAATGTATCATTCATCAATCATGTGCTCACATTTTCATCATGTAACATTCATATCTACATGTAGTTTCTTTGTATTTGGACCATTTGTCAATTTAAAGAAAAAAAAATGTTTTTCAGCCAGTAAAATTACGCTATTAAGACCAAACATTTCATAACCATTATGGCCAATTTTATAGTAAAAAGGTCTGGATAAAAAGACCATTTCCATGTTAAGACCGCTGTATGCTGGTCCGAAGGGTGGTCTGAGTACCGTAACTTTACTGTAATACCAATTTATGTCACAAAGCTCTGTTAAAGTTTTCATGCAGTTATATTAATAAATCAAAGTTTGACCTAATATTGAATGCATGGTTAGAGCTTTGCCTTGTTAGTTGGTATCCTAGTAACTGCTAGATTTCTCAAATTTATCACAAGATGTGTTTATTTGCTATTTAAGGTCTACTGCTAACGATGAGATGTGTAACTTTTACATCATGTACTATGTGGACAGTACTAAGGAGCATCTGAGGGGTTCCGACTCGTGTTATAACAATGAACAAGGACAGGTGTTTCATGATATCCCAGCTGACTCGGATGAACCTTTGCCACCAAACCCAATGTTAGAGGGCGCGGCTGGCTCACACCATCATCATGGCATGGGAGGATCTGATAATCACCACGTTGACAAAGATGACAAGCCGCATGTTGACGTCGAGCGGCCACAAATAGATTCCCACGGCAGCTCTCAGATCGTGGATAATCCGGGTAATGGAATATTGAAAAGCCATTATGGTTCTCAGGGAAAGATACCTACCTCATTTGGTGACAGTCTTTTGGATGATGTTTATAAAAACAATGGCCAGGGCTATAGAAATAAAGGTCTGGAATACAATGGTCTTGAAATGCGTAGGCCGTCATCTTATTTTATGGATTATCCTGAATTAGATGATTATTACAATGAAGTTATTCAACAAAGGAGTAGAAATAGATTAAGAAAGCCAAATTATGATATATATGAAAGCCCTAATTATGATGCCGATTTCTCGGAATTTCCCAAAAAGTCATACCCTGCCCTGAGTCGTAATCGTAACAAGGTATTTAATGATAAATATGACGAATATGCTGCCAATGCATTTTCTAACTCACCTGATTCAGAAGTGAGAGATTTTCCCGCAAACTCTGAGAGTCGGTCTCAAAATGGCGTTGCCAAGGTAACCAAGAAGCAGAACCAATCAGTGGAAGGCTTACCTAGCTCTGGTATGTCATCTGAAGGTATTGGTAGATGGATCAGTGATGTTGTCTGCTCCTTTTTGTTTCCATGTATTTGTCGTCTGCTTCTAGAGTTGATTAAGTCTTCTTTTATCTGGAATGTTTTGTTTGCTACCTTACACATTGATAATTCTAAACAAAGTGGAGTTAAGCAGAGTCTACAAAGGTTTCCAGATGTATTCATCCTCCTGTTACAAGGGGTTAAATTGATAACATGTCTCTTTTCAAGATGAAAATCCCAAACTGTTGTACCACCAGAGATGATTGAGATTTCCAGAAAGTGGATGGAAAAATGTGTGGCATTATTTTTCTGTAGGGTTTTAGTTGTGCCTAGACAGCGTCGTAAGTTAACCACCCATATCTGATTACTCAGTCACCACATATCCCTGATCTATGATGACAAGAATATAGGTTTTTTAATCAGCATTTGCTATATTAAGCAAAGCTTGACATAAGAAGCTTGTTGCCTGTTGCAGAAAGGTCAAGGTCACATTGAAAGGTTGAAGGTCACAATTCACAAACTGTAGCTTTTGTCCATACAGTAAATTTGTCACGCCTTAGGTTTAGGTATAGTAGGTTTTCATGGTTTTCCATAAAGTCATCTGTTGACTCTTGCATGCTTGTCATGTTTTGGTCAGCTGGCTTTAAAGTTAATTTTAACTCATTGGCAGGACAGCTGTTTCATACGGATATATTTCTAGTTTCGTTTATGGTTTTCCCTCTAAATGTTTTTTTTGCATGATTTGAATGTATTGTTCTTCTTTAGATAGATACATATAAAGCTAGAAAAGCTGCAAATTGCAAAATGTAAGCCACTTCAGATATTTTTGTGTTTGTTTGTGTAAGGAAGACAGGTGGGGGGAGGGTGTTTAAATAGAGGTCAGTGTATTTGATTGTTAAATTTACTTCTCTACTTCATTATATCTTAAACTCCTTGAAGGATCTTCATCAAATTTTAGTTAAATGTTCATCTTATTGAGTCGATGTGTGAACTCTTGTTTAGACTATGCAGGCTTTAGGTCAAAGTCACAGTCAGGGGTTAATGAAACTGTACCCTGATGGTGGAAAATTATTCTTTCTTTGCAAACAGTGTAGATCATGATTAACATGCAGTTTTGTGCAGCCAGTAAAGTTTCAGTGGGTATTATGGTACCTGGCCAACTGAAAGACATACAAGTCTGAGAAATGAAGGAAAGTTAAGGTAAAATATCACTGAAACAAGACAAACATGAGACTAGACTTTCTGTTTGTCGCTATGAGTATGGTACTTGAGTGTAGGGTTAACCCATGTTTTTAGCTCGACTATTATTGGGGTTTAGCATGTGCGGGGGGGGGGGGGGGGGGGGGGGTTTTTTGTTAGGGGGGGGGGGGTTTAAGTTTTGCCTGCTACTACTATCTGCACTATCTCAGTAACCACTTATGAATTGACTTGAAACTTTGTTCTGTCTTTAGGGTGTCTACAATCAAGGCAGATAACTCTTGAAAAAATTAGACAACTTATGGCCCTTGTTTGACTTTTGAAAATTGGTTAAAGTTTTGCCTGCTAAGTACTATCATGCACATACTCAGTAACCACTTATATAGACTTGAAACTTTGTTCTGTCTTTAGGGGTGTCATACAATCAAGGCAGATAACTCTTAAAAATTTGTACAAATTAGGCCCTTGTTTGACTTTGAAAATTTGGTTAAAGTTTTGCCTGCTAAGTACTATCAGCACATATCTCAGAACCACTTATGATATGACTTGAAACTTTGTTCTGTCTTTAGGGTGTCATACAATCAAGGCAGATAACTCTTGAAAAATTTAGTACAAATATGGCCCTTGTTTGACTTTGAAAATTTGGTTAAAGTTTTGCCTGCTAAGTACTATCATGCACATATCCAGTAACCACTTATAATAGACTTGAAACTTTGTTCATGTCTTAAGAGGTGTCACACAGTCAAGACAGATAACTCTTGTTTAAATTTAGTGCAATTATGGCCCTTGTTTACTTTGAAAATTTGGTTAAAGTGTTGCATGCAAGGTACTATCATGCACATATCTCATTAACCCTTATGATAGTTATATCAAACCTTGCAATAGTGTTCAGGGTAAATTTTGTATCAAACAATTAATTTACCAAAAATAAACTATAGTAAGATTTTGTCTTTTTTATGATTCACTTCCCTAGTTTATACTTAATAGTTAGCAGAATTTTGTTTTGCTATTATACTGTAAAAGTTTTGTTTTTGAGTTAGCAGAGACACCCAAACCCAAAACCCCCACGAGATGGTTGCGTGCTGTCTTATGGACAGCTCTTGTTTTTTGTGTTAACATCTGCAGAATCCCTGAGGGAGTGTTTGTGCCAGAGATAAAGAGTGAGGGCACTAACATATTCCGAGGGTTTCTGCAGGTGTTGTAACACAATTTTTTTTTGCGTAAACTATTCTAGCTTTAAAATCACACGTCAAAAAAAGAAGATCTTACTGGTACTATCCTCAACTATGCGCAGGACAAGGTCAATGTTATTTATGTCATTTGTCCTATGCCATGCTTCATGAAAGACTTGAGGACATGTGCATTGTTTACATCGGCCCTGTAAAGTGACTAAATGAAAACGGGACTATAACTGCAGGTTTTTCCTCTTATTAAAACACGGGCAAAATTGCACATTTTGTACTTTAATATTTATCACACTTTGCTATTTTTATATTTAATATTTCATTTGCACAATTTTCTATATTGCAAGGCGTATCCATCCAGATAAAAGTTTAAATATGCCATATTATGCATCTCAGTGTTTTTCACATCATACATGTATGCTGTTAAACTTATAGAGATCTGAACATTTGTTTCAAAATGTAGTACATGTAATTTTACACGAGTTTTATTCCTGGATAAAATTCAGGGGCTGAAAAGTTTTGTTTTTGTAATCGTTAGGTGCATGTGAACTCAAGTGCTTCATGTGGTTGGGCAGTGTTTCTACCTTTATGTTGTGATCAGTTATGTTTGTTATTGAATATCATTGCCAAAGCAGTGGGAGTGTTGGGGGGGGGATACGATGTATAAAATTTTTAATGATTTAATAGCAAAAAACTGTTGCAGATATTTTAAATAGCTCAAGCATTAACCTGAGCTGCTGTAAACATTGTTTGCAACCATAAAAAACGTATTTTATATAGGCACATCTCTAAAAACCATTGAGAAGTTAACCTTATTCTTATGTGAGATGCTTAAAACTGCTTCTTAAAACACTACTGTTACTTTGAAAAGTTTCTGTACAGATTTTCACTGATAATGCTTTGAATTAAGCTATATTGATATATTAAATTTGTATTTTGGATAAAGACTTTAAAGTTATCAGGTTTTAAATAGAAGTTCATGTGAGACACTGAGAGCTTTAATACAATCTATATGTACATGAAGACATAAAAAAAAAGGAGCTCTGACATTCCATGACTAAAAGGTCTTGTTTACTTATTCATGCAATCTATGACACTATCATTAGGGCAGTTTGTTTGCTAACTACAGTGAACTCCATATATAATGAACTAATTTGGACCATTTAAATTTGTTCTTTATATCCGAAGTTTGTTATATCCATATAATATTTCCATATGAAACATAGAAAGAAAAAAATCTCGGACAGAGAAAATGTGTTCCTTATATCCGAAATTTTGTTATATCCCGAATCGTTATATATCGAGTTTACTGTAGTGGCAAATTAATCTGCCTTTGCCTCCAAGATCAGCCTTCACAACTGTGCACTCTTTTTGGTAAAACAAATTAGGGAACTAATCTTCATTGTATACATTGAAAATAAAAGAGTCTTTTCATGCTGTGATAATGAAATGATCAATGTTAATGTGTTAATATACTTACCAGAGGTGAAGCTGAACAAAGATTTGAACCTGAAGTTTGTGTCAGAAGTTGGCGGCAACCTTGGCATTGGTCAGGTTGGTGGGTTGGCTATGAGCCCATCAGGGGACCTGTATATTTTCCACAGAGGATCAAACATTTGGTCTTCATTGTAAGTACTAATCTTTATGTATTGTCAAAAAGAGTAACTGTTTTACATGTATTCTGAATGCGATTTTTTTGTTCACACAGGCAGTTGAAATATATGCTTACAATTAGTTTGTCGTAATTACTATGTGTATTTGCTTCCTTGTGCATTAATGTTATTTTGATGGTAAGCATTGGAAGTCAGTGGAATTTCATTTCACAAAAAAATATCAAATGAATGTACTGTTGTAGTAAACTTTGCTTTAAACTCCTAGATATGACGTTGTAGATCATATTAAAGAAGTTATTGAGGACTGTTATATTCGTATATAGAAATAATTATAAGAATATACTGTACATTTAGGATAATGAGACAGTGACATAATAGATATAAATGTATGTGTAAACAAAGATTTGTAACTATTGCATACAAAGCTAGATTGTTCGTGCAAGATATGATATATTCTTTATCCACTGATAGTAGCTAGTATATTGTATTAGACTCCTCTGCTCTGTTGCTGTCATATTGTACTAAATGTACAGTAGGATAGTTTTTTGGTCAACCCTTGGTATGTAATAAGGGTATTAATAGAATAAGGCTGATTTTGTGGAGTTGTGTGTTGGATCATAAAGTAAAAAAAAGAACTATGATTTTACTTTGATGAGCTGAAGAGAGTCAAGCCGACTGGCTCTATGATAACAACCCTTTTATTTTATATTTTTTGGTACTTTTCTTCCTTAATAAAACAAAGTTTAAGTGACAGTGTAAGCAAACTAATTGATAAGATAGGTGTATGCAACATCAATAATTGATAATTGATGTGGCATCAATCAGAAGCGGTGTTATTGATGTTGTAGACATGAAGGAATCATAATGGGACTAACAGGAAGCATTCTTTCAAAAACATTGGTGATTCTGAATAATTGATGACAAATATGTTGACAAATTGACAGCAGATACATATAATGTGTTTAGCATTCCCCGGAGGGTGACTGGCGGATAATTCACGAGGGGCCGGATTTACGAGGCACACGACGGAAGCTTGTCCAACATAGATATTATCTAAACCGATTTTTGAAAACTATCGAACTACTACGGACCTTTTTCATTGTATTAAAACAGCATAAATAGAGCGTGGAATCCCCCTATTGGCAACCATTCAAGATATCAAACATAACTATATTATACAAACTTATTTTAGTTTAATCATCTAATACATAAGATAAAAAAAGAAATACCTGACTGCATTATGCAGGAGACGTCAGATTCAGAACCTAACAAAGCAGCCAATCGATAAAGCGTCCGTTATTTGAACTGCAACGTTTAACGCGAATAAGATGTCAGTGTGATGACGTAACGTTTTCATTCATTTTTGTCTCCGAATCAAAACATTGATGACTGTTAATCCTGAATTTCTTGGCCTTTTTAAGGAAAACAAGGTGAGGGTGTTCTAAGGCTTACTTGACGCAATCAAAAATAATATTTAGGTTCTTAAACAAATCTTTTCATGCGATTGATGTATTTATACTGATATTATTTCCATTTCTATATTTTATTTTTGCGCGGGAGTAAATTAGAAAAGTCGGAAGGAGCTACTTCCATGTCCGAACTCCGCCTACTTTTCCGAGTGCTTTAATCATATTAATGCACTCGAATTGACTATAGAAATATACCGTAGGCATATTAGAATAGTTAGTAACATAATGAAGTTACAAGTTCCTCACTTAGATGAATCAAAATGTACATGTATTTCTCAGGTCGTTCACTGCACTGAATGTTTACACTCAGAAGGCAATGCCAGTTACAGCAGATCCTATAGTGATACTTGACAAGAGCGGCAGAATGAAAAACAGCTTCGGGAAAAACAGGTGCCGTAAGCTTATATGTCATTACTTCAAAAAAAAATTGTGTGACACTATGATATCTTGATTTCATTGTATACTGTTTAAAAGGTGTTTACAGCGTAATTATTAACCCTGTCATTATATTAAGTGTACTTACTAAACTCTTATATTCTTAAACTGCTGAATTTCTGGAATAGAGTTATCCATCTTTGAATTTAGATTTCATAAGGGTGAATGAATATTCTAAAACTTGTTTTCAGGTTTTTCTTACCTCATGGCTTGAGTTTGGATTCTCAGGAGAACATCTGGTTGACCGATGTAGCTTTGCATCAGGTGTTCAGGATCCCCAAGGGTGAGGAGACGCCTGACATGACGCTAGGTATTAGGTTTGAACCTGGCACTGACAGCAAACACTTCTGCAAACCCTCAGACGTGGCTGTCCTGATAACTGGAGAGTTCTTCGTATCAGATGGGTAAATTCTTTATCAGATTTTTACTTCTCTTTGGGTTGATTCCATCCGAAATGAGCCATGACAGTGATTATAGAATTTGTAAGAACAGGTTTTACGATTGATACTGAATAAATTTACTGTAATATAGGTTTGTAGTTTTTAGAAAAACCCTTTTCTTTACGAAAACAATCACTAAAAAATTTAATTAAAATTTCAGAAAATATTTATACCAATATTTGAGTCGAAACCCCAGAAATAATCACTTACACAGTAAAGGCAGGCTACCATGCTAATTATTAGGTAGTGTTTTATAGCAAACTGGTGCTGTTTTTTTTGTAGGTATTGCAACAGTCGTGTGATGAAGTTTGATAAGAATGGATACTTCTTAAAGCAGTGGGGATCTCAGAGTTCCTCTTGGGGCTGTAAGTGCATTTACTCATACTGTAATAGCTTGTTAAAATGAAAACGTTTTAATAGTATGTATAAGTATAGAAGCTAACAGACAGGGTTGCATTAAAGAATTTTTTATATTTTGACAAAAAAAGGAGAAAAAAAGCAAAAAAAGAAAGAAAAAGAAAAAAAAGAAGAAAAAAGGAAGAAAAAAAGAACGGAAACAAAAGCAATATTAATATTCACCGTATTTCGATTTTGCCTTTGTGATCAGCGCAGATCATGATCAGCCAGCATATCCGTGCAGTCTAATCATCATGTGCACTTTTTGCTGTTCAGTCAGTAAATTTTCACTGAGCTCCTCTTTGAACAATTTATGTACCGTCCAACTTTAAATATGAAAATTAATCATAATGTCCCAAATGTAAGCTGTTCAAGTCAGTTGTTAGAAATTCAGTTAGTAAATAATCAATATAACAGCTGATGGTTTTCCTGTACCTGGGACATTTACCCTGCCACATGGATTGGCTGTAGCCGAGGAGAAGAACTTAGTATGTGTGGCAGATCGGGAAAATGGACGGATTCAATGTTTTGATCTTGAAGGGAACTTTGTAAGGCAGATGCATCCGAAGCAGTTTGGCCAAGCCCTATATTCACTGGAATATTGTCCCAATCATGGTAAGTGGAGAATATTAGATGTTTTAGAAGGTGGGAACTATTTGTAGGGACGAGGCAGCATAATATCATTTCTGTTATATATAGTGGTGTATACATTTATATTCCACATGAAACCTGGTCAGTATGTTGCTAACATGAAGAGAAAGAATGTTCAATAAATGATTTTTGAAATCTTAAATCTATAGAAAATTTAATTGTATTAAGGTTAAAGTCACACTTACAGGTTAAAGGTTACGTTTGTCTCAATGGTAATTTTCGATGAATAAATTAGCTAACAGTAAAGTATCCAAATGATCAGATATCATCCTTGCAATGCAGAAAGGTTGTTCCCGTAGTGCCGTTAGAATAAGTTGTAGTTAAAACCTTGTACAAATGTAGCACAAAAGGAATAAAGTGTAGCTGCTAGTTGTATAAATAAAATAGTATTTTGATTGCATTTGGGAAAATGGAGTCAAGGTCAAACCTTAAGGTCAAAGGTCAAAATTTTGTACCTCTGTACCCACAGATATCAAGAATCCGTGGCTAAACTACTAACTTTGATCATGTTAATGAAGAATGTTTCCCCAATTTTGATTGCCTTTTAATTATTTACAGGTGGAGTATTGTTTGCTGTTAATGGTCCATTGTTTGGTACTGATTCGAAAGTAACTCAAGGTTTTACGTTGGATATAAACACAGGGACACTCCTTTCTATGTGGAACACTCCAGGGGATGTAAGTATTTTCCTAAACATCCTGAAATGAAAAGGGATTGTTGCAGATAAACAAAGAAATAATTTTGTCCTTGTGGTTCTATATTTATCTTATTTCGTGTATAAAGTGATATGTAACAAAACACATACTTCATATATAACAAACACATTGGAATTTGGGACCATGTGACCCTCAGCCTTAAAATCAAAGTAAAGAAAGTGGTATTCAAAGTTTTTAGTGGATTCTTACCTTTATATATATATATACATAGTTGTTACAAAATTATGAGATGAATAAGTTTAAAACTAGAGACCCATGTAATACATGTACATGCTGGCAAGCAGTGGTTGTACACTAAAACAATTTATGATATACAAGTTTTACGAACTAAAAGTGTAATAGTTCCTTTAATGTGTATATAACTGACGAAGCCAGAATATGTGAGGTCGTAGAGTTTCTTTATTTGCATACAAATCTTGGCACATTCTACTGTATGTATTTTAGGGTCTTACACACCCACATGATGTCACTGTGGATAGCACGAACCACGTTGTGTATGTAGGTGAACTAAATCCCAGAAAAGTTTGGAAATTCCAGATGTCAGAGGCAATGTATTCAGGTAAGCCAATGAATTCTTGACAAAAGTTTATGCTGTCAGTTTAAAAATAGTAAATGTTGAAAACATGTTGAAGGACATTTTGTCATAACTGCAAATTATAAGTGAAATTATTCATGATGAATGATCGGACACAAATATACTTGGATGTGTTGCCAAGCGCTGCTCGATTATTCATATTTCAACAAGGCATGGTAGATAAATGGCTCCAGACTCATGCTTTACACATCATAATGTATAAGTGCTTATATACCTGATGCTATGATAAAGGATATTTGAAAGCAGTATTCCCTGATTGGTTAATATAACATGTGCTTGAAATTTACAGCAAATAAATCTGCAGACACCAGTAAAACAGGTGAAAAGAATAAACCTGTCACTCCTACATCAACCAAGGCAGACGTTTCAACAGAAACAAGTACGATCAGTGTTGTCATGGTTACTAGTAAAACCACACCTAGTACTTCTGTTGTATACAGTGATTCTGGTTTAGTAGACACTCTATCTGGTTATCATGTATATAGTGTGGACTTGGTAGAAAATAACCAAGGTTCTGAACAGATTGCTGGCGGCCTAGATGATTTGGATAATGTTGACACAGACGTCTCTGCACCAGCACCAGCATTGCATAAAAGTATGGTAGCAGTAGCATGCATGTAGTTGTAGCTGGCTAGCTGCTCTGTGTACTCGTCTGCTTTTGTCTGCTTATATAGACACTTGCAAATCACCCACTTTTCCTCTTAACAGACTGAGGAGATTGGTAAAACAGTCCTAGTGCCTGTCATAAAGCAACAAACAAACGAAATGATTGTATGTTATGAGTCTAGCAGTACCATTCTAACAGAGAACATTCAAAAATGTTTGAAAGAATAACTAATATTCTACAAAAAAAGGATAGAATTGAACCACCATTACCCTTACTTTGTAAAATTATCCTGACCACTTGGACACAGAAGAAAGACTACTGCAAATTTCATCTCCTCTTTTAACACTGGGTGATTTGTGGAAGTGATACACATGCAGCTGTTCGATGTATTCATAACCTTTTACCTCAGTGAATAACCCTTCATATTTCCTCTGTGTGTGTGCAGTCCCTTGTTATGCTTTTATAGTTACACTAATACATATATATTATATACTTCCTGCCTGTTCTAATCTTATACACTAACAATGCCCTTGTGTTTGACGTATTAAAAAAGATCTCACATTCTTGTGATTTCTAAAATTAGAATTTCTATTTCAGATACAGAATTTGAAATGGTTTCATAATTATATGGAAGTTTTGTTAATATTTCTGATAGTGTAAACACATGAATGTACAGCCCCTGCATATGTATAATAAAACCAGAGCTGTCACTATAAAGTGACACATGCCCCTGTTCTGCAGCTTTGATTGAAATAGCAGCACATAATTATCTCAATGCATAGAAAACAAATCTTTCCTTTTGTCCTGATGTAATTCCAAACATTGTAGGAGCATGTTCTTATACTGATAGCACTGAAACTAGAGTAAGGGCAGTAAGTCTAATTACAAACCAAAAGGCATAGCTTCCTCTCATTGTCCTCTATTAATCTATGAAGTATCGATTGATTGTCTTCAATTCTTCTCAAGCTAAGCAACTGCACAAGTAAAAGTAACTTCAAAATTAAGGAAGCTAGGGTTTTTGTTCTTGTGCACTGCACTTTGTCTCATTGTCCTCTAACTACATGAGAAGTAACACTTGCTCTTCAATACTTTTTGAGGTGTTTTGCTCCGCACAAAAGTGAGATGGATGGACTTACAGATGCCCGGATCATCCGATTATTACTATATGCCTCGTATCAGCATAGGCCTAATAGCTCTTACAAAAGCTAGTTAATTTTGTGTCTCTTTCAACAAGTTGGATAATTGTACCGCAACCCAGCAAGGTTTATGGTGCCATACAGAAGCCAGTTTGTCCAGTGTTGTCATTCATCACTTTGTTTCATTGCATTCCCTCATACAATTGCATTCTCTCTTACTCTTTAGCAGAAATGAGTCATTTGATGAAAGTTTGAAAATCCCTTCATCGTGTAGACGACGTTGACCCATGAAAATTACCCCCTTAGTTTGACCTTGACCTTCATCCAGAGCACTTGGAACATAGGCTCTGCAGATCATATTGATGACATGATAATTAAGTTTCATGATAATCCTTCAAGGGGTATACAGGACATGTAGAAATGGTCAAAGTTACTGTTAAGATCAAAGGTTCTGCAATATATCTCATCAACCCTTTACAGTTTTTTTCTGTGTTCAAACTGCGTCAGTTCAGGGTTTTACATTGAATTTTTTTATATTATTCATAATTATAAATATGAAATGATGAGGTGAATTGACAAGAAATAGGGGCATTTTGTATAACAATCGCATTTTAGCTAGACTATCAAATCAAGACTGACAGGTTTATTTCAGAGAATTGACTCCTAATCTACGAGATGTCATTTCATGAAATAGGTTAGAAGGTTTTGAAATTATCTAAACAAATGATATAGTGGAGTTTTCTTTTTTATGAGGTTAAATCCTCTGGTAGAACTAACAGTGTAAGATGTTACACTTGTCTCTACTAACCTTTGATCTATAACCATAACTTGTAGCAATTGATACACATTGTGTATGTTATAGCATGTACATATCGAGATTACATAAATTAGTATGAATTAACCACAATATTTCAATGTAACCTTACATTTAAAATACTTGTTAATGTAAAGAAATGACATATTGATCCTAATATTTAGTGAAATTTGTTAGGGGTTAGCTTAAGTATTTATGAAAAAAATGTACATGTTGACTGAGACAGTTTTCTTGTCAAAAATCAGTTGCATCAGTTACACAGAATATGTGTCAAGCTTTCAAAGCTATTCAGTAGAGTTATATCTTACCGTTTAAAAGCGTCAATTTCACGTTTTCATCTCTAGCAGTGTAATATTATCTCAGTTCAGTTCCCAGTGAAGTTCTGTCACTAGAATCATCAGAAAGCTGCTGCCTGTGAAATCGTGGGTGAAAAAAACGTGTTTATCCGACCTGTCAACATGTGCAGCGGTGATAGCATGTAACTGTGATCCAGTTAATTTCTCATAAAATTGATTAAAAAGCTCAGACAAATTGAATTTCTACTGAATTCCTTGCCTTATTTAACTGTAGTCAATTTATTTGATTGAGTTTTAAAATTCATTCCATGTTGCAGAACCGCTGTTTAATTTCTCAGCGTATTCAATATTTCATTTTCTATAGAAAAAAAAATGAGTTTGTTGCAAAGGTCTTTATGAAGGGTAATTCTCAGGGATGGGTGATTGCAGAAGGGTAAACTAGAATAGTCAGTTTTTTGTATATGATAAAGTTATATATATTTAAATATACATGTAGTTCATTTAGGATAATGTAACAGTGAGGCATCAGAGGAGTCCAATATCATAATTGTGTTTATGCACGGGATGATAATGATATGATAAAAGAAGATCATTACACTTACAATTTATGCATTTATCCACATGTTAGAATATAGGATGCTGTATGGATTTATTCCAATCTTGCACACATCTGCATTTGTGACCATTACATGCCAGTGCAGGTCACAGTTAGCATGCACATCTCTACATTCCACTCCTAATCTGAACAATCAGTGGTACTGTCTGAAAGTCCATTTAAGAAAGTTGCTAGGATACAGATTAAGGTGTTATAATTACATAAATATTTTATAATTAATGAAAGAGGCACTGCCTAAAACTGGTGTGTCAAAATCATAAATAATAAAACATTTGCAAGTATTATTACTTAAGCTAAAAGTTTAAGCTATACATTCCAGTCATCATTGGTAAAATCAGCATTCAATAATAATGTAAAGTTGTTGTTGTACAAATTATGCTTGGATAGTGATTTATTACAAAAAGTCTCAATGTTGATTATTTGAGCTAAAATGAGGCATTTTTTCGCTGTTTTTCTTTAAAATTGTATTAATCATTTTTAGTTTATTGAACACATGTTTGAGAATATAATCTTGTATATGTTAGAAGTGCCTGTTTAAGGAGGTATATTTATAGTCATCAAACACGGCTTAATTTAAGTTTGTAGGGAAAAGACACAATGTACATGATAATCAGTATGTTCCATTAGTACCAGGCATATACCTTGTTCATGATTGTAATGATCTTGATGTATACAAATGAATTCATGAGCATGTTGTTTTGTTTACAGATATAGATGAGGAGAGTGAAGGTTTTGGGCCATCTGTTATTATAGGTACACTACTTGTTGTACCCGTGCTACTACTGGTGATAATAACAGTCATAGTTCGACTGTATCATACAGGTGAGTAGGAAAATGTCGTGGTGTACAGTCTAACTTTAGCCAGTTTTAGAGATACACTTATTACCGATTTAGAAACACAAAGATTTCCCCTGTTGAACATTTTTATTTGAATGACGCTATTGTTTTTATTTCTGTTTAAGTTATTTTATGCGATGAATTATTGAAACTTTTACAAGAATTCAATTTTATATTGTTTTTGTTGTGTATGAAATTTGAATAAATTTGAAACACGATAACACTGTTTAAATAAATACTTTGCCACTTTTGCGTTTCTAAACGGTTGAGTGTAGAACAAAAGTTTCTATTTTTAGAATAAAAATCTCTATTTTTACGATAGGGTTTCTATTATTAGAATGGAAGTTACTATTTTAAGATTTATTATTGAAAGAATAATGAGGCTATTGCGCTCTCTCTGGCATCAGTGTTGGCGTCTGCATTGGTTATAAATGCTTATATCTTCGATACCATTTAATGTATTGTTTTTCATGGCAATATAGACAACTGCAGCAAGTCATATAACTCTGTTAACCACATTTGCTTAGTTATGTCCATTTTTGTCTAAGATTTTGTCACAAAAACTTAACCTTGGATATTACTTTGCCATATTTCAATATTTATTTATCAAACTTTTAAATTGTTTTGCTTATAATACAGTGTGGTTATATAGCCAAAAGCTTGGGTCAAGGTCACATTTGACAAAGTTATGCCCAATTTTGTCATGGTAACTTTAAGTAAACTGTAATTTTGCCATTTCTTAATGCTATTTCTTCATAAAACTTTCAAATCATATTGTTTATGACAACATGGTCATGATGTATCCCCTCCCCACTACACCTTCAATCCTTTACACATTTACACACTCCCACGCACCCCAACCACACCAGAGAAAAATTGACCTCAATTCTTACACAATATACCTATTCCAAGACAAAAAAAAATATGGCAAGCCTTCGAGCATGCTGTCATGAGAAAACTCTATTTAGAATAGAAGTTACCTTTTTTTGAATAAAAGTTTCTGTTAAAACCAAATGACTGCTTAACAGCCACAAAGGCTGAAAATTTAGCAGTGTCATTAATACAGGAAGATATGATTTGCTGGCTTATCCAGAGTGTCGACCTTTTATCTATATATGCCTTATACACTCTCAGCTTGTAACATTGTTGGATGCCCACATTTCCTTGTCATGCCATGCTGCATTATTAACTGTGACTTGCTTGTCCAGCAAAATTTGATTTGATGAATGAGACATTTCATTGTATCCCTTTTGAAGTCTGCACGGAAGGTTTGACCAACAAAATTACATGTCATGTAGTTATACAACACATGTCACAGCTTGGCGCTACATATTTTAAAGTTGACAAGTGTTTCAAGTCTAGTGAAAAGCGTTTAATTGTTACATATAATTTCTTTGGTTAGGAGTTATAATTCATACATTTTCATGAAAATAAAATGATAATATTAATGTAATTACTCCCCTGTGATGTATTATATGTGCATATCGATGCAGATTATATGATTGGATACCAGACAATGTATTGATCAAGTATAATGGTTTCTTGTTGACTGTTGCATTTTATTATTTCAAAGTAATAAATGTTTCTACATTACGGA
Source organism: Saxidomus purpurata (assembly GCA_022818135.1). NCBI lineage: Eukaryota > Metazoa > Mollusca > Bivalvia > Venerida > Veneridae > Saxidomus > Saxidomus purpurata. Next base: position 2,561,281 of record JAFMSR010000018.1, on the reverse strand, counting down.
CATTTGTTTTCAATTCAGTGATTGAAAACAGAACTTATTAATGATGTAATGTGAAAAGGTATATATGTTGATTTTCTAACGCCTATTTGTTCATATTATTGCTGTTGCAAGCAATTTCTTGAACTGAGGTTATCACTTTTAAAATGTGTTTATTTCATAAAATGTATACAACAATAGGTTATTTTAAAGAGAAAGTGAAAAATGCAAAGTTAGCAAACGACCAAAAGGATGTAAGTAAGGGTGTCATTGAATAGATATGACAGGATTGTTTATTTGAAATTTGACATGGTTTTGATATCTTTTAAATCATGTAAAACTTTTTTTGAGGTTTTGTTTAGAGAGAAATTTCTAACTCTAACTCTACAGAACTGATAAGCAAAAAAACACAGTGAAAATATTTCTACAGAAATTGTCATCATATAAGTTTCTCTAACCATTTTGTGTAACTAGCTCTACACAGCTATCTCACAGCATGCTTTCAGTCATCTGATCTGGAGCTGTTAAGGGACTCAGGCCGATGATATTGGGCCATTATCACTGACTTGTTTTTCTTTTCTAAAACCTTAATGTAGTAAAGAAACAGAGTTAGAATTTTCCCACTTCTGGTTTTGAAATTTGGAACAATGGTGGTTCTTTACAAGGTGGTTAATAATAGTTACAAGTTATTTCTTTATAACATTTTACTCGCACATTATTCTTTATGTTTATTACTAATAAAGTTAACAAGATTTTCTAGCAAGTTAACATTGAGGGTATATTTTGTATGGTAAGTTGAGAAGAATGGCTTTGTTCTTGCAGATTTTTTATTGACACCCACTGGTAATGTGGCAAAATATTATTCTGTGACAAAATAAAAACTTACTAAGCTAGAGTCACTTAAAATGTTTATGGACAGCCTAATGTCTAATCCAAAGAAATGTTTTCCTTCATTCATAATTCTATAACATCTGTTAACATTACTATGTTCAATTCAGTTCATTGTTATTAACTTAAAGGCAGTAACAATGTCTGCTATGGTTAATCTGTTAGAAACATGGTGTTTTCATTGGACAATAACTGATTTAAAAGCTGATAAGTAAACATGTAAGTATTCATTTGTACCTATTCTATAGAAAATAGGAAGTTTCCATAGAACAGTACCAATGATCTTCAAAATGTACTAAGAAGTTGATGCAGATGTAATAATACTCATCATTTACATATATTTCTTTATTTGCTAGCATGGTGACTATAACGTGTAAAAAGTAATTTCGCTCCTGTTACAACTCTACATGTACATAATGTTTGAACATTAAACAACAGAAAAATAATATCACCCCTAATATAACTCAAAGTACATTATGTTTGAACATAAAGCACAGAGTTTAGACATTAATCACTCTGTTATAATATGACAGTTTGGGAACAAATAGTAACTATGTAAACATTGCGTATTTTGAATGTATGACAATTTAATTTGTGAACGATTTATGTCGACTGTAAAAAGCAACACAATTTTAATATAAACTGGTAATACAGGTGTATGAAACATATTCTTTGACTTTAATTAAGCTCATGTCTTTTTTTATGCATTTTAAAATTGATATAAATATATAAAAAAGACAAGGTTCCCAACAGACGCTGTATGAAAACAAGTATGTCGCTCCGAAAAACTCTGCCATTTCTTTCAAATTTTAGTTACGTCAAAATAAATTGAACGAATTTAAGAGGGAAATGATAGAGCTTTAAGAAAAAGATTACTTCAATGGAAAATTTCAAGCCGTTTTCATTCTACAAGGAAGAAACCAACGCTGATAAAGCGATTTTCGCTCAACCCAAAAAAATGCCACTCATATTCCGACAGTGATTTTCGCTAAATTCTCTTATATTGCGGTACTGCGAAAGACAATCATCAAAACAAGAAATATATATTATTAGGCTACAAATCATGTCTAGATCGTACCTTTACACCAATGAATTCGATGCTTCAGCGGATTTTTCAGTTTTTGTAATTGACAAAATGTATTAGCTGCCATAAGGTCCGAGAGGTTGCGCAGTGATTTGTAACAGCTATTCAAGGACATTATCAAAACATATCCGAAGGCGATTGAAAGTGAAAGTAAAAGCATTTAGTCAACAAAAAATGAAAAATCCGCCGTAGCATCGAACCCATTTTGAGTAAAGGTACCATCTACGCCATGATTTGTAGTCTAAACATATATATCGCATGTTTTGATTGTTTCCTGTCGCAGTACCGCAATATTATTGGAGAATTTACTGAAAATCTCCGTCTGTGACATCTTTCAGGGTTGAGCGAAAATCGCTTTATCAGATTTGGCATTTTCGCTTGTAGAACGAAAACGGCTTGGAATTTTCCATTGAAGTAATTTTTTTCTTAAAGCTCAATCAATTCCCTCATAAATTCGTTCAAAACTGTTTGACGTAACTCAAATTTAAAAGAAATGAAAGAGTTTTTCGGAGCGACATGCTTATTTTCATATAGCGTGTGTTGGGAACAGTGGCTATAGCAAAGAACTATGAAGAAAAAAAATCATTTTTTAGCTCGACTATTCGAAGAATAAGGAGGCTATTGCACTCGCCCCGGCGTCGGTGTCGGCGTCGGCGTTGGTTAAAGTTTTTTATAAAGTCAAATATCTTGAATACTATCAAAGGTATTGACTTGAAACTCAAACTATATGTCTACCATCAACATTTTCACCTGAGGAAACAATCCCCATAACTCTGTTTTGATTTTTGACAGATTAATGCCCCTTTTTAACTTAGAATTTTTGGTTAAAGTTTTTTATAAAGTCAAATATCTTGAATACTATCAAAGGTATTGACTTGAAACTCAAACTATATGTCTACCATCAACATTTTCACCTGAGGAAACAATCCCCATAACTCTGTTTTGATTTTTGACAGATTAATGCCCCTTTTTAACTTAGAATTTTTGGTTAAAGTTTTTTATAAATTCAAATATCTTGACTACTATCAAAGGTATTGACTTGAAACTCAAACTATATGTCTACCATCAACATCTACACCTGAGGAAACAATCCCCATAACTCTGTTTTGATTTTTGACAGATTTATGCCCCTTTTTAACTTAGAATTTTTGGTAAAAGTTTTTTGTAAATTCAAATATCTTGAATACTATATAAGGTATTGACTTGAAACTCAAAATATATGTTTACCATCAATATCTACACCTGAGGAAACAATCCCCATAACTCTGTTTTAATTTTTGAAAGATTTATATCCCTTTTTAACTAAGAATTTTTTGTAAAAGATTTTATAAAGTCAAATATCTTGAATACTATCAAAAGTATTGACTTGAAACTCAAAGTATGTGTCAACCATCAACATCTACACCTGAGGAAACAATCCCCATAACTCTGTTTTGATTTTTGATAGATTTGTGTCCCTTTTTAACTTTGAATTTTTTGTTAAAGATAGAATACTATCGAACGTATTGACTTGAAACTTAAAATGTATGTTTACTGTCAACATCTTCAGCAATGTTTTTGATTTTTGACATATTTATGCCCTTTTAACTTAGAATTTTGTCACAGTTTTTACCAGACTAATATGGAAATACTCAAAATGGCTTTCTTTTGAAATGTCTTAGAATAATTATGCAGCATACAGCGGTCATGTTTTTTTAATTCTATACATATCAATTTTGAAAAGTTACAAAATTATTCATGATCAAATATACAAGGTCATATATTTCTTTGAAATTATCCCCCCATCCTCCCTCCAGTTGGCTTGCAGAATCCAGAGTAAGGCTTTGAATGCAATGTACATTTACAAAGGTCTTTGAAAAAGTTTCATATCTTTGCTCCTGTTCTTAGACCAAACCCCAATTTTACCAACAAGCTTTCGAATAGTCGAGCGTGCTGTCATGTGACAGCTCTTGTTTTATTTATTCTGATATCAATTTTAAAATGCAAAGATAAAGACATACGCTTAAAAAAAGTCAAAGGTATGTTCCTTCCATCTGGGCTAATACTATACAGTATATTGAAAACCCACTTTTCTGTTAAACGATGCAAAAATAATGGGAGATAATAGAAATGTGTAAATGTAAGCGTTGTCTGAGAAAATCTCTAGTGCAACATTAAGTTGTATTGATTAATATGTATTTAAAACATCTTTTGTAAAGATACGTACATTTAATCATAAAACATAAAGTTGACTGTAAAATGAATTTGAATCAACTGAATATTTGCCTGGACTGGATAAGGAAAAAGTATACCTGTGTAACCGTCACTTTAACGTAATAAGCTATTTATCTCGCTTTGCAATATTTATATTTCTGGTTGATAAGTTCACTTAAATTGATGGATAATTTTAGATTTAAACACTGTCTGCCAGAATTTAAAACGTATGTTTCTGTAAAAACTTCTTTTTTATTAATTTTATTTCAACCAGGACTGTTAGTTTGTTTGATTTCCTTTAATTTATAGCCGACTGGGTTAGAAAACACAAGTGTATCACTAAGACATATGATAAGGAAATAGGCTATCTTTGATATAAGTCTACATTTAGTAGAGTTTATTCCAGCAGAGCAGATGTACCTTGGCTAACTGCCCAACACTTCAACTAATGTATGTTATGTTTTTATGTGATTTGAAATTGCACGCAGCTGTATTCAATTTCATTTTGTTTCCAGGCAGTTTCAAGAGCTGTCGACGACGTTCAGGGAAGAAGGTGTTCAGTCTCGGTAATTTCTTACATTCCCACAAAGGATTTGATAGGTTGAGCACTGAGGATGATGACCATGATTATGACAATGTGTTAGATGATGACTCCGCTAATGAGGAGTTTAATATAGTCAGGAAAGCATAGTGAAAAGCGAGTTTACCTCAAAATACCCTTAGTCGGAATCCCCAAAGTGCAAAAATGGGATTATAGTCATAATCCCCTCAATGGATTTTACAAGTGGAAAAGCATATATTGAATGAAAAAAACTAAATGTTTTATTAGTCTCTATCTTAATTTTACTATAGCGTATGATTGAAAGGAATTACAATTATTGAAATTTTAAAGTAAAATCCATTGAGGGGATTATGACTACTATGCCATTTTTGGACCGAGGGGATTTTGACCAAGGGAATTATGAGTGTCTCCCTGAAAAGCAGACGATAGAGTGTCTGCTTACAGCGAGTATGCAGTGTAATTTAGTGAAAAGTATGTGTGTTGTCAGTTGATGATAAAGACTTGCCAAAGCAATTGTTAGATTTATGCATGAAATATAAAACATTGTTCATTTAGGATCATGCGACTGTGACATAATACACAAAATAATAGGTATATGCTTAAGTCTTCAACCTTTAAATACAGAACAGAACAGAATCGAAATTTGATTTGATTTAAGCATACAAGCTCATCATCATAACATACATACGACAGTCACAATAAATCACATTATCTTATAGTTAAACATACAATTCCGTTTCAAAACAAAAGTAGATCACGTGTGCACACACAAAATAATCCTTACAATATACAAAATGAATTTACCCTATAACGTTCGATTGATGCTACGTCACTGTCATATTATCCTAAATGAACTGTACTATGTTTAAATTATGTATCGAGTTGTTTATGTAAATAGGGCATCATGGGCAGGTCCTGTATGAACTTTTTTGTATATTAAGCAAAGTCGTGCTAAGTGTATATTCTTTGTAAAATATGACTAAACGTCTAAGTTATGTACTTTTTAATAAATACAACATGTACATGTAGTTAGATTTGTGTGGAAAAATCAAATAACAGCTTAAATGTATGGAAAAATCAAATGACAGCTTAACGGTATGGAAAAATCATACTGTAGCTTACAGATACGGAAAAATCAAATAATAGCTTAAAGATATAGGCAGTATAAAGGCCCAGTATAGTTTCATGAGGAAATTTATATTTAAAGTGACTTGCAAAGATTTAACTGACAGTATATTTTAAACAGAAGCTTAACCCTCCGTTACTGAGACAGTATGCATACATTTACTTCAATTTCTTGTTTTAATCAGATCTAATCATGTATGTTAACCCTTTCTTTTTACTTTTTTTGTTGATAATTATAAAACTTACTGAAGTTTCTTAGGGAAATGTAAACCGAATGAGTTTTGATAGATGTTTGAATGAATTTCACTTTTTGACTTGAATACCGTACTGCAAAAGAAAATTGCGCAATATTTTTTAAAAGAACTACGAGTGTGAAATTTGATATTGTTTTCACATTAATGATTGAGCTTTTGGAACCATGTTGAATTTTGTAAAGGAAATAAAATCAGATTTATGAAGTTTATTGAGGAACTGGATGCTCCATAAGAAGTTAAAGTGTTATATTTTTATTATAAAAAATGTAGAAATTATTCAGATCACAAGAAACCCTCTAAACAATTTTTAACTGTTTTAACATTTATTTAAATGTAAGTCTGTTCTTATTTCTTTGAATTTTAAATCCATATGAGCTTGCCATGACATCTATGTGACATCATGCTTTTAGTATAATTTTCCAAAGCGTTGTCTCAGTAAATTTTTAAAAAAGTAAGTACATGTATTTATCTTAAAATCGTTTTGAAAAATATCTGACTTTTTGTTACTCGGTTTACATACATATTCTGTGCCAAATTTGTATAAAAAAATTATATTTTTAAAATTGCTATTGATTTAAATTGCCAAGTATTCAACAACAAAACCGGCGGATAGGTATAAACTGTATCTTTACTTATGCCCACTCTCTTAGAATCTATAAATATCATTGCTGATACTGGTTTTTATAACAGAGAAACATGTTTATATTCTTTGATTTGTAATTAGATTTCTGTAATTAACATTTTAGGTTTTTATACAATATTAGGTTTTTAAAATGCAGAGCCGAATGTAAAATCTCGATGTAAAAGTGTTTGCAATTTTGAGAATACTATTGTATTATGTCCTTTTTCGTTGGTCTGACGAAACATTATTTACAGTAAAAGGCCAAACAATAAACAACACCATGATTTAAGATCATGTTTGTTGTTTTGAAGGGTAAAAGTCACGTTTTGTTAAAAATAATTATGCATTTGTAATATTTTTTTATAAAGGTTTATTTAGATTCAATACGTAATACATATTTTGTAACATACATACGGCTTACATTTCTTAAGAAGCAGATATTTGAATAATGTATATTGTGTATATTTTGAATATTTGATGTGTTTACAGATTATTGTTTTATTGTTGTACGATATTGTTCTTGTTGTTGTTACTGTTTCAGAAAATGTGATCTTTTATGTACATGTACACGTACGTAGACTCGTTCATATACATCAGTAGATATTATAATCTTTCATTGTCATCAAATGTTATACAGTAGTTCTTCTTTCTCTGATATTTAAAATTAACTTTGGAAAAGTTATAATGATGTGGTATGTTTATGTTTGTAAAAATGTCATGCTTATATTTAATGGAGGAGACTACGAGTACAATGGTTCCTTCAAAAGTTGGGTGAAATATAGCAATAACTTCAAAAGTGAAACCCTTAAGAATCTGGATTTGGTAGGGGCCAATACGATTTCTCTAAAAGGTATTGAATGTAACCAGACTTTTTATATAACATGCAATTTCAAGCTTGAATTCCGCCCTCATTTTGATGATATATATATGAGTTACACAATTAGATTTGAATGTTGTAAAATGGCTTAAAGATCTGAATATGACAGAAAAAGCATTTATGTTGGATTACATTCCCTAAATAAATGTTCTTGTATATACTTATAGTTATGTAGATACTTGACAATTTAAAAAGGCAATACGAGGCCGTTTAACAGGAAAGGATCCATATAACGATTTTTTTAATAACGCAGATTAATTTGGAAGACAACAAAACTACCTAAGTTGTTATCAAAATATTGCTGTTCATATACAAAGCCCTTAACTAATCGGAATCTATCAAATTTATCTGCGGTATTATAGATATATAAATAAGACCAGTTTGCACACACTTGGGTAAAGTTGCGTAAATAATGCATGTAAAAATATCGCTTTATGTTTTCTTTTTATTTGTCATCTGTTTTGAAAATTACTGGATAGATGTAGTTTCTTTGGGAGCAAGGTTGTCTTAGAAAGTTTTTGACTGTTCTCATTTTGCATAGTTTGAAACGTAAAACAGCTTTAAAGGTTGTGACACTGTAATTGACATTACGCTATTTTATCTCTGGACCAAAGTATTTTGCGTGTTGCACTGCATCATTATTTTACTGTTAACTATCTTGTATTCCATACATTATATATGTTCAAGCTGTGCTCAATTTCACCTGTTTTACGAAATTTCATTTTGATCTACAGGATCCCTAAAATTAGCTTCATATTTATACTTGATAATTCTCATCTCATTATGTAGTTTATTAAATTACATTGTATGTAGGTTATACATCACAAAGAAACTTTTCAGAGTACCTTTATTGCTTATTGTACAAAAAACGTTAATTCCGCCATGTAGGTATCTAGACTATTTATTAGTATTTTAATTTCAAAAAGAAAGAATGCAGTATCACATGACCTGTAGTAAGTGATTGGGCAAATATAACTATCACTTTTTCCTACAAATTTGTTGCTTTTGGGGCGAATTCGCACAGCGATCACCAAATGGAAAATGCGGTGACCGAACTTGTTGAAGTTTAGATATTTTGCTATGTAGCATTGTTAAGTGCTGATTTACCAAGTTCGACAAAATCATGTTTTTGAGTCTTTCTTAAGCCTAGGTAAAGTAGAACGGACGAAATATCTGCTTTTGTCGGTGGTTGAAAACTAGGATAAAACAAAAACGCATGAAACTGAGCACATTCTGTCGTCTCTTTTTACTTTTGAAACTATCTTTCTTTGATCACTGTTTGATTTAAATTCATCTTTCTTATTTCACCGTCTCTCCGCACTGTGCTTTTATGTTTCATTATGTCTCCCCCACCTCGGGGGGAGACATATTGTTTTTGCCCTGTCCGTCAGTCCGTCCGTCCGTCCGTCAGTCCGTCAGTCCGTCCGTCCATTCTTCGTTTCCGGACGATAACTAGAGTTCCTTTTGACCTACAGCTCTCAAACTTCATAGGATGAATGGTCTTATTGAGCAGATGATCCCTATTGTTTTTGGGGTCAGTAGTTCAAAGGTCAAGGTCACAGTGACCGTTGGTCAATTTCTCGTTTCCGGATGATAACTAGAGTTCCTTTTGACCTACAGCCCTCAAACTTCATAGGATGATTGGTCTTATAGAGCTGATGATCCCTATTGTTTTTGGGGTCAGTAGGTCAAAGGTCAAGGTCACACTGACCGTTGGTCAATTTCTCGTTTCCGGATGATAACTAGAGTTCCTTTAGACCTACAGACCTCAAACTTCATAGGATGATTGGTCTTATAGAGCAGATGATCCCTATTGTTTTTGGGGTCAGTAGGTCAAAGGTCAAGGTCACAGTGACCGTTGGTCAATTTCTCGTTTCCGGATGATAACTAGAGTTCCTTTTGACCTACAACCCTCAAACTGGGGGAGTCCGTCAGTCCGTCCGTCCATTCTTCGTTTCCGGACGATAACTAGAGTTCCTTTTGACCTACAGCTCTCAAACTTCATAGGATGAATGGTCTTATTGAGCAGATGATCCCTATTGTTTTTGGGGTCAGTAGTTCAAAGGTCAAGGTCACAGTGACCGTTGGTCAATTTCTCGTTTCCGGATGATAACTAGAGTTCCTTTTGACCTACAGCCCTCAAACTTCATAGGATGATTGGTCTTATAGAGCTGATGATCCCTATTGTTTTTGGGGTCAGTAGGTCAAAGGTCAAGGTCATACTGACCGTTTGTCAATTTCTCGTTTCCGGATGATAACTAGAGTTCCTTTAGACCTACAGACCTCAAACTTCATAGGATGATTGGTCTTATTGAGCAGATGATCCCTATTGTTTTTGGGGTCAGTAGTTCAAAGGTCAAGGTCACAGTGACCGTTGGTCAATTTCTCGTTATAATTTGGGGTCACTAACTCAAAGGTCAAGGTCATAAGGGGGGAGACAAGTTTTTTTGTGAAAAACAATCTCTAGTTAGTTTGTACTTTGGTTATATCCTTTATTTAGTAAAGTGAATACTAATGATAATAACATTCTGGTCTGTAGGATAGTGTTTACTGTTGTTAATTTTACTAGTCATTTAATATTCAGATAATTATTAACTGCCTTGTAACAGTTATGGGTTCAAAGAACATAATTCGTGCATTAAATTTCATTTTCAGATAAATAATATCTTATAATTATTTTTTTATATCTATCTTTACACTAACTAAAATTGTTTCGGATTTTGTAAGGTTACAGGTTGGAGCATTATTTATTGGTTTTGAATGCCGGGGATCAATTTAGTCTCTTTTTATGCCCCCGAAGGGTGGCATATTAAAATCGCACCGTCTGTCCGTCTGTCCGTCCGTCCGTGCGTCCCCACTTACAAATTCGTGTCCGGACTGTAACTTTGTCATGCATTGAAGGATTTTAAAATAACTTGGCACACATGTCTAGCACATCAAGATGACGTGTCGCGTGCAAGACCCACATCCCTACCTCAAAGGTGAAGGTCACACTTGGAGTATGAAGGTTATGGAATCCTCTATATATGCACACATTCGTGTCCGGACTGTAACTTTGTCATGCATTGAAGGATTTTAAAATAACTAGGCACACATGTCTAGCACATCAAGACGACGTGTCGCGTGCAAGACCCACGTCCCTAGCTCAAAGGTCAAGGTCATACTTAGAGTTTGAAGGTAATGGATTCCTCCATATAAGCATATATGCACACATTCGTGTCCGGACTGTAACTTTGTCATGCATTGAAGGATTTTAAAATAACTTGGCACAAATGTCTAGCACATCAAGACGACGTGTCGCGTGCAAGACCCACGTCCCTAGCTCAAAGGTCAAGGTCATACTTAGAGTTTGAAGGTAATGGATTCCTCTATATAAGCATATATGCACACATTCGTGTCCGGACTGTAACTTTGTCATGCCTTGAAGGATTTTAAAATAATTTGGCACAAATGTCTAGCACATCAAGACGACGTGTCGCGTGCATGACCCACATCCCTACCACAAAGGTCAAGGTCACACTTAGAGTTTATAGGTAATGGAATCCTGTATATATGCATACATTTGTGTCCGGACTATAACTTTATTATGCTTTGAAGGATTTTAAAATAACTGTGCACAAATGTCTAGCACATCAAGCGGATGTGTCGCGTGCAAGACCCAAGTCCCTACCTCAAAGGTCAAGGTCACACTTAGTGTTTAAAGTAATGGAATACTGTATGCATGATTACTCTGTCATGCATGGAAGGATTTTAAAATTACATAGCACATTTATTGAGCACATGGAGAGGACACAGACTGTGAGGCACCTCTTTCGGGGGCATTCGTCACTTGGGAGGGACAGCTCTTGTTTTCTGATTGTTTGTCGAGCTTTGTTGGTAGTTTAACTGGTTTGGTATTGGCTTACTTACATTTGTATCGACATCTTCATCAGTTTCTTCAGCCAAATAGTTGCACGTATACCATAACTTGCTTGCAGCATGTTTTAGTAACTGCTTACATCACCTTTTTATTTATACATGTATACTGAAAACTTTTCTTCTTTTAATAAAAATGTAGTTCGTTACAAACTAGTCTTACTAAAATATAATATTTATTATTAATTATAATAATAATGTGATAATTAATAAAGCTGCTCACTCTCAGATTTTGGTAAAACAAGTTTTTCAAGCTGTATGAAAATAACATATTTTAGAGCATATAGCCATATGAAAAGGTTCCAGTATAAATTCCTGTAAAGTGTGTCTGTAGATTTGAAATAATACACTACCAAATGATAAAGCGTTGCAAAAGCTTTTGAAATTGCAATTTAAACAAAGTGTAGCGGTGCAGTAAAACCAGCATGTTCAATCGATTTTCGAGAGCGAGCAGCTTTAAGTACGTCTAATCTATTTTTATCGTTATTGTTGCCCTTTGAAATGATACTTGATGACTAGGTGTAGTCTTGTTTCTAGTTGAGTATTGGTGATCAATAAAACATATGCCTTTAATTATTCCGTGTTTTTTATGCCCCCGTCTGTCCGTCCGTACATGCCCAGGTGACATTAAAGGGGTAAGGGTTGGAGTACAGCTTGGCATTTTGAGGTTGTTTCTGTTCATTCCGTCATGAAGGGGTTAAAAGCAGTATTGTGGGGTCAAAACAGATCAAAGAAAGATCAAAGGGATAACCTCATAAAGTCCGTCCTACGTCGGTCTGTGCGTCCGCCCTTACATTTTTTCGTGTCCGGGCTGTAATTTTGTCATGCATTGAATGTTTTTTAAATAACTTGGCACAAATGCTCAGCACATCAAAACGATGTGTCGCGTGCAAGACCCATGTCCTTGCCTCAAATGTCAAAGTCACACCTAGAGTTCGAAGGTAATGGAATCCTGAATGCACATTCGTGTCCGGACTGGAACTTTGAAATAACTTGGAACAAATGATCAGCACATCAAGCCGACGTGTCTCGTTCAAAACCAACGTCCCTACCTCAAAGGTTAAGGTGGTCACACTTAAAGTTTAAAAGTAATGGAATACTGTATGCATTGTAAATCTGTCATGCATGCATGGAAGGATTTTAAAATTACATGGCACAATTATTGTTGAGCACATGGAGAGGGCACATACTGTGAGAAATCTTTTTCGGGGGCATTGATCACTTGTGAGGGACAGCTCTTGTTTCTTCGTGAACAAGGCCTAATACATGTCAAAGTCTTATAGAAATATTTTCAGTGACCATCATAAAACAAATTATCTCACTTTCTTGACTAGCAAATTTATGGAATGAATTACATGGGTGTTGCTATCACAACAATCAATTAAGATACCTGTTTGAAAATCCACATTGGGCCAGGTCTTGTAAATTATGGTAACAGCATCCTGTTTAATGACAAATGTTTTTGATAAAACGCATTTGATTTTATTATCAAGGCGGTTCGAGTGGTCGAGCACGTCGTCTTCGGACAACTCCTGTTACTTATTAGAACTAACAAGCTTTGTCTGCTTTCTAATCGGTATAGGTTTTATTGGATATCATCTCAATAGACATAGACGGTAGCCATCAAGATAACCCTTGGAACTATGGAGTTAACAACTTTTAAGTTATGACCCTTGTATTGCTTAGATTTTACCCAAGAAGTGTCCGCTTTCTCCATTGAACAGTCGTCCCAATTGATAAAAATGTGGTCAGAAGCGCCTCCCTCCTCTAGTCTGCGAAGAGCTGACAATTTCAATTTCTTTGAACTACCCACCTTTTATACCAATGAAATCTTAATAACCGTTAATAGTACATCGATATATCTGCGTAGGTGTCTGAGAATTGTAAACATCGATTATTATACAGGAAGTTATTTCTGGGATTTATTCTCGAAATGTATATCAGCTTTCTGTCAGCCATTTCATCTATTTTTCTTGGCATGTTACTTCTTTTCCTATTTCCATTGATCCACTCGATACAAACTGTTTTAGAAATTTCAACACATTTGACTTATTCAATTGCGACAATCCAGTTATTTGTACACTACGAAGTACATTTTCAGAGCATTGTCACACCATTTTCAGTTTTGTGCATGCAAAGTTCACCTCCTCTGATTGGTATTGGAAAATGTAAACGGGACATGGATCTTGGAAAATTGAAAATGTAAACGACAGGGAAAACACATTTTTGCTCTTGGAAAACACTTTAGCATTCTATCCTTCTTTACTTTCATATCAATAATTATATGTCAAATGATGCTTCGTCGTTTACCAGATTGCCTGGTTACTTGATTGGGCCTTATTTTGACATGTTTGTCTTCATCAAACATACTTGGCACTCCAAACAACTAATCTTAGACAATGCCAACCTATGGGTATATGTTGGCATAAACAGTATCCCTACGAAGTACCAGTACTAAACCACTTCGTAAGAAACTTCAAGCTTTCGCACATATCTTTCCATAAGTGAGAGGTTATCAGCAATTCTAACCGCTCGGCCACCACAGAGAATTTCCACCGCAGAAAATTTTGCCGATGACCTTCCATAAGTGAGAGGTTATCAGCGATTCTAACCACTCGACCACCGCAGAGGTTTTCTTGTGCAGTAAGAACCTGATTAAATATCACGTTTTACACAATTACTGTTTCAATTTGTCTGTTTTGTGCTCATTTTAAACAACTTTAACTGTTGTCTAAAAAGAGTATTCAAAGTGCACTATTACAGCTAGATCTGTTTATGCTCAACTAAATTTTGAGAAGCAGTTATACTGGTGCGTATTGACCAATCTAAGGAACATTTATCTCAGCTGAGTAGTTCCAGCGTAATTATTTTCCATGCCTATATCATATGTCACGAGAAAATTAGTTAATACTCATGATATCTGGTTTTATATTAGACTTGGTGTTGCATGTAGTAATAAGTATTTTCAAACAAATTGAATACATTTTCCAAGTCGGCATAGACTTAACCTACATGCTAGTTAGTTCATGTCACAAACAAACTTTTGTAAATCAACTGTTTAATGTGAGTCTGAGATTGTTTGAGGTCAGGCGATCTTTCTTCGTCGTCCAAACTTGAATCTTGACACTTTACCGCGCTTATTTCTGAGATTATACCCTTAAACGTGTACACAATGTACATGACCACAAAATCTCGTTTTCAAAAGCTAATAAATAATGTAACAAAAACTGCAATATTTTACCTTTTCTTCATTCTGAGCTTTATTTGATGAGCAATAAACCTGGATGGAAGATGTACGGTTAAAAGATCTGATGCAAGATCGATTATGGTCACAATTGGACCACTATGTTCGGAGTTACTTGTTCTCGAATTAAATTGAAAATGCATTACTTTCAAAGCCAGACAGTTTGAGTAAAATTGATAAGTGCCTGGATCGTATTATTATTAACATCGTTATAACGGCATTTACTTGCAAAATGCTTCGTCTCCAATGTTGATCATATTAGATTTTAAGTGCCAGTTCAGTTAGCTTGATTTTAAAGGTCCGGCCTAGATTCAACGCCCTTCGGCACGCTGCGAACCGGCATGTCTCCTTTCATACCTTGTATATATAATGTATATTGAATGCCGAAATGTTGGAGATAAAATTTACATGACTGCAATTTCCAGTCAGTTTTGCCAAATGATCAAATACGGCGACCTGTGAGAACTACGAGAGCGATTGACTTAGTTTTGTTGCTTGGGTCGTGCAGATCTCTAGCTATTTGTTCAAAATGTTAAAATGACGCTCTCATTTCAAGCATCACTCTGCCTTCTTTTGACATTTAATTAAAATGACCCTATGCATGTGCTCCATTTATATGACTAGTGAGGTGAAGCTTTTGCATAGCTTATTATTTTCTTGTTTAGCAGTATTTTGTTGATATGTGAATGTGATCAATGTTGTACTTTTTGCTAGGTTTATTGTTGAAGGGTTTATTACATTCTTGGTTTAACAGTATTTGTAACTATACAATGTTGATAATATTTATATTGCGTTTGTCCATATAGTCCGTGTTATCTTATTGATAAGGTCAAAAATGTGCTGTACTTACTTGTAAATTGGATCTCTGTCGCCCTGACCTCGTCATTCAGTCATTTCAGTATGACCTTTGTATAAGGGACATGTTAGTATTGACATATATCAATATCATCTGACTTATTGTCATATATTCTGGTGTCTATGCTCTACGTTAATAATGCAGATCTACAGTAGCTATTTGTTTAAAATGTTAACATGACGCTCTCATTTCAAGCCAGATTCTGCCTTCTTTAGACAGTTAATTATATGTACTAGCAGAACATGGACTGTTAATTAAATTTAAATCGGATTAGAATGCAAGACAATTAATCACGTGTGTTAGGAACATAAACTTATATTATCTTCCAACTTGGTAATATTATAGCACGATCAAGTAGATGCTTTACGTACAGTAAATGCTCTGCAAATATACATGTACGCTGCAGCATCACAAATAAAATTACAAAACATATTCACGATTGTAGAATTGCGATTAGCAGATGCCATATCATGCATTGACCCACAGCACTTAATACTTTTTGCATATCCTTTGGACACCGGCATATTTTGTTACACACTCGACAGACATGCATGCGTTTTTGTAAACACTGTACATCACGTTTTGGCTACTTTCGGTTTACTGCGCGTGTTGTATACGTCAGCAAATAGATTGAGCTGTAACATGAAAGTAAAATTTCCATTGGCCCACCTACAGAGGTCACGCGCAGGGGTCACCCTGCCTGCTAACCTGCGCATGGACTTCTTTTTTTTTTTTTTTTTTTTGCTAACGGGAGGTCAATTTCAAGCGTTCTCATAAGATGTCAATAACCTAGGCTTGAGTACGACATGTCTGCTTTATGTCTGTGAAAAAATATTTGCACGCGCTCAAAACACTATCCCACAGGGGCCTGTACGCGAACGTTGGTAAAATGAAAATTTTCAAAGCTGGTAAAATTGTGTCCAAGGTCATTTTCAAGGTCGTCTAAAAGTGTCAGCATTTGCCTCGGACGTCTGAGTTTCCAACAGTCAGGAGCTGTCGGCATAGCCTTTAAATTCATACAGACAAAACGTGTTCCATACGGTCACTGTCACTTCTATGGAAGGCCAAACCTGTCTTAACCCGCGTATACGTTTTATTACGTTACAGGTGTTCAAAGGATATAAGACATTTTGATACTGACATCCTCTTTTCTTTCGCACCTTTGTAAGAAGAAAATTATTTTTAGTTGGTAAACGGAAATGGCGTAAAATGCCATGAATGAAACGTATCTTTTAAGACTTTATTTTGTTTGCCAAGGACAAAATGCATGTATATTGATTTATACCATGTGACCTCTGCTAAGGTGATAGGTTGAATATTCCAACAACTGTTTTTGCTTTTTCACTATTGGATTTTAAAGGGCCGTGTTATTTTAAACTATATCTTCGCTGGACATTAGGTTTTTGTGTGTTATAGTTGTATCTTTTATAGTTTACTTCTGTATAAGATGTTTGATGATACATTACAATTTACATTTCTCCTATTGAAGAAGAGTTTTCTTGAATGTTAGGGTATATGTAGCTAGTCATTAGCTATAACGATTATCATGTTACTATCATGTTTCCCTGCGCAGGGGCCATGCTAATCTTCTCTGTATCGTTCCAATTCTAGTATATATGTACTGCCGAAGCAAGTATATTTTAGTTCGATTCCGTAGCTTATTGATTTGCTCTCGAACACTAATTTGTTAGATGTTATCACGCTCGCGAGATAGAGGCAGCGTGTTTTTCATCACTGATACCCATTAACAGCTGGGTGGACTGAAGCACGTTTGGCATTAGTGTCTTTGCCCAAGGACACACCTTGTATTCGGGTTGGGATTCGAACCCGGGACCTTGAATTGTATCGAGGTGGATCTAAATGACTAATTGCTTGTTCCATGTTATAAGCTATCATTGTAATTTCTGACCCCCTTCCCCCGATCCCAAACCTTTTTAGAAATACACATAGAATTATTCGCAATCATTGTTGTGTGATTTTACATTATTTTGTATGTGTTCCAGTCACATGTGCGATAGCTGCTGTTTATAGACTTTAAAATCATATACATGTATTTGGTAGTGTAATCCTTCTGTATGTCGAGCTTTACTCAGAACATAGCTTCCATACTTTGTAGTAGTAAACTATATTACGATTCCGGTTATAGCGAAATTCCGGATATAAGGAACAAAAGTGTTTTCTTGGTTTCGACTTTTAATGATGCTGTACGAGTAAATGCCGTCTTGTTTATACATGTAGTTGAATATCAGTGTGTTTTAAAGCTTCAATCCTTAAATATTGTCATGTTGTTAATTCTAGTGAACATCTACATTAGTCAAAGACTTTTTTTAAAATTCTCTATTAGACTGAAATCTTACCATAACATTATGCTGTAATATTTCAATATTTCAAAAAATCAGAGAAATAATTTGAAAGAAACTCTGTAGTGTTACATTGATGTTAATAAGGATCTCAGTGGTGTTGTACGATAGTTTTTGCTTAGTAACCCCAAGAATCCAGGTGCGATCCTCTGTCAAGCAATTTGAAACGTTTTGAAAATGCAACTTTAAGCTATAAGTACAAGTTATGTTGAGTCCCCGGGAACGAGTAATATGATGTGAGAGAACTTGTTTTCACAGCTCGGCCTAAAGTCCCAGGATCACTTTGGATGTACTGATATAGTAAAATGAATTAACTGATAGAATAATGATTGAACCATGTTCTATTCACTCTAAAACAATGTTGACACATGCCTTTCTTTCGTATTCAAGTCGTTTCTTCACAAAAAAGAGTTGCCTGAAAACATTTTTTTTCAATATCATTGAGATTGTGTTCCCGGGACTTTATAAACAAATTAGTATAATGTAGAAAAACATAAACACATCACACACTGCTTAAAAAAAACATTAACTTGAAATTCTGTTTCATTCAGAACATTTATATTAAGAACTTTGGTATTCAACATAGTTGTGATGACCCTTACAATGGCCGAAGTTTTCAACCGTTAACAATAAAATCATCATTAATGAAAATGTATCTTCTACAGCTTCTATGTCAGTACATGTAACCATGCCTGTAAATGTTGTGGAAAGTGGAATACCGGTACTAGAGACAAACAGAACGCTAGTCTTTTTTCCATTATTTATTGTTTATTATCGTCATTGTACAAGAAAATAGCTCATCATGCACATATGAGAGTCATTAAACAGGAGGAGATCTTCCGATACAGGCGCTGTTCAATATTGAACAGCCGATCTGATTGGGCTAGAATATTTGCCTGTCAAACAGTTTGTTCTTCAAGTTATTAGATTTGTTCTTTGATTTTCATATGAAAAAAATTCTTATTCTTGTTATATTACTGCAGATACAGATGGTAGATTTTCTTAATTGTTACGATAATCCCGTATGAATTTTAATCTGAAGATCTTCTGCTGTTTGATAGTACATATAACAGCTTGTCTATACAAGTGAAAAAACATACACCCATACAACAACTACAGTATATCTTAACTTAATGGCAGAGAGAAATGATAATTAGTTATAAATTATTCAAATATACATACGAGTAATTTTATTTCTCAATATCACTGTAACTTTTTATACTCACTATATCTACACTAGACGTCGCGAGTCGTACGTACACATCCCTCCTTCACCAAACAAAGAAAACTTAGTCTACGAAATGAATACGCACTTAACAAAACTTCAACCTCTGCCTAAATAAAAACCTCTCCCAATCTATGACCATAAATATGTTACTAAACAAATGGTTTCATTTGATGTCGGTCAAATATAGTTTTACGTCGTATAGCTTTGCGGCGTACAAAACACCTGCCATTTCAGCTTGATTTACTTCTGTACAACTAATTGGGGAAGTTCTAATTGGGAAAGTTCTAATTAGGGAAGTTGGAGTTCTGTGGTGCGATGCATCGCGAGACGAGGCGTGTTTAAGCCTACTACACATATGAACTCAGCCTACCCAAAAACATTTTCTAAAATCACGGATTTTCATATTACTTCAGTATCCTGAGATTTAACCACGAGTTATGTATTGTGAAGTTTAAACATCAACTATAAGTCTTATATAAACCAACTTGATACTAAAGGTATATCTAAAATTTTGCATTTGCAAAGAAATTATGACCTTAATAATGAGCCATTTGCTGCCAAACAGCCACCAAACACAATGACCTTTCATGTTACACGTGTAAAGATACTACACTCATAACAACTGTAATTAGAAAATTGACATCATTTGCTTGTGCCTTGAACAAGGAGTCGACATAACCTTTGGTTTATAATCGTTCTGCTCAAAGTACAAACAATCTTTGGCTTTCTGTGGAAAAAACCACCTAAATACCATAACCCACTGCACAGGCAGTGTGTTTTATATTTTACAGTGCATTACAATTTTATCAATGTTTAAAAGAGAGCACCGCAGCCTTTCTGTTTACAATACAAAATGTTATTTATTGTCGGTGAGTCATATACAATAAACATGAGCTATTGGTTTAGAAAATGGAGAGATAATTAACAAACCTATTTGTTGATATATGAGTAGTAATTTGGAATGTAATTAACAAAATATTAACAGAATATTTGTTCATATTTGAGTACTCTAAATTGGGTTATATTTGCGATGATTTTTATCACTATTTTCGCGATTCTCCCACTTCGCTTTTTAAAAAGTTCGCGAAAGATCAATTTTCACATAGATTTATTTTAAGAGAACCCCCCTTTCGCGAATAACTATGTCCAAATTTCCGTCACGCGAAAATTAACCAATTTAAAGTAGTAACTACAGAAAAGGAAATGGTACGTCGGTATATTACTGTGAATTACGTGAACATTACGGTCAATGACAGAATTATTTGAAGATATTTGCATGCGCAGAAAAAAATAAAAATATTGACATGTGTGCATGTATTCTAAGAAAAAAAATCTTACAAGTTTACTACTAATTTAAAGATCTTCACGCATCGTAAAAGTGTACAGTAGAGGATTCTTCCTAATTGCTTGTGAAAACTGTAATCAATAATGAAAGTAAAAGAACTGCAGTGCTCTCTTAAAACAAAACATTATTTACACAGTCATGTGTTTTAACGAATACATGTATCTGTGTATCAATATATTATAATGTACAATGATACCGGGTTAAATTAACAAAAGTTACTCAATAACATTTTGGTACAACATTTACAGAATAAGAACGTATCATACATTTAAAGTAAAACAAACGTGCACTTCACTTTTACATGAATGAACATACCACGTTGTAAATACGGTCTTTGACTGTTCAATAATTCATTTCTAAACTGGATATGTTCAGCCCGCACAGTTTACAGATAGATAGATAGCGCGGTCCATAACGTTTTGGTGTATACAGCTTTAGCTGCTCTTGGCGTCATTTTCAAAGACCTAGTTCAATGTAGATATATTAAAACATATATTAAACAATGCAAAACAACATGGGGGACTGAATGTTTCTGTATCTAAGTGATATAAAGATATTTGACCAGAAATTGCTTATTTCTAACCACGTGCAAGATAGTTGCCATTTATAAGTAGAGTTGTTATGACAGGTGAATCCTGCACTAACTTTACACGGACAAATCATTGGATTTTCTATGTCTATCACTCACTAATCATTGGGTCATTCCCTTTTCTAGAAAAGCTGAAAACCCCCAATAAGGTTACCTACACGCAAGATGCATTATTTGATCGCCCAGCTGTAATGGTCATTTGTTTCACATATATTTTTTGGCCACACTATAACGAAAATGCAGATATGTTAATTTCTCTTTTGTGGCCTCTTAATGCACGCGTATGTAGAACGTACTTGAGTTCACAGAGCTGCTTAAATCGTTCATACTGATATATGTAAATCAATCAATCATGTGTACCAAATAAGTTCATGTAATTGCATATATATCCACATAAAGAAGAAATAGTATCATGCACACTCTCATATATACATAGATATAACACAATACATGTGTTACACAACAGTTTTGTAAAATATTATAATGCTGTTTAATGTAAGTTTTTGACCAAATAAATATGCGGTCATGTTTGGTACCCCCCAATTTTTCCCGCTTTTCAACTGAAACTGAAGTTGATTGTTTGAAACACCAGTCATTTTAGTTTTTTAAGTACATTATGCAAACCAAGGTTCAGCGGAAATGACATATAGTAAATGTATGCGAAGTTGTCATAACTCAACCGCGCAGGAATTTGTAATAACTATCTATTGTGATTGTTTAATACTAGTACATTGTATATATATATAGTATGTTGTCATCAATCTTATTAATCGACACATGTGTGAAAGTTGTAGAAAACCGGGTATATCCCAAGTAGGTCAATGACATAGATATTCAACCGAAGCCAGGAGAAAAAAATACCTTGAAATGTTCTCTTTAATTCTATGTTATTAGACTCAAATGAACACCGAATAACTCTACCAATTTTGCTAAAATAAAGATGGCCACCTAAAAGGTTACGCCATTAGTGGTATAGTTACGCTTTTCGTGTAAAATTTACTTGTTTTAGTCAGTGGTCAGAATAGCACTAATTTAGCACATACACCCATTTGATAGCCTTTAAAATGTCCCCTCGGAAATGAGGCCAACGTAGGGTTGGAATGGTTTCTTATATACTACGTTTTAAAAGCATGAACATTCTTGTTATCTGACACTTCTGAACTGAATTGAAATAATACAATGCTTGTTCATTAAAAGTTTTACCTAATGCTGAACAGTATACATATTAGCGAAACAAAGTTGGTACATATGTAGTAAGAACTGCAGGAATATTTTAGATAACTTTCGGGCATTATTTAAAAGCCGTCCACACCTACAATGTAACAGCATTATCAAGTTTGTAGCTCAATGTCATTATTTTATGAATCGTACAAATTTCAGTATCATGTCGCTACTGTTTCGTCATTTTTACCTAGCTTGTAACAATGGGATCTTTTGTTTTCCAAGTTAGGCAAGACTATTTCTTTGAATAGGGATATTGCAGAATTGTGACCCAAAAGGCTAACATCTCAAATCCTAAGCAGACGACATTGTATTTGTCGTCTGCTGCAAAAAGGAACATGTATATTGTAATAGACACTAGGCACAAACAGGCTAAGTTTGTACGATTCTGGAATGTTTAATAATTGAATATTTTTCAAAGAGAATATGAGGATAATTAATACGTTAATTAATTCGATAATTAATACGATAAATAACAAGCATCGGATGACCTTCATGTACAATATTCACATCTGTGTTAAAGTCCTATCAAAGGGGTTCCCAAGCTTCGACTATACGCCAGTGTCTTGTGTTATTTAAAAGTAACTCATAATTCTAATCAGGCAAACTTTAATTTAAAGTCTCAAAAGTCTGTAGATCAATTAATATCTAATTCCCTACTGGCAGCCGCCCACGAAACCTATTGATTATAAAAGCTTGAAATGCTTTATTAATCTCTTAAACACCATTAGACTTTGCACCAGTGTTACTGGTGTTTTAACAGATTATTTTTTATTCATAAAATAGTACTAATTTAGAACACTTATCATGATACTACTGTTTACAATTTCTACATTAATGTGTGTACATGTATATACACTGCCAAGTAACGTTTTAACTGATGCTCTAGGAAAAGAAACAGTAACTGGACTTGTTACAGTTAAGCACATTATGACTTTTGGCCACCTGAATATTTTATGAAGCATTGCGCGATTTTCTCATCAGTACTGCAGTTTGGATTATATTCGCGATTACTTAATGTGCGCTGTTTTCGCGAATTTCCCATTTCGCTCATTAAAAAAAAATCGCAAAATATTCATTTTACTATTCTCCTTTCGCGAAATTAGTATTCGCGAATAAGTATTTCTACTCACAAATCGCTAAATATTCGTCACGCGAAATCACCTAATATACAGTATATGTTGTTGTACATTAATGGAGGTATGATATTAAAACGGGAAAAAGCAGATTCACACTGAAACAATACTGGATTAAAGAACTAGATCAAAACAGTTCACAAAATTGGTCTTTAAGTATTTTAATTTTTTTAATAAAAACACAAGTTATATTCAAACTTAATGTTTTTGTCAATAAACCGTATTAATAACATTGTATTTACATCTTTTACAGCTGCTGTGCTAGTGAATTCAAGTTTAGAAAATAAATAGGTGTTGTACACCCAGTGCACGCACTGTGCTGTGCAAAAGACGAGTTCGTAGGCATGACCGAGTTAATATAATCTTAAGACCAATTTTGCTCTGAATTAACAAAGCCCTTTTTTGGCACAGCCAATCAAAGTCACAGATACCTTCATCCGACAAAAATAACCTGGTTAATGAAACACACAAAAGATAGCGTTACAATAAGTAAAACATCACAGAACTTCCAGCCTGACACTGCCTCAGAGTTGTAGTTGTAGTACCCGCTACGAACACTCTCCTCGTATTGCCCTGTCAAAAGAGTAGACGAATGGGGCACTTAAGTGAGGTATAAATGACTCAATATTACATTTTTGTCTTTATTTGTTATATGTTCAATTGGTATGTTAAAAGACTGCGCAATGTGTCAATAATATTAGTAGAAACGTCTGAAAATAGAAGATTAATGTACTGAACGTCAATAATTGTGAATTACTGGCCTCGTGTAATGCAATGAAGTTAAATTAACGGCGTTTAATTATAAGATTTTGCCCGAGGAAATTTGCCAAGAAAAAGTATTTTTGGTAAATAATGAAATACTCTATAAGTCGATAACATAAGTTAGATTAGAAAAAACGACAAATATTGCTTTACTTGTAACGGATGGGTAACATACAAGGCTTTGCATGAAGCACTTTTACTCGGATATCTTAAACGTTCTCTTTTAAATTAGTTTTTCACTAATTTTATAGATAGGAATAGTTTCCGCTTTGCAAAACCTTTCCAATTTGGAATTACAAGTATAGCAAGCAATAGAATTTGATTTGTAAGACCGTTGGCTATTTATCTCTTATTTGTATTTTCTTTTAAGGGTAAACATTGGTTTGTGCTAGTGATATGGTTCACGTTTTTGACACATGTAACCCTGTACTACAAACGCATTTTAAAAGTGGAATGTTCTGTTTAAACTAACTATAGTCTTACCTTTGAAATTGTCTCCAGGAAAGTAGGATGGTGTTATCATGCCATACTGTACTGTAGTTAGGGATGAAGGTCGCCAAGGAGCGGTTGTTATTCTAGGGCGTGGCTCTGACACTACCTTGTATTCTACAAATGCAAAATATATGCTAGTATTTTACCCATGCCTTCTGTTTGCTTTGAAACCAACATACGAGCAGAATGTGCAAACGGCAAGTCAAACTGTACAAAAGCAACATAAATCAAGATTTTCTTATTGATCCGCTTTGTGATGTCACGGAGTCAGGATGACGTCATATCTCATAATGTAACAGACGAGACCAGTTAAAAATGTCAATGGTACTTTTCTGTTATAGTACAAGAAAGCTTAATATAATATCAGAGGCATTCTTTAAAACCTGATGCGATTTGAAATTATTTAAACACTATATATTGTAATACGTCACTGGAAAGAATCTTTCTCAAACCTAAAGAATCTCAGCTGAAAACAAGCAGTAATGCCCGGTAAAAATAGAGCATGTTCTTTTTGAAAAAAATGCGGTTATTTCGGTTAAATGTATGTAAAATAATAAATAAAGGAATTATTCAAGAAGAACATGTTTATGTTCTGTAATGATTATGTTATATGTCTATTTGCTCACAAATCGCGAAAATGTCGTCACGCGAACATGATCCAATTTACAGTAGAAACTGACAATTACATTTCAGGGAAGGGAAGAGATTTTATTGTTTATTTCAGTCTCATCATTGTACATTACATGATAATATCACATTGCATATAAAATCATATACAAAGTATCACAGTTATTTTGCATTAATACATGTACAATGCCACTTCTATTTGAGTTATAAGAGACTATGAGAAAATAGTCATTATACATTTCAAAATCAGATCAATATTCTATTTTACATGTGTACAGATAAAAACCTAAAACTCCCTTGCTAATCTTTATATCAAAATCTGCCTTAAAAAGAGAAAAGCTTAAGACACTGAAAAGGAATACTGTGCAAATGCATCATTCAAAATAATGGGACTACACTTGATCAGATCAAATGTAGTTTGATTAGCAAAAGGGTTTTAGATGACTTTAAAATAAATTTTATACTAAAACAATATTAGTACATTACTTACATAGTTTTCTAAAAGACTCTTAAAACAGTAATATTACAATTACGTAAGCTGTCCAAAGAACAGCACTGTAACTTAATTTGACTTTAACTAGAACATGTATTAGAAGAGATGAGTACGGTAGGGATAGCAGGGTCAACTTAGTAACTGCACATGTCAGTGTTCTTTTACTTATTATTTATGAGATACGTAAGATTTTTGAGAACAGAATTAATTGTTGATGCTTCCGTTGTTGCATCGGTGACTTCAGTTATTAGAAATACAAACCAGTTAATGCAATATGGTACGTGTTATAGCGGCACCGTATCACACGTTTATTGTTAGCTATGTCTTTTTCTGCTTGATATATTCATCTCAGTGTATCCACTTTGGAAATTTGAAATTATTTACTTGAATTATAATCAGTTCTGTTTTTATAGAAATAGTACAAGATAAAAAGTCTAAATCATCTCACTCCTTAATAATGAACTGATTTATTGATAACAACAAAATGTTTGATAACAAAAAACGATTGATTGATTGAAAAGGGGGTCAGTATTTTCATGGTATCAATAATTCGATTTTATCAGTAAAGCATTTCTTGATATAAAACAAGAATTTTTTTCAGAAGAAAATGGATTAATTTCTTGATATCAAGAACTTATTTTATGGCATCAAAACATAGAATTTTGATTTTTAGTTATCTAGACTTTTTTTTATGAAGGTACTTTCAAATAGCAAAAGGCCGTCCCAAACATCTCATTACAAGTTCTATATTTTATAAAAAAAACTTACCATACAAAAGCATCCGTTCGCTGTCCCTCCCCAGATTGTTCGAGGCATGACATGTATAATACCCAAAATCATTTTTAACAATGTCTATAATATTGAGATATATAATTTTGTCATGATGTCCTTCGTCATATATCTCTGTCCTGTATTTGTACATATCATTAGGCAAGGCTGAACCATTTTTCCTCCAAAAGATAGACTCTTGCGGCGACGCCGACACTTTGCATTGTAATATAGTTTCCTTTCCAACAGACTGACCCATTCGTTTTGTCGGCAACGTTACTTCTGGTGGAACTGTTTGCATAATACAACAATGAATAAATTTCCAAAGAAAATAAAAGAAAACGTTCGAGGGAAACTTGCTGTGTATAATTTTTATAACTGTTATGGAGTAACAACTTAATTCAATGGCTCCTAACATCAAGACATATCGCCTTAGTGATTGCGAAAAGGACGGACAGTTAGATACGCTACAGAAATAAGATCTTTTCTTAATCAAGATATTTTATTTGACCGTAAGGCGTATATCAGCTTTAAAGTCCCTGGAGCACAATTACAAAAAGTTTTATTTTACCAAGAAATATGTCTTATCGACGGAGGTGACCTTAATTTGTATAAAAAACATTTCTTATTGTGCTTTTAAAATCGATAAGTACATGCTAGAACTATAGCGCAGTATTTCGTTAATGATTTTGCAAAAAAATAAGAAAGGCTTTCTGGCAACTCTTTTCGTGAACAAATAAAGACTTGAGTACGAAAGAAAGACTGAGTCAACATTTTAGAGTAAATAGAACATGGTTCTATAATTATCCTATCAGTATATCAGTAAATTCAAAGTGATCCTAGGACTTTATGCGTGTTTTCAAAAGGACGTTAACTAAATGTAAATTAAAAGGGTTTCGTTGTGACAAGGTGTAACATATACTTACATAAAACTGTTACCGTAAATCTTCTGGTGCTCATAGGTAGCACCCCATTCTCTGCATTACATTCATATATGCCGTCACAATAGCGACTGATGTTATGTAATATCAACACCTCACCGATCAATGTGCTCTCCTCTCCTACATAAATAAAAACAAAAAACTTTCGAACTTTGTGGATAACTTTGGCTACATATACAAGTACGACTTTGTAGCAGTCAAAAAATATGCCACTGGGCGAGTGCGTTAGTCACAGCCTCTCCACTATCAAACCATATGAAATAACTCTTCGTAGCGACACACGGAAACTGAGCAACCCACGACTTCAGGATACACAGGGAATCTGCCCTCAGACATGCGGTATTCCAGGCCGACCTTCGTGTGCATATGCCCTGATGCCCATGAATAGTATATAAATTCATTTACACAGGTCTCTTGTTATCTCAAATTATGTTGAAAAGTCAAATTCTTGCTTGCTTCAAAGTCATCTGCTGGTCCCACTTTACTTCAAATTGTTTAAAAGGCGTATACTTTCTGCTGGTTCCAGGCTATCCAATGGTTCTTGTTATTATTATAATAATGATATACAATAATACGTGTATATAATTTAACAGCACAACTTTTCACTTACCACCATTATTCTGATCGGCACCTTTCAGCAGATTGCTTTGTTTATACCACGTGACTACTGGCATCGGCACCCCAGTTGCATTGCATACAAGTTCCACAGTTGTGCCTTCAATAACCTCTAAATTTGTGTTCGCCCAGTCTTCTAAAATCTCCGGGGGCACTACAACCAATAGTTACAAATATTAACAGTTTTTACGTACCAATATACGAAGCGATGAACAATGACTATAATCAGTATCATCCATTAATTTTCTTTAAAAGTGTGAGCTACAAATATCTGTTCGTCAGTAGACCATACAACTGGTCTCGATTATAGTTCCAAACATTAAATGAAGCGTGACAAGTGCGTTCAACTCGGCATTTACCGTTGTATTAATGTAAGCTTTAAATACCAACGCGGGTCGCTTAAGACTGCCAATCCATATTTTAAGTAATACGTGGGGGTGCTTTAAAAATGAATATTTTGCCTTATCTGCAACATTTAAACAATATGCTGTAAACGCGTATATAACGACTCCGGATATAGCGAAATTCTGGATGTAAGGAACACATTTTATATGTCCAAGTTTTTTTCTGTATGTTATATGGATATAACAAACACCGGATACAAGGAACACATTTAAATGGTCCCAACGAGTTTGTTGTAAACGGTGTTTACTGTACGCGCCTTACTTATGCAATAACTTGACTTATCGTGCAGGTAGCACGTTGC
Organism: Saxidomus purpurata; assembly: GCA_022818135.1. NCBI lineage: Eukaryota > Metazoa > Mollusca > Bivalvia > Venerida > Veneridae > Saxidomus > Saxidomus purpurata. The sequence continues at coordinate 2,532,402 of JAFMSR010000018.1, read as the reverse complement.
TCCAACATCTTAGATGATCTTAAGAAATCCAAAATAGCAATATCTATATTAGAGACACTTTGCTGCGATAAATCAGGCATTTCCCACACTTTTTTATTCTTTATAGCTGTAATATTTGTGCCGAGTGCATGATTAGAACACGAGGCAAAACTTACACCTCTAGGAAGTTATCTTAAGCATATTTTTGCGGAACCTTTTAGTCCGCATTAGTGTATAGGGACATGTTTTGCTACGCTCGTCTTAATTTTTACGCAAGCATTAAATCAAATTTTCTTGTAAAAGTCTCGAAAGAGTGGTTTCATTCATTCATTATTCAAAGAGCTGAAGACTTTCACTGACTTATGCTCAATCATTTCCCTGATTTTATTGGGCTACCTCTCTGGGGACCGACGCTCTGTCAAATAAATGAATGTTTGCAAAAAGGGATATAACCAGAAGGATTAACTATATTACTAAGAAATATTGATACTTAACTTTCTCCAGCAACCTTAGAGAATAAAAGCCCATTTTGACAACATAAGGAAAAGGAAGCAACTTAAAACGGACTGAAACAGACAGCTGAGGTCATCAATAAAGGCTTTTAATGCAACTTGTTTGTTCTATACTGAGTCAGATTATTATTAATGACTGCCTTACAAATGTAATAATAAGTTTCCACTTGTAAAAAGTAGGTCCTATAACCATATGTCCACTGACATAATTAATGAACTGATTTCTAACATTATTCGACCCGTTTGTTGGTTAAAGAACGAAGGAAATCAAGCGCTCTCATTGAAATCCTGCAATAAAGAACGCTTCCATGCGCAGATCGGTAAGTGACTATAAGATGTTGAGATCACATGAGATTTTGACGTATAATTTGAAAATTGTGTATTGATAACGCAAACGCATTTTTTTCTTATTTAGGAAATATCATTTACTTCTGAGTGATATAGACGATCATATATCACGATTTGAAGCTCAGATGCGTAGAATATATCGTAAGATAGCGTGTTTTATTTGTATAAGTTACATTACGCTCAAAACCTTCTTGGCTTACATAAGAGAAAATGTCAAAAGTTTTACAATTATAATTTGATCAACTGTCGTTGTGTTTAATACCTGTACGTGTTGAGTAAGAAAAACTTCCGTGCAAGGTCGAAATGTATACAAGTATACTTAACAACTTTAAAAACGCAACCAGGGATTTGGTTTGTATTTTGTCGCAATTACAGGTGTAATTTGGAAAATTCAAGAACATCATGCCTTTTGCAATTCCTTGGTTTTAGTCAACACGTTCATTACAAAATTAAAGCATGATCAATAAATTTTGTAATCGTCAACAAGTTTGCCTATGATGATATACATTTAAATCGCTTATTCAAAATATACGATTTTTAAAAATATTGTTTTTTAAAGTTGTTAAGTATACTTTAATATTCGGCGAATTTTGGATAATAAAAGCCCCTATTAAGTCAGCAGTACTGGCAGATACTATATACGAAATTGAATTACAAACCTTTTACAAATAAGTAAACTCTTTTAATTTGAACATGTGGTTTCGTATTAATCTGACACATGTATTCTCCGCTGTCGTTGAAGCGAACCTCTCTTATCATAAGATTCCAGTCTTTCATCTTAGGTCGCTCAACACTCATCCGAGAGTCATCAATAAACCGACTGTCATCTCTACTTATTACAGTCGTCCTGGGATTCAGCCATATCAACTGTCGAGATAGATAGCACATACATTCATTATATTGTGAAAAGGAGCGTTTAAACGTCAAAAATGACACGCTGGAAACATTAGTTTAAACATTGTTCATTTCAATAAACTTTGCCAGCATTTTCAAAAGATCTGATAAGATTACCTCCCTTGATTAATATTTGATTATTTATGATTCATGTCTAATTGGATTGTCTCCCTTAGACAACGCATAATCAGATGAAAATTCGACAAAGTAATTATGTATAAACTTTTGTGAAAAAGGTTAGACAGTAATGTTATAAGTATTCATTAGAATCTTATCAAATCAATGTATATCAAAAGACAAAATCACATACAGATTTACAATGAATTAATACACAAATGCTTTCAATAATGCATCAGTAAAACAAAAGAACATTAATTAACATGTAACTACGAGATACAACCAATGAGAAGCTGCTAATCTTTGTATTAAAACATATTGCAATAAAAAAAAACTGAATGCAGAAAAATGGTGCTTGATCACTCTACAAAATCATATATCACCCCGGTTAAAGAACACTCAAAACTCAAAATCAAATTGTTAAGGCAATTTTCACCTGAGCATATTAGTTTAAGGTTTAAGGTAAGGAAACAACTGATCTTTCGGGGGGGGGGAACTTTGGACACAGGAATAAATTCCATTTAATTGAACAACTTTGATAACACAAGTTTTATACTATTAGTAGTTCCCGTGGTCCAAAGCATTTAGACCCCGTGGCGCTTCATTCTTATGTGTTCTTATTTCTAGGCTAGGTTTATACGTCACATCACTATAAATTATATATAGGAAACAACTCATCTTTTTTAAGCCAAAGACAACTTTAAGCTAGACGCGTAACTTTGTTTGTTTTCTGGGTAAACACGGATCTTCATTTACATCAACGTTTGCTACAAATATTTCGCTCGCATTTAAAACAAAACCATTAGTTACCGTAAAGGCTCCTTTCCTCTCGACAGCACACGGCAAGTTTGCAGTTTCTCCGGCAACAGCGGTGATGTTAGAAGGAGCGGTGTCAATTAAAGGCATCACGGGTTCTTCTTCCATCAGAGATTGTGCTGGAATAGATCATAGTTGCTCATAATTTATACCTAGAATTTTTACATCAGGATCCTCTGACTTCCAATTTTGGAAAGTATATTTCTTTAAACATGGGAGTTTTGCAGAATTGTGACAACTAAATTCCTGATCAGACGACATTGTATTTGTCGTCTGTTTCGGAGAACAGCTGCTTTATAAGGTATATATTTTAATAGACAATAGGCACAAATGGGTCTTAATAGAAGTTATTAAGTGGGTACTCTGGCGTAAATTGCAAGAAAATTGTCGTTTGATATATTATGAGGGCAGTCATTATGAATTTAAACTGCTGTGCATCTCTCCGCGATAATTGTCTATCTTCAGTGCTCCGGGACTGCATAGTGTAACAGGAGCAGACAAGTTTCCGGAACCGTAAAACTTATATGACTATATCATTGATTCGTTTTCACTTGTCTGAGAGTTACTGTTTTCATAGGAGAACGTTAGTCCTTTAACTTTTCATTTCATTCGTTTTACTTAACAGTAGCCAACATGTCTTCAGAGGAAAATTGAACTTATATGTAGTACAAAAAGCCGAAAAGGGTTGAGAAACAAGTTCTATCGACAAAAACAAATGCTTGCCATTGACATAGGACGATACACGTATTCATGGACGTTTGCTCTATGTCATTACTAAATGCTTGTTAGTACATACGTTGTCTTGATGAACAAGAAATTCAGAATATAAGAGATATAAGAGATTTCACAACTTTCTTTAGAAGCCAAACTGTTGGTGTTTATTTACAAAATGGCAGGCATCTAGGTAAAAACCTACTGATCGTAAGCCAATGGGATTGTTTCCTAGGCAAAGCGTCTGCTGGTCGACAGTGAATACGTGAGAATACGTGGTTGCACCAACTGTAATTCCACACGTTAATATGAATAACATAAAAGCAAGCTAGGTTTGATACTTGTAGTGGGAAAATATTCTTAGGAGTCAGTCGCTTGACTCCGCAATTGCTTGCTTGAACCCCTCTGACCATACCGACTACTCTTTCTGGTACACAATTTGACTCAAACTGGTTTTCCCAAGAAGCAATATTGACTGTATATATAACCTTCAATTCCTCTTCATAATTTTGTTGTTATAATTTGGTGTGGATACAAACGAATATCTCTTGTATCTTAACACTAAGACGACTTACACATCTGTACTAGGGCAAACTTTATATCGTGGTGTTAGGAACCAGTGAAAGATGATTTTATCTGTTTTTACCAATACCTCAATCACCAGGCCAACTGTAATGAAAAGACTGAAACATGTCATGGCTTGCTTCGAGCCAATGTCATCAAATCAAAATTATCCGCTAGCTATTGCCCATTTTTTCTGTGCTCAAGTGTTTATATTACGGATCGTGAAGCTCTTATTTGATATGCTTAAGATATATTGGTCTCTTTTTCCAGACAATTTTCTCTGTCTTGTGACAAATATTCCAATACTTTATCTGTTAGTTCCTAATAAAATATCGTAGATTTATTATAAGTCACCTGCTGTTTAACCTTAGTCGATGTAGTGTACCAGGATATCTATGGAAAAACATAACAGGCGAACACGCTTTCTGGAATTTAAATGATGCGAAAAAAAAACTTACTTAAAATGAATGTAGTACTATAGTTGCCACTATATCTTCCTTGAATATAAATTGAACTGAGAAACAAAACCTGAGCTGTAAAGGAGTTTCAAACGGTTCGACATTTTATACCTCGCAACTGTCTCCTAGGAATTTACATAGATTTATTTATTTTACAAGGTTCGCCTTGACATATTTGAGTTCTTTAACAATAATTATACACCACAGTTCCCATGAAATACATAATTTAAATCAAAGAGCACGTAGTTATCAATATTAAGTTGAGGCAATAAATTAATGAAACAAAAGTAACTATTGTTATGACAGAATATAATTTTCAATGTTTCATTTATATCATATTAATTTTCTTCGTATTTAGAGGACATATTCAAAAATTCGTATATCTACGTTCTAACTCCGGTATCAATAATTTTGATAATATTACAAATCAATTCTAATCAATTCTATTAGTCATGGGTACATTACATTATATTACATGCACACAAAGAATAATAACAGGCAGTGTTAGATGTATGTCTTAAAACTTTCATGTTCACCCGAAAGACTGAATATCACTGACAAAAAATGTTTGACACTGAGAGTTTCTACATTCCCCATACAGTCAAAATTTAGCCCAAATGAGATTGATATGTTCATTACCTATTTTTTCTCTATAAAAATGTACAATAAAGTTCTCGTATTGAGACCACCCTTCGGTACAGTAGAAAGTGGTCTCATTAATGAATAGGTCTTATTAGCGATTCCTTTTTACGATGAAAATGAGCATTTGGTTCCGAAATGTCTGGTCTTAATATCAAGGGCGGTTACAATATCGGGTGGTCTTAATAGCAGAATTTTACTGTCCTTAAATTTCAACTTGGACAAGGCCAATGCAATGGAGGACATGTTTGAAGCAGGTCTGAATGAAATGCTAGTAAAAAACGTTAAGTCTTGAAGCGGTCGTGAAATATCAAAGGTACATTACTATAACGACTGAAATCTTCACCGATGACAGAAAACGAAACAGCGGGTATTGAATTCATTGTTTATGCTAGTGTTGAACGTTTGCAAAAAGTACTTAATGTAATTTAATGGCATGCAAAAAACAGGAATGCTATAGTGTAAATAATTATATGCGGCAAATAAACCGGAGTGGCTTTCATGAAAATTGCCACAGGACATGATTTGATCCAGCGTTCAAAGTTTCATTACAATTCTTATAGTTAAAATGAAACGCTCTATGGTAAAAACGCTCCTAAATCTATGAGTTGTCAAGGGATGTCATTTGACTGTATAAAATTTGGGATTATACAAATATATATCAGCAAAATGACAGTTGCTAGGCAGTTCTTCTTTTAAAGAAGTTGATACTCTAAGCCAGCGGCGAGTAGTATATACTGATTTGCCAAATATAAACCTATAGAAATGTATATAAAACTTAAAGAACTTTCTCTTAAAGATGAGCTTAAAATCTATTATTAAGATGGATTGAAAATGATCTGACACAGAAAATGAATACCCACTGCACCAAGGTGTTTATAAAAAAAACACTTTCTGTAGTCCCTTTCATACAGCAATTTTCATGTAATACTTGACGTTGTTTTTTTTCTTCATGACTTCTTGTTTCTCCAGTAAGACAATATAATTGGTAGTATGAGTAAAACAGGTAATATTCTAATATCCAATGTACTGTAAATTGAGTAATATTTGCTATCATTAAATTTTCGTTATTTTCGCGAATTTCCCATTTCGCTAATTAAACTATTTTTGCGAAAGATTAATTCAACATATATTTATTTTTAGAGAATTTTCCTTTTGCGAATTTTAAAGTCGTGAATAAGTCTGTATGCTCATAAATCGCGAAAAATTTTCGGGCGAAAACTACATAATTTATAGTAACCTAGGGCCTTTGCATATACCCAAAATATTCAACTTTATCATAGAAAACAAAAATATTTTCATCAGGATTTTATGATAATACAAGAGCACTAAAATAACTGAAAGGAAACTTGTCTTTTTTAAATGTAATCATGTCACCCCTTTAATCTCAAAATTACATCAAAATTGATTGGCTGTTTACGAGTCTCACAAGACCTTGTTAAATTTCAAACATTTTCTTAATAAGAAAATACAAATGCACATACTTCTGCCCTGATCTATGAATGGCCCTTCGATTGAAAATGGCTCATGATTTATCATTTACGATAAAACTGTGTTCCGTTTATTCTAAAAAAAAAATATACCTTTCATATCTAATCTGCTCTTTACTAAAAACGTTGTCGGAAAGCGTTTCATCATTGAAAGAAATACTTCGCTATCTATATAGCAAATACATTTGGTTTAAAAAAGCAACATTAGATTTTTTTTACATATAACGGTCATTTTCGCCGATAAGACATCTTTCGTTGTAATGTAAGAGTCACAAGTAATTTTAAATCGAAATTGCTAATAGAACTTTAAGTAAATCTATGGAACTCATGATATAACACGTTTGTTATTTCTTCTAATCAATCATTTAAAAGGTTGTAAAAGAAAAACAAATATCTAAATATGATTAAAATTGGAATTTAATGTTTTGAAATACTCCAGAAACATGTACCAATAAGCGAAAAAATAGACGAAAATAAAGCGCACTATTTTTTTTCAATTACAGTAAACTCCGTATATAACGAATTTCTTGGAGACCATTTAATGTCTTCCTTATATCCAAAGCATAGCATTTTTAAATTAAAAAACAATTAAAACACGGGTCAAAAAAAGTTGTTCCTTATATCCGGAGTCGTTATATATGGAGTTAATTGTATATTGCAAAAACAGTAAGACACGACACGAATTTGAAAGAAAGGCATATCTCAGCATTATGTTAGAGAAAATAAAACTCAGTTCTATCATTATTCTATCAGTAAATTCATATTTGTATCCGTGAAAGTTCATGTGATCGTGGGGCTATAATGGGTTTTCATTAACATGAATATATTGCCCCATTTTTGAAGATATGTATACAGTGAATACCGTATATTACGAGTCAGGATATAGCGAAATTCTGGATATAAGGAACATACACGATATTTTCCCTTCTTTATTTAAAGTGGAATTATGCACATTTTTTTCAAGAAAAATCCAGCTGAAATAGGTGTGTGTAAAAAGGGCAGAGGAAGTAGTAGCTTTTAAACCAATACGCTACCAGTACGAAATAAGAACTTTCCAAATATTACTTTTCCTATTTTGACTGGGAGAGTCAATTATAAAAGAAACTGCAGGCAGGGGTTGCTTCCCTTCCACTACCGAAATCTCTACCAACAACTACAACAACACAAGGGAGATCACTGCGAAGAAAGGAACTATTATCTTATTTGTCCAATTTTCTTCATTTCTAAAGCACACACTTCAAATACGAATGCGGCATTATCATTAGTTTATCACATTTAAATTCACAACAACCGAAACTTGCTTTTATAAAACTGTCACCAAAAATACACTATGTGCAGTAAGATGAACATAACGCCACCGTTTAATATGAAAATTCAATATGGATATAACAAACTCCGAATATAAGACACAAATTTAAATGGTCTCCAAAGTGTTTATTTTTTACAGAGTTTACTGTAATACCTTACTGAGAGGCTGCCATCGGTCTATATGATTTATGTACATGTTCATGTAACATCAAAGCATATGACTGAGTTTGTTTTTTATTTTATACGTAGTTTGTTTCGTACCGAAAGAAAGCTTTGTCCTTAGACGCTTTTCAAAAAACAAATATCATTTCCTTTAAACGTTTGACAAATGAAACCTTGTTTACTAAACATTAGCTTGCTTAACATGATCGCATCCTGCATCGTAGGAATATGCAAATTAATATAAATGTTTTCTTTCAAAATGGAAGTTTGAAGATAAACACACCCCAGGAAATCGTAATTTGATACTTCGTTCGGGATAAATAAGAATTTTTCCAACCCTTTTCGCGGCTTTTTATGTAAATTTCGCAGTCTTTTCAATGGAATTAAAAGTGTAGAATTTCGGCGCCGATATCACTTGTACATCTGACAAAATCTAATTTGTCTTCGATATTTCCCGAGTTCTCAGATGTAATTCACAGTCACATGAAATCAATGGTTAGATCGTATCACGACTTTTGCGTGGTCACAAACTTGTTCGATTAAACTCTGCAGCTGGTAATGAGACATTGAGAACTTTGCTGTGAGATTAGAATTATAATGAAAGCACTGGATTATAAAGGCTTTTTGTCTATACGACCGTTTATTTATAGCTCGTAAGCCATTTAGGCCGGGAAAATATTCATTTGTTGTCTGCCAAAAGTAAATTTGTCAAGGACGTAGTCTACACTGTACAGACATACCCGTGGTACTTTTAAGCACAATACAGAATGGTATATCTAGGCTCCTACCTTTGTGAATTTAGAGGAATATGACCATAATCAACATACGAGGATTCCTCGTATTTTCCTTAGATGGGACATGCAGCTTCACTTTTCATATCTTCTTTAAAAAGTGACATATGAATGTTTTACCAGAAGTCGTTTAAGGAAGCACTCGAAAAAAGCTGAAATTTCATTCACAAAAAAATCAAACATTTTATCTACTTTATTATGCTAAGAAAGCATGTATACCTGTAATTTTTAGGAACGGTCTTTGCAATCTCTAAACACAAAAAATTAACAAGCAACGAAGTGCATCACTCCAGAAAGAAAAAGGACATCAAATAAAAAAACTTATTCTACCTTTCGTCTATGTTTTAACAAGGCGTAGAGCTAAAGGTAACCCCCTATGCCTCACAAAAATGTTGCATTTTATCTCTTTGTTCCCTGTTTGAGGGAAACGATACACCTTCAGTCACAGAACAAATAAGAGATTACAATTAATTTGGATACAGAAATCAAAAACTCTGTGTTACGGTTCCCTCAGGAAGATGCACTGAACGGTTTAAAATCCTACTGTTTAATTAAGGGAGCTGCCCCTAGATATAACTTTTGTTAAGTATATGTTTGTGTTCAGTGCGATGCATTTATGAAAATAAATTGGTCGAGCGCGGCGCATTAACCTACATAGTGTTTGAAATTTATTTTTTGCAAATCAAAATTGTTTCCCTATTTACTGACTCTGTATATAATTGATTTACCTAAGTTAAAGTGCAGCGAAAACTGCGCTGCGATTGGACATATAACGTAACATAACATATAAACGACGGGTAAGACTTTTTATTTCATCAAATTGTAAACATGAGCACCATCAGTTGTTGTCTTTTATTTGTTGAGATATTGAACATACCTTTCCATACTGTGCTAGTTTTCATAAGGTTATGCAATTTGTCTTAAACAAGCATTTTGAACATTAAAGAGAATGCAAATAATCTCGTGTCAAGGAAAGTTTGCTCCCTCGTTCAGTATTTGCTTCCTCAAGTTTATTTCTTAAAGAGGTTTTTGGGGAAATTGAAGAAGTGAATCAATAAAGGCAGAGATATTATGGCATGGAAACATAGATGTTGTTTTAATTTTAGTGACGACGGGACCATTTCTGATACCAATTGTGTGAATGATAAAATTTCCAATAGCGCGGCGAATCATTTCACGTCATTATCTGAAAGACTTAATTGCTTTCCTATGCTCGCCAAATTCACTTGTCACCCTTCCATGGAGTCTGCTTTTTCATTTTCAAGAATACATGTAGCTTTATTTTTGGAATGGAGGTAATTTATTTTCAAATTTATCACGTTAATTTCACAAGCGTTTTGAATAAGCTGGCACGATTAGCTAACAGAGAATTGAAAATGTCAAAGTCGGAGTGTACAGTGTGCTGAAATGATGTTGAAGACGGTCATCAATATGTTTTGATAAGCAGTAGCAGAGTTTGTAGATATCAGAAAATCTTTGTTAAACTTTCATGGATAATGTTTATGTTTGAATAAACCTGTATAAGCTCAACAATGTACATTCGAACACAGTTATTCATAAATAAAAATGAATCAAATACTATTAAGTGTATTTAGACATTCTTTATGCGATATAATAATAAATACTATACTATCATTGTGCATTCTTGCACACTGGCCCATAAGTAATGTAATGTTATTGACAACACCACAGTCAGTCTTTCAAAACATTGGACAAACCGTTCAAATAATAACACATATAAGCTATATTCAGCAGGTGGCAACTGACATATGAATTCACTTAGCGACTACTGCATTTCATGATAATACTGCGCATCCATACAATATGATCATGATCAACATTGTTCGCTATTCAGTCAATAAATTGTCTGCCAAAAGTCCATTAAAAATATAAGTGGCATAAGAATTACGGAAGCCCCTTCGTACATTAGACAATAGAAACTTCATACAACTTGCATAAGTTTTAAAAGTCAAAAAGTTCTATAATTATGACGTTACAAAAAACATAAATTTTTAATGGACTTTCAATGGATTTTTAATGGACTTTGAACAAAAATGTATGACCATACAAGAGGTTAAACATCAACTACAATGTTTATAGATAATTTGTCTTATGTAACCACTTTTTCCAAAGAGTAGTATGTATTGAAACCGCCCCTTTACAATAATAGTAATTGCAGGCATGTGATTGTGCCCTTAGTTTGGTGTCTAACAGATCATACGCCGGTCCCTCTGGGATCTCTGGGCCAGGAAACAAATTTCTCTGATTTTGCGCTGCAATAATTACATTGACATGATTATCCTAATGGATTCTACATACAAGAAACTTGAGATGTAATTACTAGTGTCCGTTCAGCAGACGCCGTCCATTCTAATATATTACACTCACAGCATTACTAAAACATACACAGATCGGGCACTGCTAAATTGTCAATTACATTGGATAGACAGACTTAAGAAGCAACATGTCAGGTAGTACCGTATCGTGTTCAGTCAGGGCTATCATCTTCTATCTGGCAATTTACTGAGCGACACGGCGATACACGATATAACGATGGCCACTGGCGTTTTTGTTTTTATCATCGTTACATGGCGCATTGTTATCGAATACATGTATTTTCCTCATTCCATGTGTGTCATCGCATTATCGCGCAATGAATTGTAAAAGGTAAGGCAATATCGCTAACGGGACACTATGGGGCCGAGTATAAATTCCTCGAGTTCCTTCTTTTTAGCCAACAATATCGTTGTTATCCAAAGGACTAAAGTGGTTTACAGCAGTATTTCAATATTTTAATACTCTTTCAAAGACTAGTGACTGGGCAAAACATTTCTCTGAGTGAACAACATCCCGTTCATTTAAAATTCAAATTTAACATCTGAGTTGTCGGCATGCTCGAAAAGCAATAAACTGTTGCCTAATCAGTGAGACGGTAATCTTGTAACGTTAATAAATTGCCTGTTAAAGTTTCAGCTAAATTGTTTCTTTCTAATTCAACCGAAGAGCGTTTGTTACCAGGAAAACTTTTCAGCTGATTTCGCATTTATAACAAATTTGACCAGATCATTTATATTGGGATTCGTTAAGTCTGAGTTTAAATCAGGAAAAAGCGCAACATATTCGTTCAGCAGTTAGCGAAATTGGTACTTGAACCTAATTCCATTTGTACTTGTAGTACATATAGTTTTAAAAGTAGGGCTACCACTTTTTCTTGTATATTCAAGGATCATTTTTATCAAACTTGTACAATAAACAGTAATCTCCGAATAAAACTTGATTTGATTTGAAGCAAATTTTATGAAGGTCCGTCCACAAGAGCATTTATATTAGCTTTTATTCTTGGATGAGACCTCGGCATGTCTCCTATCATGCCTATACCTAGCAAAATGTGATTTGTCTGTGTCCAAAATAGGAGAGATTTATCTGACTGCAATTTCAAGTCAGTTTTAGCCAAAGATTGAATTTGATTGGTTGCCAAAAAGAAGGTCAATCGCGGTGACCTATGAGATCCGTATAAAACGAACTTCTTTGGACGATTTAAATTTACTAGGTCAGTCATAGGTAGGATCTCATTGGTCCACGTGACTGACCTTATATCAACAACCAATCAAAATCAAGCATTATGTAGTATGACTGCAACCTGCCTGTCTTTGATAGGGTCACCTAATTTTGACATTAAACAACTTAAGTTAGGGGCATGAATAGGAGAACATGCCGGATGGTACTACTTTAAGCCTCGGACGAGGATGATGGACCCAAAAAGCACATATAGAAACAAACAAAAGATTTAAATTTGTTTCTTATATTCCAAGTTTGTTATATCCATATAAAATAAATTTTCATATTTTATAAAAAAGAAAAAGATCGGGCCTAGAAAATGTGTACCTTATATCCGGGATCTCACGATAACACGGAGTCAACTGTATTACACTTCACAATGGCCAAAATGTTTATGTTCGCGTAAGATGATTAAAACACGATGAGTGCTCTGAACATACGTGAGAAATAAAGTTATACAAGCCAGTGTTGTTTCTGTTACTGACAGACATAAATGAAAATACACTTAACTATATTTCTGCAATTCTAATTCTTAACAGGGATAGTCCATTGTCTAAGAGTAAAAATAAGAGAAAAATATTTTCTTACGCTTTAAACAGCAACATCACTTTAAACCAAGGCCAAGAAGGCATAGTTTTTGCCTAAAAGATGAGCCTATATTTAGTAAGTAGCTATTTTAAATAGGAATATTTTTCCGGAGAAATAACATGAACTACCACCAGCAATGCCGCGTTTAAGTATTATTAATGACTTGCTTTTTGAGAATTTCAAGTTCTTCCTAAATATACGTAGATAATATCAGACAGAAACAGTTTTATTTATGTCGATATATATTATATATGAGTATGCTATCTTATGGTTTGTTTATCTCCAGTTTCATATGTAGTAAAATGATGTGCATGTAAATAAATGATGTGGTTTCATGAGGGTATATATATATATACTCAATTTATGATATATTGCTTGTGAAAAAAGCTTTGAATCTTATCGAGTCACTATCGAGTCTGCTTCTTGGAAAACCAGTACTAGTGTCATATGAGGAGGTACGGTTGTGAAACCAATGGGGCTCGAACCCGCAACCTCCGGCTTGATGATTTGGTTGTTTCTTCTGGTATATTGTCTACAATACAGTCACAATAAGAGTTCATCAAACAAAACACTTTCATTCAAAAGAAATGGTGCCTCAAAAATGAATTGTGCCTAACATTTATTTCTCGATTTTTCTCTTGCAATTTAGAGGGGCATAATCTATTTTGTATCCTTGCATACTTAAGAAATTGGATATGGATATAAACTTATAACAACATATAATCAAAACTTCTGTGATTTTTAAACAAACTAGCAAAGTTACTTAATTTTTATTCCTCAGACGGAGAGTGATTCTGTTCTACATCTGTGAAGGGTGAGCATAGCATGCAATGTTCGTTCATCACTCGACACCCTTTTAAATAGTTCAAGGTAGTGTTCAAATTGCAAAAAGTGACATACTTTTTGAAATACTGCTGGGTAATGGTTAGATAAAGGCTTGCCCGAGAAGGCTGTAACATTTGTCAATGTTGCCAAGAGTATTCCACTCCTTTGTTATTAAATCACCCTAACTCGTAACAAATACTAACTCCATTATTGTTTCAAGGCATTTCAAATACAGATTTTAAACCTTGCATAAAAAATTCATCGTTATAATCTTTTAAGAGCCTCCGAATTTCAGAAAAGTCGGCACACCGAATATAAGTCTGAAGCATTAAGATAGAAAGGAATGCGAGCGTGGTGAAGTGTCACTAACACTACTCGTTCTTATCAATAAGTGTCGTTCTCTTTCCATCAATCAGGGCCTCCTGGGACTTCTCGTTAAATCTATCCATAGTATGGCCCATTAGATAGCCGCCAATTAAGATTTATCATTTGTGTTGTTTTACTCTTTGTCGTTTTAGCGCATTCATCGGCGTAGCTGGGACAGACAACTGTTTACGGTCTGACTCAGAATATATAGAAATCATAGCTCACTTTTTTAAGATAATGTAATTTTTCCATATGCATGTTTAATATAATTATTTAACCTGACAACTTTCAAATAATTTTATCAAAATGTTGTATACATGAACTATTTATAAAAGAGATATTTAAAAAAAAATTACAGTTATCTAAATATAACATCCTTAAATGATAAATAACTCTCATAATCCCCCACCCCCAACCCACAAAACGCTTAAATGAACATTTAAGGACACTATCACGTCTTATTTCGATAATCTGAACGTTTATCATTGCGATTTAAAGCTGAAACATTGTGGCATGGGAACGATTATTTCAATTAATTACAGTTTTTATATCATTTAAATCGCCACCAGCTTTAAGATGTGAAACTTTCTGGTAACTTTTATTGCTTGAGTATCCGTAGGAGTTTTCAGTTTTCCTATTAGCCAAAATTGACAGAAAAGCCAATGTAAATAGCCTGTGTTTAAAGGTGTAGTCGAAAGGAAATTAAGTGTTGCTAGAAGTTCTCTGATAGTCTAAGAAAGTTTTTATGATCAACCATTAGCATTCGTCCACCTTTTATTGACACTTAGATATTTATATGTCTTAAGGACCATCATCAACTTCCTATGTTTAAAATTTAGTGTCCCCCTCTACCACCCCCTTCATTAACAGAGAAAGACGTGATATATGGACCTGTTTTCTACGTCTGTGCGCTATACAAACTACACAGATATGTTTCGAGATTGTAACTTTATATGAAGGTTATGCCAGTATTAAAAAATCATTTGTCAGTTAGAACATTGACTTATCTCAGACAATTTTGTCAAGTTTAGGCCAGACAACAAATATGTATCATCTTCATCTTTTATATTAGAAAATGAAGCATCTTAGTCATCCTGACGGTATATGAAACTGTGATTATTGTTGTCTTTGTAAATTTCGGAGCTTGAGACAAGATCTAATTCTTACAAAAACTCGTTCTTAACAGGAAGCCTACACTAGCTTTTATAAGTGATGTATTCCTACATGGAGATTGTCATAATAATATTATCATTAAATATATTTAGAACTTTAGAGGTTAGAAAAACGATATTTATCAAAATATGACTAAAATATATAGGATTGTATAATTCTTTTATTTGTATTGAATATTATGGAAAGTCTTTATTTGCCTATCAAAGAAAAAAAGGTAATCTTTTCTATCTCAGTGCAAATAGGAGAGAGCTATTTTTGTGCATGTTTTATATGGTTGATGTTCTTGTTTATAATTATGAATGCAAACAAAAGAAATAACTAAAAAAATACAAGTTTTTTCTTGCATGTTAACATTAAGATTATATTTTAAAAACTTACTTGACCAAAATGCAGACTTCTTCAATAATATATCTAAGTAAGTAATTTCTCTGACCAGAAATACAACAACTTGTTGGCTAGATGACAATACAAAGAATTATTTGTAGCCGTATTTCTAAATTTTGCATCATTTACACATTCAAGCTAGCCGCTTTTTCTTCTTTCAGATCAAATGTAATTACCAGCTAAAGAACTCAAATCTTTTCCATATCAATCTAGGCTTTGTCTGATATGATATTCAATTCATATAGAAAATTTTGTATGAAAAGAAGAAAGTTCATTGCACATTCAGTTCAGACAATAAAGGATTATATCTGACGTTTTCTCGGCACGATGTAACAGTAAAGTGTAATCGCCGGAAACTTTCAGATCTGTCGCATCAATTTCTCTTTGCAAAGAAAGCTGAATGTTTAACTTACAGTGGTGCCAAAAGCTGCTTTCTTTTGTGTCCCATGTGGGTTATATTCCCATGAAAGAGTGAAAATGGAGTTAATAGATCATTCTTAATGAAATTTCTTGTTCTGAAAGGAAATAATGTTAACGCATACTGTGCAAGTACTCTAAGAAATACATCTAAGAACAACAGTCACGCTTGTAAATAACTTAAGTACAACTGAAATGGGCGTTAATCTGCAAGAGGAAATGGTATGTTAGTATCTAGCAAATAAGTTACCAATTAAACTTAATGCTGTTTTCACTTAAAAGAAATACGACTTCTTTGTTTGGGTTTGTCTTTGCTTCGACACTACCTTAATGAATCACCCAAAACATTTTACGCAAAATAAAAACATACCTTAACAAATAAACTATGGCAACAAACAATCTGAAACTTATGTATGCAATTAAAAGTATGAGTATTATAAAAAAATGAATAAAAATTTTCATAAGAAAAGTGTACAGTAAGCTTTTCCAGTGTTTAATTGAATGGCACCTTTTTTCCATTTTTAGCCCCCTCCCCTCCAACAGCTCTTAAAAGTCACGTTACATTGCTTGTCAGTACTTACATTAATTTTGTATACGACCAGTCATTAGAACCGTCATGTCATATAACTGTAATTACTGGAATATTTGTAATGAAATTATTACGCGATACAGTAAAGTTAGGTAATGTGAAAATGACGTAAAAGATGAACTACATTTTTTGTATATTGACACAAATGTTTACAACCGATACATAAGACGGTATAACATGAATACAAGAAGTAAATATGGCGGGCTTTTTTGTGAAGGATAAGTGATGCGTCACTGTAAAGTTAGCATCAACATTTGGCACAAACCCGAATGAATTTGAAAATTTGAATGCAAAATTTAAGTACCCGGACATTTCATCTACTTTACCATCCGGTCATTCCAAACGGATTTCTTTTGTAGAAACTTCGTTATTTTAAATTTTGAGTTCGAAGTTACAGTACCCGATTCGCGACGGTTCAATTGTTCTGTGGATCGGCCACTCCAACTGATTTCTTAGTCATTGGAAACAACGCATATAAAAACTGATAAACAAATTATTTTGAGAAGCATCATTATTATTTGGCTATAAATCATTCCTTTTTTGCTGTGTTCTTCCATTACTATATCAGTGGTGCTGCCCAAGAGGGCGGTGTCTGTCACTGAGTCAAGAAAAGTTTAAATGAAAGCTGGAAATAAATTTGTAACACATTCATGGTTGATTGTATATTGAGTTTTTTTTTACAAACCATAGACTATTGTTTCGAAATATACATATGCAATCATGGTTAATACAAGCGTTTTTAAGATTTTCATTCGGTTCTTTTTATACAACTGTGCTGATTACTATTTCAAAGATTGTTTTAAAACTGTGAATGTTAGAGAACCAAAGTCATATCATTCAATTTTTGGTGAGATTTATTTGAAGAAAAATCTGTTTTGATGATGTAATTGTTTATTTTTCAGATCATGTTACACTGACGTAAAGACTTTGGTTTTGGTTAAGTCTGAACACATTTATTTGTTGAGAGTGTTGCTAAGGAATTTTCAATTCCAAATTCCCTAATAGCAGATCGCATTTCATGAAAGATCACAGAGGGATCAACCCCTTGAAAGCAATCATTAATCTCGCCAGAGAATGATTTTTTTTCATAATTACATCTGTTGTTAAACAGGGCTTTCACATAACCCATGCCAAGTACACAAGAATGTTGTTTAGGACTGACAATGATAATTAGAACACCGTGTAGAATGGTGAGCATAGGAAGAAAGTAGACGGCACAGAAAATAAACCATGATCAAGATATGGCGTAGACTTAACTAAGAAAATAAATACCAAAAACGGCGATGTTTGCAGACATTTGGAACGTGTCTTATAAACCTGATAGCAAATATCCACAATAGTAGCATATGTCATGCATATTTAAATATTACAAATGCAAGTATAAAAACATGCTTCATCTACTGCATCCGTAAAACTATCGATAAAACAAAACAATTTTGCGCAGCAATCAGAATGGAAGATTTGCCGATAACTGACGCTTGAATACAATCCGCAATAAAACCAGAAAATTTGGTAACAAATCGCTTTCGTTGTCTCCTGTATAGACTAATTGGAAATCAAATTATAAGAAATGAACACGGTTCGACATGACTTGCATTAAAAGACATTTATCCAAAATGTCTAACGCTGAATTAGTGGCACATCGATTCACTATGATCCAGCCTCCCTTATTGGAAGCGACAGCAGTGTGGAAGCGTTTGAATATTTCAGAATCTAGTGTACTATTTAAATGACTTTATTTGATCATAGTTGTAACTCTGAAATAGGAACTGTAAAAGGCTTTGATATGCTATAACAATAAATTCCGATAGCGGTAACAGTTTTAGCAGTAGTTTGTTTTTAATAGAAAGTAGATAAAGTAGATAGTTCTTTCTATTGTTTCATGCATGCTGTGCGGGGGCATTATTGATAAGTGCATGATTTTAGCAATTTTCATTACACTCCCTTTTTGTTATCTAATTTAGAAATCGAAAGGGCAGCAAATGTCTATAATTTTGAACACGTAACAAATTTGTTTTTTCATAAACAAGGATGCTGAATTTGATGAACGAAAAGACGACAAAAGATGTAAAAGCAATAAGAGCACTGAAATGAAATTAGACTCTTTTTTTCGGAAATTAAAAGAAAATTAAAAAGCTGTTTGACTGTATAACACATTTTTCTAAAAAAGTTATTTGAAGATACTGAAATATTTGAATTACTTTAATTTCATGACACTTCAACACAAAGTAAGCAAATATATATATAAAAATGAACATTTTATCATAATTTACACATGGTGAAATTTGTGTTTAACTTAAATTTCAACTTTACAGATGTTTTAGTTTTTTAAAGTTTCATGATTAACTCCAACAATTTCTTTCGTTCACTGGACAGTCATTTTAAATGCTTCAAAAGCAATAACAACAACAACAACAAAACAGTGATTGCTATGGTTGCCCTTTCTATGATGAGAAAGATTAAGCTGAAATATGCCAAGTTTGAGAAATACTTTCATGATCCCCATTTTTAAATGATAGTAAACCTATAAATTTGAACATGTGTGGTCACTTCACATAAATAGCCGCTTGCCTTAAGTACCCACTACTATTGTAGAAGTGAGTTTATTTTATGTTAAATGTATCTTTATTAAGATGTCACCTACTTTTTTGGCCATTGTTAATACACCCAATGATTAGCTAGGTTTGACAGTAAACTTGTAGAAGAGCGTTCCATAAAAACCTTATAAAATAGCACAAAGGGAAACTTCTATAATTCGGGTATTATTCGCAATGGTTTAATTTTCCCCAATTCGCTTATTTACATATATCTTGGAAGATTCATTTCACATATATTTACTGTTAGAGAATTTTCCTTTCGCGAATAAATCTGTTTGCACGCAACTCGCGAATGTTTCGTCACGAGAAAACTACCCAGTTTACAGTATATTTCACTTTATAGGATTGTTAGCTGAAGCATTGCGGATAAAAGGCCTTTTGTAAGGAGACTTGTTTCTGCTGTGAATCAGATGGAATTTGCCACTGGCCACGTATTCCATTACTTAACTTTGCGAAAGTCAATATTTTAAAACAGCTTTAAGGTCCGTGCACACAACAATGAATATTATTCTACGCTTTATAATATTTATAACGATTTCTCCGAAAATTGATTTTATAAGATGTGACAAGCGAAAAGAAGAGACAACTTAGAATGCTAAAAATGAGCGCGTATTGTGTTTTGTCTAAGACATAATGTTTCGCATTACTTCACCAGAAACGGAAGGTAATTTGACGAGAAAGAATTGAATAAAATTCCCATAACAATTTTAGATTCTGTGATATGACTCAAACGCCTTGGAGTGTTTGGATAATTAACAACAAGGTTAACTGCAGAGGATGAACAAGCTTAAGTTAATGAGTATGCTATTGCACGGGATCTAAGTTGCTATTATATCATTTTAAAGACAAGAGAACGTTCTTATTATCTCTCACAATCTAAAAAAAATGAGTGATGATGTAACCGAGACTGAACTTCAGCTAGACCGACTAAACTTGTTTGTTTAATCCAAATATTCTAAAGAGATGCGAGTACCCTATAAGGCTTGTAAAGATCACCATTTAATAAAACTTTTACTGTTATAATCAAAGGACTGAAAGTGCTGGAGGATCGATTGTCTCTGAACAACACAGTCTGCACACATACATGTGTAAATATCAGGACAACATAGACTGTACACATACATGTGTAAATACCAGGACAACCTTTGCACGAGTAAAGTTATTAACTGGAGACACAACTGCCAAATTTAGACCTATCACCATTTGTGTAAACTTTACTTTTGAGATAGGAACCCATGTGCTTACATTATGTCATTCTGTGACTATGTTCGACAACCCTATGACGTATTAAGCTGTGAATCGTAACTGAGAAATGAATTTTGACAAAACTGAACTGAAAATTTATGGTTTGAACAACTTTTAATGTCATTCAAAAGTTATTTGATATGCCCATAAGGTTGATTGTATTGTGCCAATTAATTCGGATTAAACGTCGCACCCAACAGCTAAGGTTATATTGCAACTTCCGGCTTTCGTGGAGGAGGAAGACCCTTGGTGCCAATTCCCTGTATCAGAATTTGGGGGTCATTTAGAAATTTCACGGGTCATACCCTTTATTGTAAAAAAATAAAAGGCATGACTACATGTATATGTTAAAGAAGTTTTGGGGAGGCTGCGTTTTTGGTACGTGGCGTTCCCTGTTTGATATTATTTTTGTTTTTTTACTCAGTTTACTTCTGTAAAACTGCATGTAAAAATCACAAATGGTGGGTAATCAAAGGGTTGGCAAGATAACTGGTGTTTCTCTTTGGATGCTTTCCATTTTGTCACTGCATCTCAAAAGTCAAATTTGTCCACAAAGCGAATTTTTCATAAGTGCATTCAACCATAGACATTAAACTTGGATATTATTTGGCACACTGAAACCCCTTTCAATAGTGACAGTCTGATCGAAATTACTACAAAATGATCATTAAAATCACTCAGAAAGACGTTTTTGTTTCCCCTTTTAAGGTTCGTCGACAATCTCTTGTTGTGCGTCAACGATACCATGATGACGGTATCATAAGAATCAACACACACAAAAACGCAATGGTACAAAATGCGGGTCGATCCGAAATCAGACGACAACGACGACGGAATAGGGTCAAAATTATACATATCCCATACCGGAAGCGTATTTTATAAACAATTTATCTTGCATTTCGAAGCGTTTTGAAATGTTTTTTGTAGTAAATTGATCATACACATTTTAATTGCGTCATAGAAGACGCTCTTTGCTATTTCTGTTGCGTCATTGACAAAATGAGTGCGTCAAACCCGCAGAAAACGCGCTCTCGCGGAAACACTGAATTCAGAGTATCCGGTGCAGCGATACGTATTTCACGGGTCTTACATTTCTCTTGTCACATCGGTCTGACTAGAAAAACCGCGTAGGATAATAGTTCTATACAGAACAGATACCTCGTTGATTTAAGTTACAAATTATAAGAAAAACAACAATTATAATATTATGCTATTCTGAAATGTTTTGATATTAATTAGATCTGTTACTATATACTTTTTAAAACAGTGGACAGTATAATTCGTAACAACAGAATATATGGAACTACTTGTTTGTATGTAAAGAGTTCGGCTAAGAGTACTCTGTGAACATTGGATCCAATTGAATAAATCAATCGATCCAAAAAGGAATGTAAAAATTGTACTTTAAATTTATAAAAGTGAATGTGAAAATTTTACAGTCAAAACTTAATAATCCCTTTTTGTAAGGTTTGTTTTAATTCCGTCCATCTGCACTATATTATACGAGATTAAAGTTCTTTCTTATATATTTTCATAACATTCGTTGTTTAAGCTTATCTGATTATGATTCATCATGGCCATTTTCAATGGCAATCTAACTTTTTATTGTATGCATGTACCTATAAATATGCTGTCAAAGATACAGACTTTTTTAACCATGAAATACAACCAGACAATCATGTATTGTTTGTACATGCAATTCGCACAATACCATTATTTATAAATGTGTACACAAATCGCTTCATACACATGACGTTAAAACCGTCGCTTGTGATTTGGTCGTATCCACGTATTGATACTATGTTGTCAAAAAGATGACGTCGCGTACAACGCAAATTTCACGCGAATATGAGTTTGTCTGCAACTTTATGCTAAATGGGTCTTTTAATTCAGTTTATTCGCAGACAATTATCCAAAGGTATATGTATACAATAAATAGGTCATTATCATAAAAACGCACCGGCTCTCGTCGACGTCGGACTCCGTCGCACGACGCGAGCAAATCCGGCGTTCTGGATCACAGTAGTATATTTATAACACTATTATATAGCTTTAACAGTACTATCCAGCACCGTGAAAAAATCTTTAGAATTAATCAATTAGAACAAACACATTGCTTGAAGTTAAAAGCCTAGTTTGCTGCTAAATTGATTTGTAGGATATTTTACAATGGTATCATCCTAATTAGTTTATAAAGCACATTGCGTTTTCGTTTCCTTTTATTCTTCTTAACAATTCCAAACTGAGATACAAAACATCATCCAGCAATATCTTTGAGCAACAATTTGTTGTAAAAATATTTCACATTGAAGATATAAGAGCATTGACGTACAGAAACCCTATTATAAAACAAAGAATAAAGAAGCAAAAAAGAAAGAGAAAAAAATGAAGAGAGAAAATATTCCCCCTAGTCGTATTGGAACTTTAAACGTGCAAAATCTGTCTTCAATATCCCTCCTTGTTAAACATAAACTTGTAATTAGTAGAATTTTTCTTTGCATCACGGCATTGGAATGCCCTACAGCGCTAGCGTCTTCTAGATTCGCGGAAATATGTGTTCTCCCAGCAGAGACAAAGTTCGCTTTTAAATTGGCAATCTGATAGTCTACGTTGTTTCATAAATGAGGAAAGAAGATTTTATTTTGTTATAAAATGTTTTAGAGAATGTATTCTCGTATAGTTGTTTAACTCTACACCAGCTGACAAAGCTTTTATTGTGTTTAAATCATCGTTCTCTTCCATAATTGCAATGGTAATATACCGTTTTCAGATACGAGGTAACGTATGTAAGAGGTAAAGCTGCTCGACCTTGCTTGCTTCAGATAGTAATACAATGTATTTTTGTTATGCTGTATGATGTACATATACTGGTATTGAACAAAGGAATTTGAATTATGGATGTCTTTTGAAACACCAAGTAAAATGTTTCTTGGATGTTAATATTGAAACAAATATCAGTTTTAACAAAATTTAATATGAGAAAAAAAAACACGTTTAGCTCATGCAGAGAATAGTGTAAAGAAATACTATAAAAAAATATTTCTCTTGTTCAAATATTTATGGTGGGTTTGAAAATTTGCTACATTTACAGGCACCGTCATTTGTTTTATTTGATTAGAATTTCGAAATTTCCAAAATGTATAGGTTTAACATTTTGCCAGTTCAAAATTTCTATGAATTTAAAGATCCGTCTCTAATACTTTCAGAATCAATGTGATAGACTTAATAAAACCATGACCATGAACATTATCTTACAGTTAACAGACAAAGGGTACCAAACACAACACTATATATATTATGAGGATCTTACATGGCCTGCTGTGGAAGACTGCTATGGTCGGGATAACCAAGTCCTCCACAGTAGGCCATGAAAGATCCTTTTTCTTGCATACCTCATTTGATTTCATTGCAGTGTCTAACCGCTTAATACTATGTTACGGTAAATAAAAACTTCATTTTGATTAGATATAATTCCCTGCCTGGAACCCCTTTACGTACGAACTTTGGTAGGTTTACACGTGAATTAACCACTGTGCTTGTATCTTGCGCTAAATACATAGTGCTTGATCGTATCCAAAACTGTACTTTATTTACGTGGTGAAATGAAACAATATCAATTAACTGGAACAATACCAAGGGCTCCACATATTCATTTGCTGTTCAACGTTATGTAAAATCATGCGTCTGTTCAAAAATTAATTTTACATCCATAAATATCATTATCTTTTAAATAAAATGTACATACATGTAGATATTCGTTTATATTCATATCTATGCTTACACGTCATACAGTACATTACAATACAATTCAATCCACTGCATTTACAGAACTTTTGAAAGACTATGTCACTGTAGAAATCACGATAACACTTTTGATAAATTTTAATAGAGTAGATACAATAAAATGTCCAGGACATTTAAATAATATGTTGTAGGAAGGAAAAACTGCACAGAAGCCGCTGCCCTGGATATAATAGTCTCAAAGCTACATTAAATGTAAATATATAGTAGGCCATATACAAAAAATGAAACTTTTGCACAGGAGCAAGTGAAAACAAGAACTATCTTTAATAAAACGTATGGCTATAGTCAGAAACGTCCCTCGGCTCAATCTCGATAAAGGAAGCGACCGTTAGGCAGATCTAATTGGCCAGTGAATAATTAAAGCAATAAATCAACCAAATGTAATTAACTGTAACAATCAGTTGACCAATGGACGGCAATTAACGGACCCTTCCTTGGTAGAGGCCGAGTCAAGGAAGGTTTCTGAATGTAGCCATATATCCTTGTTTTTCTTATCAAATATGTTACTCGAATTCACTGGTTGAGAAAATAATCATTAGTTTAGGAGTAAGAACATATTTTGTAGATAAATATGAACTATTTACTTACTAATAGACTTATGAAACCATTCTAGAAAGACTGAAAACACTAAAGTATTTTATTAACCTTTTTCATTTAGTATTATCCAATTAAAAGGTGCCTTACATTGTAAAGTTCTAAATATGTTATACATTCTACTTGTCATGTCATTGGCGGTTGAAAAGCTACCAACTTCCGATCAAAAGCTGCGCTGAAAAAGTTTGTCAATATCACAACAGTACGAGAACAGGGTTAAACAAGTAGCACTTGGTCAAGCAGAATATTAAAATATGCAAATCTCAATGCAGTACTAAGCCATGAGTAAGCTGAAATGAACAGACAGACTTGAAAGAAAATACAGAAGTGTATGGCCCCCAAATGTGAAAATGGTCACAGATTTAATGTGAAATCATTTAACCCTATATGTTAACACTTTACAAGTGTTTTTCGTATTTGTTGAAAATGTTTACATATGGGGTTAAGTTATTTCACATTTGAGTAAAGGTTAGTATTAGGGTTCCGCATTTTGGAACGATTTTACATATGGGGTAAAATATTTCACATTTGCGTGTTTGTGTAATTTTTACATTTTCGAAAGATTTTACATATGGGATAAAAATATTTCACACGTGTGATCACATTTGTGACCATTTTCATATGTGTGACCATTTTCATATCTGGAGTTATATATTGAAATATCAATTTTATTTCACAAGTGAACACCAAACATGATTTTTCACGAGGGCGTAGCCACGGTGAAAATGCATTGGGTGTTCACGGGTGAAATAAATTGATATTTCACTGAAACAAACAAATTTTCTTTATTTTATGTTTTTTGGCAAAATATTCAGAAAATTTGGAATTAAGTATTTCTTATTCCCATGGAGAACCCCAGAATGATTACACCATCATTACTGAAAACGCAACAAAAAGTAGTTCAAAATATTTTGATTATTTCACATAAAAGTATTTAAGAAGTCATTTCAATCTTTATCATACAGCGAAAATGAAACATCAGTTCATTAGATATAGGCCAAATTAATTCTTTTTTTTAAATAAGTCTGCACTTCGTCACACCATGAATCTGGCTTATAGTCAATCAGCGTTCATTCATTAAAAAAGCTCAGTCCAGGGCTGACCTAAGTGCAAAATTTGTCACAATTTAATGCATTTGTGAATAAGAGCGATTGTAGAGGTAGTTTTCCACTTTTATAGGTGACTTATAGGTTTCAGACCACGATCATACAAGTATTAAGAAATTAATGTGAAAATTGGATGGTGGTGAAAAAAATGAAAATCAACTTTTTCTCAAATTTTTATTCAAAATTGCTTAGATGGATAGAAAATGATCTAACTAAGAAAATGAATACCAACAACCCTATGTTTATTTCAAAAATAAAAATTGTATAGCCATTTTTCAATTTTATTTAAGTTCTATCACCGATAAATGAGGAAATATGCAGCTCATAGGTGAGAAATGGATAAAGCTAAGTATTTTAACGTAATTAATCACCACTGTCAATCGTGTGATGATACTTTTGTATGGAGGACGAGCTGGAGATCCTGGGTGAAAAATAAAGGGACTTTTGTTTAGAATGTGGTTAAAAAGTAGTTCGGCAAAAACAGTGAAAATAAAAATGATATTTTCACTGCTTTGAAACAGTGAAATACCAATTTTATTTCACCGATATATTTCAGTATTTCACTGAAAAGCATAAAATAAACAGGAGTAATGGTAATCAATTGTAATTCAAAAATATGAAACAAACATTTGTAACAAAACAAATAATAGCACAAAAAAAGCAAATTGTAAAGTATGAGAATAAAAACTGCGTGGTATTGACTAAAGCCTGCTTTAAAACTATAACCCTAGTAAATGCAAGATACTGAAGAACGAACCTTCATAAAAAGTGTAATGCGTAAGAAATGGTTTAAGATAAATATAATCCAAGATCGGATTTTTATGAATTGATCAGCAGCTATCATACAGAATTGGTATGTGAAACACTACTTTAAACTGCTATTAACCTCTTAAGCTGCCCGCTCCTGCCCGCCTAGATTTTAGTGCAATAATAGGTTCTTCGAACCGTCTGAAATCAACATACATGTATTTTAGAACAAATCGTCAAATAGAAAGGTCCCCGTATAAATTCTTAAAATTATACGCTAACACCTTACAAAGCATTGCAAACGCTTCTGCGATTGAAGTATAAACATATATATAGTGTAGCGGTGCCGTCAAACAAAGCTCATCAGCATTTTCAACAGAGTTTCTCAAATTGCTATGTCGATGTCATATTGTATTGTTTATTCTAGTCATAACTCTTACATTTTATGTTTCAATATATCATTTTGGAGCAGGTTTAACAAAACATCAACTTTTTAGATATGCGTTCAATAACTCTCAGCGAAACGAAAGCATAAGAGTGTACATACAACCTTGATTAATAGCTGCTGCTTTCTAGAGACTCAATATCTAACATCTATGTAGATAAGGCATACGTTTTAAGTAATCTGTAGTTTTATTTCCACTTTATCAACATATTTCTGAAGTTATTGTTCATTCAAAATTCTAAGATTTTATCTGTGTATCAGTTTCCTGGAAAATCAGATAGTTTCTTCCTTATAGTGTTTCAAGGTTGTTTTGCTATTGGCTCTGACGTCATCAGCGAATTTAACTGAATTTCACTGAATTTTACGGAGATGGTCGAGCTAACTCTTGTCCGTTATTAATAACGAAGTTTGAGAATTTTTCACATTCAAACCTTGACCTTTCTAACATTTAATTATACAAACGCGTTCTGGAATGTTACTGAGCAGACCCTGTTTATTCCTTGAACAATTTAGCTTATCATACATCCATGTTAGTTTATTAGCAATGAAAACTTTTTATGTGAAACCAAATGATCCTACAAAGTTACTGCTCTTCAGTTGCCCGTTCACATTGTATTACATATTTTACGCAGGTGCTGAGAAAGTTTCATTAAAAGCCATTTTAAGCCATCAAATTCTTAATAAATCAACTGATATAACACGCACAATCTGCTTAAGTTCCAGTAGTAAAACATATCTGTTGATGTAATTTTTATTCCTGCAAAATATTGGTTCAATTTTCAAAAGCATTTTAATTGTCCGCAATATTCGGATTAATTTTGTATTTTTCAGGTTTGTTTGATAGTAATATTAGATTGTCAAAATTATGAATTTTTAATGACCCATGTTGCCATGGCCATATGTACTTTTTATCTTAATGTTATCTCTTTGTTAATTGAATGTAGTAAAATCACATGGAATGAATTAAGTGTTAATATCATTCAGTTATACATGAAAAACAACCCTATCCGATGATAATCAGTGAGAAAAATTGCTTAAAACAAAACTTCTTTTTGAAATGTAT
Source organism: Saxidomus purpurata (assembly GCA_022818135.1). Taxonomy (NCBI): domain Eukaryota; kingdom Metazoa; phylum Mollusca; class Bivalvia; order Venerida; family Veneridae; genus Saxidomus; species Saxidomus purpurata. The sequence continues at coordinate 2,504,112 of JAFMSR010000018.1, read as the reverse complement.
TCAAATGTTGCAGTGCAATCGCTAAAGCAGTGTTATGTAATAATTGACTATTACGCTGATCTTTTAAATTTAGGAATTCGTATTATTATAAGCTGGAAAAAAGTTTTGTTGTTAAATTATACAAACATTTATTAGCCAGTTTTCAACAGTGGCTTTCACAATTGGGTCCTCAAACTCTGACTTTCAATGAAGTAAATATATCTAGTAGTATTATGACTATCCTTTTCGTACTCTGATCTAATTCGATGTTATTAGTTTCTTTCATGAGCACGAGGTTTAGATTGAAATATCCGTCACTGAGGGTAACTGTTTTTGGCGGGAACGAGGCTCTGCCGAGTTCCCGCGAAACAGTTACCCGAAGTGACGGATATTTCCATCTGAACCAAGTATCTCATGGTAGAAACATTTTTCTTGCATACCGTTTTACACTTTGAAATAGATATTTAAAAACAAACTTATCGAAATGATGCATATAATATAAAAAGAAACGCTATTCAGGTGGTTTCTAGAAAACTAGACTGTGTCTACAGTTTTCATCCAAGAAGTATCTCAATTTTTCAATGAAAAGAGACGCATATATTCGATCTAGTGCTTTAGTCTCCATGTTTCTTTACTCACCACGTATTAAATATATGACTGTTCAACATCTTTATATGAAAATAAACAAAACTTACTTTTTCAATTTTGTTTTGTTTAAAGTAAAGTATTAGCATCAAGAAGAGAAGTCACGCTTCTGGTAAATTACCTTTAGGGAACGGTTGCTTTGGAAGTGTTGGTGTGTCTCACGTTGCAAAGACTTGGCATTCAAGTTTCGTATTTTTGTTTCCATGGTTACTTCTAAATATGGGAATAACAGACATTATACAGACAGTTATACAATCATTAAAACTGAATGACGGATAGGTTGTTAAAACTACCAGTCCCACATGACTGTATTCTTTTTTACGTTTCTGATTCTTTTATAGATCTATACATCAGAAAAAAATTATGATCAAAGATTCTTACAGATAATTGCCATTGTTATCATGCTCACTTACATAAATAATGTATTATAACTCATTTAATGAGATATGTTTTTAAATCGAAATCTAAAGTGGCCCAAAATGTGACTAGGAAGCTGGCTTTCAGGATGTATTCCTTGTATTGTTTTTGTGCTCTATGTTAATTGTCTTGCATATAGTTTCTCTGAATATGATAATGCTTTAGACAGCTAATTGGTTTCCAGATATCACTTTAATTTAATCCAATTACGCATATATTTTTAAAAATGGAACTTTCTGACTTCCAATGTTATCAGGTGTAATTCATTGAATTGGGGTGTCTCTCAGAATTGTTATTAAAAAGACCAGTGTATTTGTTGTTTATATTTTATATGACACCACGGACGCATGAGTATGAAGTAATGTTTTACTACGGGCTATATTTTTTCAGAGCAAAGTATTTAGAACTGGACAGCAATTCAGTATTCGTCAATGATGTAATTGAGTGAAAACGTTTTTTTTTACTTTATTTTGGAGTCCAAGATGCGATATAGTGACCATATAGCATCAAATTTCGAAAACTTATTTTTTCATATAGCGAAGTTTTTATTGTAGTTTCTGTTCAAAATCGTTCTGGTCACTTTTTACAGATAACAATATTTAGTAATTGTGACTTCTTGACCAAGTGTCATGCTCGAGCTATATCAAAACATTTTGTGAATAAAATTCTTATTCTTAAAAAAAGTGTCTATCCTTTGAGTACTTTTGCAGCTATTTCAGCACTCGTATACTTTCCGACTAAAATGTCTAAGGGTTTTCAACAATATGCAATAAATAGCAATAAATTAAATGAAGTAACAAAACATAAAGTTGGTCTTTTTTTTAAGAAGTCGTATTTCGAGATTCAAGCAGTTTTAAATTAAAAATTTAACTAATTTAGAATGTTTTTATTCTTCTATTGGCTTTGGTGTGGGTCCTCAAATTTGAAATAATAATACCCTTCAAAAAAACCGTCATTATTTCATGAAAGACATTAAGTAATTATTTGTAATCTTAGGGGAAAAAAAATTACTGACATTTTAATTAAGGTACAGTACAGTTCCGATATTAACACCACCCAATATTAAAGCCACTCTCACCCCCACCCCCCGATAATAAGACCAAACATTTCGGAACCAAAGCGACCATTGTAAGTCAAACGGTCTCGATACAAAGACCATTTCAAAATTAAAACCTCTTTATGCTGGTCTTAGCTTATGCTAATTTATTTTAGCTCGATTGTGGTCATATTATAGGAACTCTACTGTTTACGATTTATTCCTGCTGACTATACTACAATCATGGTAATCATTATTTTAGAAAAGTTTGTTTTTATTTTATATATGCTTATATGTGATATAACCCGAAACAAGGCATTCATAGTAGTATATGTATCTTACTTGACCAGATATTGCAATGCGACCGTTTTTGACAATACTTTAACCTTAAAGTGGAATTATGCACATTTTTTTCAAGTAAAAATCCAGCTGAAATAGGTGTGTAAAAAGGGTAGAGGAAATAATCGCGCTAAACCCAATATACCAAACTCTTCCTGCTACCAGTACGAAATGATAACTTTCCAAATTTTACTTTTCCTATTTTGACTGGGAGAGTCAATTAAAAGAAATGCATTCAGGAGTTGCACCATCTCTACCAACAACTACAACAACACAAGAGAGATCACTGCGAAGACAGGAACTATTATTTTATTTGTCCAATTCTTTTTTATTTCTAAAGCACCAACTTCAAATACTAATGCGGCATTATCATTAGTTTAACACATTTAAATGCACAGCAACCGAAAATTGCTTTTATAAAACTGTCACCAAAAATACACTATGTGCAGTAAGATGAGCATAATGTCCCTTTAACAGACAAATGTAAGTTAAGTTTTGTTTCTTAAAAGACATTAGCTACATCGTCAATCTACATTTATAATCTGCACAAACTCATCTTTTTTCAAACATAAACATTTTCACTAAAATCATTCATAAACAAAATGAATGAAAACACCAGCAAAGTTCTTACTTATATCTATTGAAATGGCATGGAATAGTTTTGTATGCATGGTTAATTCTAAAGGAAAATAAAGTCTTTTAATATAGGCTGATCAAATATGAAGTTGAAGATTGCTTTAACCTAATGTCTTAATCAGATTAATCTATTTAATTTAAAAGGATAACGTTTGATTTCCGGGTGGGGGGAGGAGACGAAGGGTAGTGTTGTTTTAACAGAACATGGACTTTGCCATGAAAAACATAAATAATAGAATATTTGCAGGTATCATTACTTTATCTGAAAGCTACATTCCAGCCAGTACCGATAAAATCAGCATTTAAAAATATAGTGCGGTACCGTAAACCGTTCAATACTCTATGTTAAGTTGTTGTTGTACAATAAAAGGGTGGATGCGATTTATTACAGAAGGCCTATCTGGTGATTATATGTGCCAAATGGGGGCATTTTTCGATATACGAGCCTCTTTAAAAATGTATTTATTTATCATTTTGCGTTCATTGAACACATCATTTATGTTTCGGAGAAATAATCTGTTAGATGTAGGGATAGTCCCTTTAAATATTTCCATATTCTGAACATTTATTATTTCCCCATTGTCTGAAAAATGCAAATGTTGTAAATAGACTGGTCTGTCATGCATTAACCACTGTTTAAATCTGGTTCCGTGATTTTGAATAATTATTTTTCTGCTTCATATAACATTTTAAGAATCCTTTATAAAGATTTTTTTCTTTTGACATTTAAAATGACTTTATATGCTTTAACAATTTTGTTGTCCATACTAAAGTGTTACAGGTGAAAAACGTTCGTTCTCAAACTGAGTCGGACATGAAACGAAAATCATCAGGTGAGCTTTCTTGTGTTCGTTAAACTTAATCATATATCTTTAACGTCCAATAGTACTGACATATATCTGGTGTTGAGACTTGAAAAAAGTGGCGACTGTATCAAATCGTTAATAAACTCCAAGATCTTCGCACTGAAATTTTCGCAATAAATCTGAATTATTTCGTTTTGCCGATGTGAAAATTTTTGATTTAATAATCAACATCTAAAACCGAGGCAGTGTCTCTATCTCATTGAAATTGTTATCAATTGTTTCGCTCAGTTGAAGTAATTTGTTATCGAGCAATGTTTCATTAAAGAAGATGTATATGCGTGGTCAGACACCCGAAATAAATCTCTCTTTTATTGGGTTTACATTGATTTGCTGGTTCTAATCTGGATTTTATCACTTTGTCTTAACGTGAAGGGAGTGGGAAATTTTGCAAAATTTAATTTTATTTCTAATATAAGTGGTATTATATAGACAAAACCGTTAGGAATATCTTCGTCGCAGTTTCTCGTCTAGATGTGCAATTACGGTTAGTACACAGGACTCAAGATATTTGATTAGAGGAAGGTCATAAAAAAGTACCAATGCTCAGTGCTAAATTGAACATTTTGTGACAGACAATTCCGTATACAAATGACTCGGAGCGCCTGTCGAAGATGGTAAAGCTTGAAATAAGGATTTTCGTCTGTTAATGAAGTTATGAGTAGTATTTCAGATAATGATATGTAAGACTTAATTTTCCCGTGTTATAATAACTGCTTCCTACTTAAAGGAGTTAATTTATGACTGGAGACCGTGAACGGTGCGCCTTTGGCAGGAGGCGTGGCCTCTAAAAGAAGTCGCTCACAAAGACGGTGTTTAAGTTTGAATTGCTAGTTATATATAAATTTTGCGGTGCATCACATACGACATACTGTACGTCGCTAATCTGTCATCATCTGCCCCTGTAAACGGGGTGTGTATATTTGTGGTATTATGTTAAGACACCCAGTATGGTATTAAGTAAAAGAATATTATTTTTTGTCATTTGTAATTTTTTTTTGGTGACGGTTTTTTACAGCAATTTTTGGTTGCTGTACATTTAAACGTGTTAAATAAATTATAATGCCGCATTAGTATTTGAAGTTGGTGCTTTAGAAAAATTGGACAAATGAAATAATAGTTCCTTTCTTCGCAGTATTCTCCCTTGCGTTGTTGTAGTTGTTGGTAGAGATTTGAGCAGTGGAAGGGAAGCAACTCCTGCATGCAGTTGTTCTTTTTTAAATTGACTCTCCCAGTCAAAATAGGAAAAGTAATGCTTGGAAAGTTATCATTTCGTACTGGTTACAGAAAGAGTTTGGTGTATTGGGTTAAAAGCTATTATTTCTCTACCCTTTTTACACACACCTATTTCAGCTGGATTTTTTCTTGAAAAAAAAATGTGCATAATTCCACTTTAAATAATTCCGTACTTAGTTATGGTCAAGAACAAAGCTGATAACACATAAACTGCTTTAAAACACAAACAATTTGTTTTATGGCAGATTTTAGGTAAGGATTAGCAATAGTAACCTAAATTTTTCCCCTGGTATTAGTCATAGTACAGAAAAATGTTATGTTGTTATACATGTACACATAAAATGTACACACTTTGGTTAAAGAGGGACATTTTAAATTTTGTGTTGGAAAGTTAAGAAATATGTCAGTGAATTTTGGTACTTTTAATATCTTTGTATAATTGGAGAAAATTGAAAAAGGAAATTTAAAATTTAACCTTTTTACAAGTTGAAAGTAGTCCCAGAGTGTCAGCATCAAGTATGGTATATGTGATTCATGAATGTACAGTTTTAATCGTATCTTGTAATTCTAATTTTAAGAATGTCTATGTGCAGTCTTTCTTGATATAGTGCCATACTGCTGTATATATAGATGTATTGTTCATAAATAAAAAAAAATAAAAAAAAATAAAAAAAAACAAATAAATAAATAAATAAATAAATAAATAAATAAATATGTACAAATAAGTAATGCCGAACTATGTTTTTTTTGAAAGAGATAAATTAAAGTATACCTCAACAGAAAGGATGTTATTCTCCATTTTTACTAGGACAGGCACAAAAGGTGTCCATTGATTTTCTAGATATATTCAATAAGACAGATTCGTACATTTTTATTATAACTACGGTAATCATCGGCTCCCTTTTTGAAAGTAGTGTTTATCAGTTATTAAAGTGTTTCTTAAAATCATTATGGTTAATTTAAGGACAATATCACTTTAAAAAGCAACTATCCAACTTACTAAATACTTTAACCTAACAATTGAATTTTTATTCAACATAATTAGTAGTAACAACTTGTTAGAAAAGGAAATAAGTTATTTAAAGAACATAACTTAATCATATATAAATAAAGATACTGTTCTGTTCATAAGAATTCATCACCAAAAACATCAAAAAGTCTCACTTGATCACATGGCTTCGTGACTGGTTTATATCAAAATCATTTGTTTTCCTCTACATGCATATGTAGATAGACTTTCGGATAACCTCTGTTTTTACCGTACAAATTCCCAGAACAAAATAATGTATATTTCCTTGACACTACAAATGTTACTCATATTTCGTCTGTGGTTATGGGTTTTCAACCCCGATCAAATATATAACACTTACATGGCAGATAATCTCGTTATTTAGCATAGCTGGGTGAAGAAAGTGTGACAAAATATAGACAAACTGCAGTATATAGTTATGAATGTGAAACATGATTAAGGCTATTTCGTCTGAAACCACAACTTACAAGTGCAAAGGTGTAAGTTCGAGCTCACAACAACTTAAGTTAACGCTTATGATTTGCACGTGTATTGAACAACTCACAATATGATATTTTGTCTATTTTTAGAATCGTCCAGCAACAACTTTAGTTTAGTTTATACTTTATTTTAGTTCGATTGTGAAGAAAGCTTTAAGCTTATCGAGTCACTTCCTGGAAAACTAGTACTGGTGTCGTATTAGGAGGTGCGGCGGTGACCACAGTGGGGCTTGAACCAGCAAACAACAACTTTGGTAATAGTAAATGCGACAGAGAGATTTTGGTTACGTGAACAGTTTTGTTATAACTTCGTGGGAAAACAGATTGATTGCCTTAAACGATTCGAATCAAACTTATGTATTTTTTTGTATAAAGAATATGCTAGAGAAGACCCCGTTTTAGTGGCCTAATGGTGAAAGTCGCTTAAAACATTGCGATGGTCCCTTTTATTCTATCTCGTATGTTTATTAGAGTTTCATATTGTTGGTACCAGATAATCCATAGGACCAACGCCCCCAGAAGAGTTTAGTTATTTTAGGTTTCGGGACATAATGCAAGATACAGAAAGCGTCCCGTTCCAGAGAAACCCCCTGGTCCTTTAACACGCCTGGTGTACAGCACCGATACATCGGACCTCGGTTTAAGGTATCATCCGAAAGACCATTAGTTATGTTAGTGGAGGAGCGGGTGAATGAACCTGCGATCCCTGGATTACGAGTCAAGCGGTTTAACCACTGATCCTCTGATCCGCTCCATATATTCAATATCTGCAAGGATTGTTGCCTTTATAATCGCAATAATTGATGCATGACCAACATGATCTATTGTGCACAATTAAATAATAACTGCAAACGTATCTGATAAATTTCTCGATTTATTATCATATTTAAATTTCAATAAATTTTCAATATTTAAGTTGCCATATGGTCTTTGTTGAAAAGTTTTACAGTTATTATAATGTACACAATGTATTTATTGTCCATACCTGTCTACAAGCCAAGTTCTATGAATCTAGCTAAAGTTATTGCGGGATAATATTTTTCAGACGGACAGAGGGTAAATATATAGTCCCTCAAATGAGGTCTCAAATCAGTGTGTGTAGCTCGTAGTTGCTGAAGTCTGAACAACTCATACACGTATCAGTAAGAGCTTCATTGTCCTTTTTTTACGGAAATTCGTAACATTAAATATAGAGCAGAATAGATATAGATCAACAGCGTTCAGTGAACTGTGAATGTACTTTCAGCTTAGTTGAATACAACGATAAATGCCGAGAAGACCGTGTAAACAACGCTTCATTTACTGTTGTTGTACTACACAGTAGAAAGAAGATCACAAGCCCTGATTCCTGATATTGCAGACAGTCTCATGTAGTCTACCTCACAATGTATATATTGCATTACTACAGTATTTGGATTCTGGTCAGCCGGTATTTGCTTCGTAGTTTAAATTGACGCGGCACTAGTATCCCTTTGAATAAAGTAACCCAAAAATCTTCCATCTCTGAAACTGGCACGGTACTAGTCTCGGCGATGATCTCATTGATGGCAATGTGAGAAGCAGACGTTTGTCTCTCGTCTATATACGAAGTGTTAGAACTCGCACTCTTTGTGAAAAAAGGTCAGAAACAAAGTAGAACGGTAACTGACTCCGGTGGAAACGAACGATTTCTTGCCGCACTTGTGATATTTTCGCTTGTTGTTACGTTTAATTGTTCTGCACATTCTTGAAGCAAAATTGAAAAATTCTGTGATCAAGGCCAGTCTTAAAGAATTTGTTTGTAATTTTATAACCATTTTCATATCAACTCTTCCAAAATTAGTAATTAAAGAGAAAGTACGATCACGCATATTTTCTTGTAAACATTTATCGGAATGTTTCTAGCTAGTCACTTATTGTATGCAAAGGATGGTAACCAATTCATTAAAAGAACAATAAATGAAATTTCAGTATGACTATAAAAAGAAATGTGAATTCCCCTTTGTCATACGGCTCTCTTTCGCGGACATAGGCTTGATTTGCCTGGACAAGTAATGTACCCGACGTACATGCCACAAAGCTTAAAAAGAATGTACACGTGCGTGTACACTTATTTTGGTAAAAAGACTGAAACGATGTGTGTTAATTAAATAAATTACTCTGAAGTGAAGGTAGGTAGAGTCAACTTGTCAACATTATTAGAATATTTGAAATAAATTCCACTGAAGCCAAAATTTGAGCCATCTCCCTTGTACAAAATGTTAGGATAATGAAGTTGATAATGACGTAGACTGAAACATTCGTGTAAAAATAACTAGCGTATATTTCCCAAAAAAGAATAAATGTCATCTCAGACTTTTGTGTTGGACCATTGTTTTGGGGAGATGATAAAACCAGTGTTTCTGATAATATATCATTTAATAGGGAGTTCAGATTGTCCCAAGTTACAGATTGATTCACAAAAACAGCAGCTGTATATTGCTAAAAGAAAGAAGAATTAATCTAAACTTGATGTCAAAGCTGTGTTAAATCACGCTGATGTTACAAGAAAAGATTTGTAACAGTTCGAAGCAAAAACTCGATATTTCTCGTCAGATCCAAGCACTTCAGTTAACATGTTGATATCACTGAAACACCTAAAAAAAGTTGTCTTAAGGGAATGAAAAAAAGCACCTTGAGCTCTTATTTATTAAACAATTAAAATTGATTATTTTATTTCTGTTACCTTTAATAGCATATATTTAGGAATCACTCTCTGCCGGAAAATGTAAGTCAATGATATAGGTTTAGTTTGATAGAAATAAGAAATACCAAAAACTGTCAAACATGAAAGAAGGAGTGTATTCTCTGCGACATAGAGACATGTCTCTGAGATGAAATACAAATCATTTCTCTCGTGCAGCTGCTTCGATGAAAGTCTCTCACTAAGAAACTCTTTGACTTATATGTAATTTATCATTTTATTTCTGTATTGTGCGACATTTCTTTGCAAATTGAAATATCTAGAGACGTTATCTGATTTGTTAAAGAAGAGAAATGCTAACGTGAAAAAGCCTGTTTAAAATTGTCTAATGTTAGATGTGCAGTTTTGTTTTTTTTACTTTATAAAATATTAAAAGTAACCACAAGTAGTAATATACATCATAATCAACTAAGAAATGTTTCTGTTTTTTTTTCCAAAAAATAACAATTCCTAATTCATGTCATTTTGCCATATACCATGTATAACAAACGTCACTAGTCAGTAATAAATCCGACATTAGAAATATACCCCCCCCCCCCTATTTTTTACGCACTACTTTTTCAAATTTTGTAATCACTGGTAATGCAATGTACACTCGTTTGTCCTAAATTCTTCCGACGATAATATCCTAGTACTGGGAATCATCACTAGTGAACAGTCCTTGGCATCGAAAAAATAAAAAGTGTCTTTTATTTCAATGAAGATTTTCCAAATAATTTGTTGTTATATACGATGATCTATAAATAGATCAAACAAGGCGGGGTCACGATATCTTAATTAAGCACTGTTGAACCATATATGTCCCGGAACGTATATATCACACGAGAAAAAAAATTCGACCGCATATGTCACACGTGTGATATATTCGGTCGAAAATAGTCTTCGCGTGAAACGTATATGGCACATAATATGTATACATTTGACTTCGAATTTCGAACATGAAAACGAATATCTCACATGCAGAAAAAGGCAAATAAAAACGAAATGTAAGGATGTTTGGGTGGCATCCATATAGGTATATACATGTATATAGGTGTAATGTGGAGAGCCGAAATGCAATGACATAATTATCCAAGAAAGTCCAAGATAAACGACATGCGATCAACACTTATTGGAACTTAAACACAGAGTAAACTTGATATATCTGCATGGCCGGCTCCTGTGGATCGGTTCCGATCCTCTTCCTGGAATGACTTAAGCAAAAGTATAATTTGTACTTTCATGCACTTTAATATCACAACCTATGAGACATATAAGTTTCGGTGTAAACTGTCAAAAATGGCCAAACGAATATGTCACATTAAACACGTGTTACATTTACGGTCGAATATATCACACACGTGTGATATATACGTTCCGGGACATATACGGTTCAACAAAGCACCTTTATAAGTTGTCAAAACCTATGAAATACAGCTCTCGATCCCCCGTCCTCTACTAATATACTTTTCAGATGAGACATGAATATCAGTGCTGTATACAACTAGACAGTGTCTCTGAAACGGGACGCGTTTTGTATCTTTCACTATCCCCCGAAACCTAAAATAACCGTAAATTCTTCTGGGGACGTAGTTCGTATGGATTATCTGGGACCAACGATAAATCTCTAAGATACTTACACATATACATACAGCTGTTGACGAAGTGACTGAAAAGGAACCCCAGAAAAGAAAATACTAGTATTGCACAGCATCTGGTTTTTCATAAACACTCCGAACTATTTTAAGGCTCACGGTTATGTTAATACAAAAACCTAAGCAGAATTCAAACGTGTTTATATCTACATTTTGAGACCCGGTCCTGTTTTCTAACCTTGATGTCCAGAATACAAAAGAAATCTGCATGAAATGTCACAACTTATGACAAATTTACGCCTATACTGTAAGTAGTCTTGTTATTAAAGTAAACAGGGCATTTTTCTTTTAAAATTTGACGGAGCGAGTATTATGGATGACCTCTTATCGAAGCATGTTGTAATTATCTAAATACAACTGTGTAAATTTGGAATAACCAAAACCATACACAAAACATGCAAACGAGTTTGACGCATCATTTGTCCGCGTACTCTAAGCACTTGATGCAAAAAAGATATCTAGAATTATTAACAACAACTTTTCAGAAAGTTTTGAAGGGGTTGGACAAACACTAGACCTGCTTCTGAGTAAACAAGCATCTTTAAATATTTACCACAGACGTAGATGACCGTATGTGAAGACAAATAATCCGTTACAGCTGTTACATTGTGTAGTTAGATGTGATCGAAAACAACCGTAAAACTTGCACATTGATAGGTGTGTCCTGAAGACGCATGTCAATATTTACAGCCACACCTACATTTTTTACGTTTACAATATAACTTGTTTTAAATAACTAATATTTGAAGCTTTTGAAAAATAAATGTTCTGAATTTTCTTCGTAGCAGAGATAAGACGGAATGAATTAATCGCTAAAAGTACCTATATTGTCATTAAACCTTCAGTATGTCATGCTTGTACAGTGTATATCCTTTGAACACCTGTAACGTAATAAAACGTATACGCGGGTTAAGACAGGTTTGGCCTTCCATAGAATGACAGTGACCGTATGGAACACGTTTTGTCTGTTGAATTAAAGGCTGCCGACAGCTCCTGACTGTTGAAAACTCAGACGTCCGAGGCAAATGCTGACACTTTTAGACGACCTGAAAATGACCTTGGACACAATTTTACCAGCTTTGAAAATTTTCATTTTACCAACGTTCGCGTACAGGCCCCTGTGGGATAGTGTTTTGAGCGCGGCAAATATTTTTCACAGACATAAAGCAGACATGTCGTACTCAAACCTAGGTATATTGACATCTTATGAGAACGCTTGAAATTGACCTCCCGTAGCAAAAAAAAAAAAAAGAAGTCCATGCGCAGGTAGCAGGCAGGGTGACCCCTGCGCGTGACCTCTGTAGGTGGGCCAATGGAAATTTTACTTTCATGTTACAGCTCAATCTATTTGCTGACGTACAACACGCGCAGTAAACCGAAAGTAGCCAAAACGTGATGTACAGTGTTTACAAAAACGCATGCATGTCTGTCGAGTGTGTAACAAAATATGCCGGTGTCCAAAGGATATGAAAAATACAAGTGTTTCAAATCAGCTGATAAATCAGATATGAAAACAAGTTTACTCCAGAAGTAATCTTTATCTTTTCAATAGATAAAACAACATTTTGCGAAGTAAAAATGAGATCATTTAAAAACAAATATGTTAAAACACATACTTAACTACAGATAGTGCCCATAGCGTTTGCTTGAGCACTAAAGCGTACAACTGAATTCTGTAATTTACACACTAAGGTAAGCTAGTTTTAGTGAGATGTAAATACATGATATCGAAAATAATACCCATTTATTTTATAATACGAGTAACTTACAAATGACCGTTGTACCCATCATGATGTAGTTACTGAGCCACTGTCTAATTTCAAACCAAGTAAATAAAATAAAAGATATCCCAAGGTATTGCCATTTAAGTAAGATAATTTTGCGAAAGGCAAATTACAAAACAGATTGAGAACATATTCAATACAACAACTTAACTTCGTATTTCTGTTTATTTATTTATTTATTTATTTATTTATTTATTTATTTATTTATGAATATATTTATTTATTTTTTTATTTATCTTGAAACTGGTCACTTACGAACATTATATCATCTTCACATCGATATACTGATAAAAGGGCTGTGGTGTTCTGACTGCTGATTCCCATAAAATTTTCCGCGCAGACTAACTCAATGCCTTTTGCATTTGCTGAATTGCAACAAAATATTAGTGAAGAATTTTAACACAATCTCTCTGAGGTATATTCGTGAAAGAGTTTTAGGTGGCAGCAATTCTCTTTGAGGGACATTCAAACGTTGCAGATGGCAGCCTATCTCCATGAGTGATATTCAACCATTTTGGATTGCTGATAATGTCTATGTGGGACTTTCAAGTATTTTAGGTTACAGCCAAATACTATGAGAGACATTCAAGTTTATTTTAGATCGCAGCTGATTCGGTTAATCACATTCAAACATTTATAATATCAGTCTGTATCTATCTAAGAAGTACACTGACGCATTTAGATGGCATTGTTTGGGGCAGCCAGTTAGGTGTTGTAGATTTCTAGGAGAGATGCTCAAGTGTTTTAGATTGCATACACTCACTGTGAGGGACATTAAAGCATTTTAGATCGAAGGCAATATATGCAAGGGACATTAAATGGTGAGAAACATTCAAGTGCTTTAGATGGCAGCTGATGTCGGCTTTGCATACTCCAGCGTTTGTAATGGCAGTCAGTTTTTAAGAGATACATCGATCCATTTTAGACGGCATCCGACGTCAAGCGTTTAAATTTCCAGCTGGTTTATTTGATATACGTTCAAGCGTTTTAGATAGAAACTTTGTTCTGTACAAGACATTCAAGAGGTTTAGATCATCGCTAAAACTGTTTGGGACATTCAAGCGCACAAGAGCTTAACTAATCTCTGTGAGCGTTTTAGATAGCAACCATTCCCTGAGAGATATTCAAACTGTTTAGATCGCAGATTATTTTGGTAAGGGATAGTGATATTCAATCGTTTTTAATCGCAGCCAATCTCTGTGAGATACACTGGTACTTTTTAGATTACACCCAGTCTCTATAAAGGACATTCAAACGCTTAAACTTTTCAATGTCTTCTGGGAGGCATATTCAAGTGTTTTGGATGACAGCAAATAGTTTTGGCGTTTAATTGCTTATTATATGAAGACAGCCACTCTTTGTTATGGGCGTTCAAATGTATTTAATCGGAACTCTGATGGACATTCAAGTGTTTTAGATAGAGCCCAACCTACGTTACATTCAAGTGAGTCTGATTCCTTCTGGGGGCATTCAAACGTATTTGATGGCAGCAAGTCTTTGTGATGGACATTCAAGTGTTCTATATGCCATCCAATCTCTATGAGGTAAAGTCAACATTTTAGATGACGACCTAGCCATATCAGGATCATTTTATCATTTGAGATAACCGGGTGATTTCAAGTGTTTAAAGTACCAAAGAAATTCAGGACATCAAAACGTCTGATGACAGCCAATGTCGACGAGAGACATTAGAGCGTTTTAGATGACAATTAATTTGTCAGAGACATTATAGCGTTTAAAATGGCTGTTAATTTCTGTAAGGCTTCTAGATGGCTGATATTTTTGTCAGGGACATTAAAGTGGTAAAGACTGTCGCAATTGTCGGTGAGAAACATTAATTTAAAAGCGTTTTAGATGGCAGTTAATTTCAGTCAGGGGCATTAAAGCGTTTTAAATGCTAGTCTCTGTTAGGTGTATTCAATCGTGTCGGAATTCTAGCTGATTTCTATAGATGTTCAAACGTTTAAATGGTAAGGGTTATTGAGGGACATGCACGCGTTTTAGATGTTTTCCGAACTGTGCGAGCTTATTCTGTTGTAAAATTAAAGCTTTCATCAGTGATCATGCCTTGTATGACCGTGATTAAAGAAGAGACTGTCTTTTGAATTCATAAAGTAATATATCTATCTTATATCTATATTCAGACTTCGTTTCGCTTTTAGAAACTTTCAATTTTGGCTGACAAAAACGGACACATGTGCTCTCTTAATAAAAATTAATGCCTATATTGGAAGGCTCTGCACGTCGCTCGTAGTCACTGTTAAATAGAGCAAAATGCGGGCTCATTCATATTGAATGAGCATGCTGGCTTTATTTAGGGTCGGAAATGAGAGCTTTCAACGCTAGCTTTTTTAAATTATTAACATTCTAAAACAAAACCGCTCTAAAAAAGAGTTAACGTAATAGGCCTAAATTCTGATATTGCTTAACTTTTGAAAATCTCGAATCCAAACGTGATAAAACCAATTGATTGGCAATGACATTGTATCACTTTTTGCAGTTAAACTATAAGTATTTGCAATGTAACAAAGTCGCATTTACAACTCAACATTACTTCAGCAAGAGAACAAATATCTCACACTGAGCTACCGAAACAAACCTATGTCCGTCCGTTTTCAACAACTACATGCAACCTGATATCCATGATTCCTTAACGGCCTTTTGCTAACATTGCTAAAATGATTTTGATCATAACAGTTTCTGGTTGCTATAGCAAAAGTAAGAAAATAATACTTTTAAAGCTGCTCTTGTCTGTAACTTATTGATTGAATTTATTATGTTCGAATAAAATCACTTATTATCTCCTTTTAAAAGTAAAAAAGTTAAGATAATTCCTGAAAAAGTGAGATCCACATTCATTCATTTGGTGTAGGGATACAATGTATTTTCGTCTGTACTGACTATATGTAGTATTGAATATAAAAACATCATCTTTGAAACCTTTGGCGAGAAATAACATTTTATATGGATGGTCCCTAATCAAAATTGTTGCAAGAAAATTTATTCCTTTTAAAACGAGACTTCCTCAACCGATCAGATCTGGCCATTTGTTCTGCACTTTTATTTTATTGTCGGTCAATTTGTTTAGTTATTTTTAGAAATAGCTTTTTTCTCTAGTTTTTGCTTTTGTAATTAATGTTCCAACAGTTACATTTGCATTCATTTTGATAGTCTGGAAAAGAAATGTTTAAAAAAAATTTTTAGGTTTTGTTACGGTACGATTTTACTAATTATAAATAAAGAAATGTCAACGAAAAAGGAACTGTCCGAACCATTCCATGGTTGTACTTTTTGCCTTATTTTACCGTGAACGATACTATGCCGGATGTTATGAACTTTATCGAAGTTCTGTTGTTCACGAATGTCCTCCGCCAGTTCAACCAAGTTATGTGTCAGCATAAGAAATGTTACCGAAGTCTGCGTTTTTATAAAATTCAAACAACATTTATTATCGTTTTTTTACAATTCCACAAAACTACCTCTGGCTGGGACTGACACTTTAAACATTATAAAAGATAAGGAGTGGATATACGATGAAAATATTGAAAACAATCCGTTTTGGAATTGGACCTTTCCATTAAACAGCATGGGTTGTATATGGAGTCTGCAATTGCATTTAAGACGTGCAGACTTCATTCAAATTTCATTTGTTTTTCTTTAACTGGAAAAGACGATATGAGTAACCAAGGCATCTAAACTTGAAATCCAACCGTGAAATATAACAACAATCTTATTTGTTGAAATGTAGACTCTACACATTATTACACAGAACAATCTACAAAGAAGTTAAAAAATATATAAAGTGTTCCTATTCAGAGCATCGGAAAAGAGTTTAAAAATGGTACTCGTAGAACCATTACAAGTAAGCAAGAAAAATATCTTAGGATCATTAAATATAGACTCCATTCGAAGCACATTTATCTGAATTACTCAAATTTTTCCCAATATGCAAGTTCAATGATTTGGTCAAAATATCTGCTACTTCGGTGCAGTTTAAATAAATTCAAACTAATTGGTTTCTAGCTTTTGTTTTGTTTCTTATGCATTTTCTCTGAAATGGATACTGAAATTCAACCCTTTTCACATTCAGGATGCCTTTAAAATTGAATGAGGCACTTTAAATGTTAACATTTTAAAGTTTGGCCTCCTGCATTTTCGCAAAACTAAATATAAACTCAAAAGACACTGCTCTTGCAAATATTCCAAAATGCAGATGTTCAAAGGTTATTTTTGTAAGCAAAATCATATCAAAATGTTGCTTCAGTAGTTGATGATATAAACCAAGCTCAAAGCTCAAAGTTATCATTGTTCATAATTAAGAATATGAAATCTAATTATTGACAGCGTGATAGCATATTACGCGTTCAATAAGGTCCGGGGTAGTTTTCAAAGAAAATCTTAAAATCCAAATACTGAATATGTGCCTATATCAAAAATATTTGATCGTTGAATATTATACAGCTAGTCGTTCGGGTGCTAACGCACTAGTTATTTAATTTCTACGCAAGCATTTTATTCAGCGATAAAATATAGGGACGCATATAACAGTTCTTAAATAAAGATCTAGATTTTCCTTTTTTGTCCAAATAAAGGACAGCGATACGTCAACGAAAATGGAAGCTCCACCTCCACAAAAATAGGGTGCACGGTCTTTATATTGAAGCTTTGCCTCACAGGAAAGAAAGGATTATTATTTTTAAAAATGAGCATTAATTCCGTTTTTAACTAGTTCAAAGGACTACGAAATGTAGACTTAAGTTCTGATGTCACGTGACCTCAGAACTAAAATCCACTTTAAGGTATTTGTCCAGGAAATGCTAGTAATGCATGATTTACAGGAAGATTATCTTTAGTAAACTTATTATATTTATCGAGAAGCAAGTTTATGTTATCCATGAACATTTACATAACATTACAAGAAATGAAGTACTTGAAACACATTGCTAGCAACTTCATAGGAAACAAATACTTGACACATTTTGATTGCAACTTCGTAAACACTATTTCTATTTATAGTAAAAACAGAATCACTGATTGCAGATGATTTTTGTCCTTTGAGAAGTGTAGTTAATGAAGTTTTCGTTCATTTTATATGGTTACAAATCCAGAAAATTATTTTTCGCGTAAATCTTTTGTTTGGAATTAACATATTACGTAACACGAAACTGAAAACGTTTGAATTGTGTATGACTTGAAAATATTCTCTAAACATTGTCTGAATACTTTAATTAATGCAGTTTTTCTTAAGTCGCAGTTTAATATTACGGATGCACGAAACAAGCACTATTGCGCCCGCACATTTCACTCTCTAATCCACGTGCTATTAAATTAACACTGTAAAATCTGTAGAAATAAAACGCTTTGCTAAACAAACACAAATTGTTAAGATTAAACCAATAATAAGGCTCTAATTACAAAAAGAGTTCGATCAATACTACAATTATACGAGGATAAAATGTTAACATCCTAATATGTGCCTGACTTATGAGACACAATGTAGGCAATACCATCCAATGCCGATTAACTGAAAATAACCTAAAAGGAAGTTTCTGATACTCGATCATCTTATTTTGCCTACAGGCTTTTCAGTTTCACAAATGAAATAAAGTTATAAATATATACTATAATTAATCAAATTATAAAATCTTACCCTGAAATGCGTATGAGTACCGCATGAGAAGTATAATAAAAAAGAACATCTCTAATCACCGCACACAATCATGTAATTCTCCAAGAAATAATTATGCCACAATACGACAAATTGTTATGAATCTGTAGAGATTGTTTCGGCACCATACAGAAGGCAATAAAGCTAACTATATTGATATTTCGCAATCCCCATTTTGTTATTAAAACAACATTAAACTGCCGCCTCTAGCTTCCACTGTGTAACTGCTCAATATCTACAATAGTGGCTTTTTCACAAAATCAAATTTATCAATTACGCGGAGTCCATCTTTTCATCTTCCATTGTTGCGTTCGTTTGCTCCTAGTTTATGTTACGGATTAATCGCGTCGATTCTGAGCATTCAACCCGATTTAATAAAGGCTTCTGTATGCGTAAGCGACCTCTTCAACAGTATTCTTTCACCATTAATGTCAAAGCACATGCCTAAAGTAAACAAATGTATCTGCAGTTTAGATGACTTTCAAAAATGATTGATAAAATATTGACGTAAATTATTTACAGAAAATTGTGTAGGCATGCTTTTGACAACTACTCTTGCCTGAAGTTTAAAAAAAATAGCAGCTGTTGCACTGCTATTTATTTTAAATATTTAATTTTGTATGAAGACAAATAGAAGAATAACGTGTCTAAGTTACTTATGACTTAAAAGAGCAAGACTTAGTGCTATTAGAATTTTAAGCACTACAATTTTGTATCATTTGAATGACAAAAAAGCAGATTTAATTTACATGAAAAAAATGTTAACCAAGAAGCGATTATGACTATGAAATGTCATAATACTTCAACACAAATCCAACAATTATCAATTCAAAGTTGAAAATGTGATTTTGGGTCTATTTGTGGTTTTAGATCTTAAAATGTCGATTATGTCATCCGAGTTTCGAGAAAAAGGTTTTGAAACAATGTTTCGCGAACTATTTGGTCAGTGAACATATAAAGGTAATTTCAGAATGATTTATTTGACTTTAAAATAAAGATTTATTTATTAGAATTTACTGTACTACGCGTTTCATACAATTCACCAGTCACAATTACAGTGAATATTATATATTAGGATTTATTTAAAGTATTAAAAAAATACATTCTGTAAATTCACACAGTTGTAACGTCATTGGTTATTCTGGGATATAGATGTTACGAAATGATACGATTTTCATTATGAAAGACTCTTATAAATCTAAGTAGAATGACCACACAACTTGATTAAAATTAAGAAGCTATTTTTTTTGTCTTGAAAGAGACAAATATACAAATTAATATTGAAACAGAACAGAACATAGTCTGATATACATGTACATTAATATGATGTGTCTAAAGTTGTTTAAAAAGCAATAGTTTGAAGACTTGTTTATTTAAGCATGCCTACACTTTCTATTGGATGTCTTTTTCGTCGTTTTTAACAAAAGATATAGCAATTCCCAGTCCCATTATCACTTCAAATGCATATTTACTTGTATAGAATAGTGAATTTATGGAGATAATAATGTTAGAACTTTGTACTATATATCTCAAAACAATGTTGATGTATACGTTACTTTGATTTCGTAAAAAGGGATTGTCACAGGGAGTTTATGTACTTTTTTTAAATATCAGCTAGGAATGTTTTTCGGTGCAGCTGGTAAAGCTTTCAACAGTCAATGAAATGACACGGACCTATATAGGTCACATATAGGTCCGTGTGTATATAGGTCCGTGGAAATATAATATTTTTGGATTGAAACATTTACTCTGCCATCATGCACCTTTTAATTGGATAATACTGTATGAAAAGGTCGATAAAATACTCCTGCGTTTTCAGTTTATCATTTATTGTTTAATAATTTTAGTACGTAAATTGTTCATATCTGCCGACACTAATGTATTGATATCTCCAGATCGCACCTACCGTCTTTTTTTAAAGATAGTTTTTGTTTTGTACAACTGATGGACAATTTCAATTGTAAGAATTTTTTACTGTTGAAATATAAGCTACATGTCATTTTCAATAAAATCTGCTTTTGGTACTCTTACCGACTGAAATATAATTTAAATTGACTTTAAAGTCCAAGGATCACTTTGAATTAACTGATATAGTAACATAAATTTATTGATATGATAATGATATAACCATGTTCTATTCACATTAAAACAGTATTGACATATGCCTTTCTTTCAGATTGTTTCAAGAAAAAGAGTTGCGCCAGAAACTTAATTTTTGCAATATCATTGAAAAAATACTGCGCTATGTTTCTAATTTAAAAAGCAAAGTTATGAATGTTTTAAGTACAAATAAAGTTGATGAAATCAGAGCTACTTGTAAATGTGATCCTGCGACTTTAATCCCCAAGAATTATATTCTGTTTTCCATCTTTCTATTTTCTATGCACATGAATAGAAAGAAATTCTTTAATGCAAAATAAGTAAGACAGTGCGTGGGGGTTGTGTCAATGAAATAATATGTCAAATAACAATGTTTCACAAGAATACGACAATATGTGACATTTTATGTTTATGCTTTTAGTGGTATTAATAGAAGATCTATACTTACAGAGATAGACAAATTTCTAATATTTGTCATTGTCACTGTTTACAATGTGCAAATGTTTTTAAAGAACGAGAGTGTAGCAAGACGATTTTAATACGGAGTCCTGGAATGCATTCTAGAGTATATTGATATTTGACCACTAGATTTTGGAAGTTATTTCATTGGAATGTCACATTCCAGTTTCTGTATATAGCCTTTACAATGCAAATATGTACTTTGGTATTGAAACACACCTATTTAATTACTGAAATCTTGACTGTAAATTCTATAATAGATGTATGTTTTAACTTAGGCTAAATTATCAGAAAAAAACTCATGAGCTTCGCAATCATAAACAATCGATTACGAAGCCAAAAAGTAGCCTGTAAGGATGAATATGTTTCAAGCAAAAATAATTACCAAAAGCTATGTTTAATCGTATAAGGTTCTAGAAAAAACATATTTCAAATATGTTTTAGTAAACGCTTTAGCTATAACGAAATGAAAACTGAAAAACTATAAGAGCTGTCCGTAAGACAGCATGCTCGAATCTTCTCCGTGCTTGCCAATAAAGCAAAGCTTTTGTCAGTAAATAGCAAAACCAAAAATTCTGTTGACTCTCTAAGTATAAACTAGAAAACTGCAATCATCATTAATATCGATCCCGTAAGTAGTTACTGAGATATGTGCATGTGGTACATGCCATATAATTTTAACCAGCTTTCTCAAGTCAAATAAGGGCCATAATTTAAATCAAATTCATACAAGAGTTATCTAAATTGTATTTCTGACACTCCTGATGACAATGATGAAGTTTCCAAGGTTACTGGAATACTATGATTGTATTATAGTACCTTTCATGCAAAATTTAACTAAAATTTCAAGTTCAACAAGGGTCATCATTTCTAATACATTCAGTCAACTTGATTGTTGGAGACACCTGAACATTTTGAAGATGTTTCAAATCGATTTCGGTAATGATAATATAGATATATGCCTGACAGTAGCTTGCCCATAAAATTTAACCAAATTCAAGTTCAACAAGGGTCATAATTAGCTATTTTTGCAAAACTTTATCCATAGCTGCAACGCCGATGCCAAAACCGACGCAAAGCGACTGTAAAAGCACTCTGTAATAGCACTCCTTATTCTTCAAATAGTCGAGCTAAATATGTGTATAGATGATTTTTGCTAACCTATGTTTAAAATATTCTATTTAGAGTACATTAGAATCTAATTTATTTCAACTAATGTATTATGATAACCATTGCATTGACACCTTCTATTTGCTACATTTGCTTTTAACGGTAATAATTACGACAAGATCTGTGCAATACCATCTACAGCAACACTCTTTCATTATAGACAAAACGTGTTTACAGAATTATATTTGGTCACCATTTATTGTTTTGACGGGAAAGAACTCAAGTCCATCATTAGTCTGTAAGAAAATTCATTTATTATAAACATGAGTTAGTTCAAGTGATCATTGAATTATGAGTATTGTTTAAATCCGAAAAATTTCGTTATTCATTTGTGTTATTCAACAATAGTGTCAAATTGTCAAACAATATGCCATTGCAACTGAAATGATAACAGATGACTAAGTAATAAGGTCACTTTAATAACACTACAACTACTGGTGCAATGTTGTAGATTAAAAAATGTTATGTCGTGTTACTGTTTCCACCATGTGTGTGTACAGGTCATTGGAGTCACGGTACGAATATGTTCACAATTTGGAGTATATGTGTGAAACGACCGGGTAGGTGAGTCGGTGGGAAAATCCCTGTGAGCGAAAGGTCCCTGGTTCGATTTCCTGTAAAGTTGCACATTTTTCTCCCTGTGTGACAAATGGCGTCAAACGTTGGACAAACGCTTGGTAAGTCTAACGACACTTACACACTTTGATTGTCCTAAGTGCTAGAGCCCTGAAATCCGAGAACGATTTTCAAGCTTCACATGGAGGTAAACCATGGAACGAAAGTTTTGACAATTGTGAATAAATTGTTTTAGCGACCAGAAATCTCAGTGAGTAGGGCATAACATCTGTGAGTGAACAGTCCCGGTTTTGATTTTTGGTCTGGTTGTACCATTTACTCATCTACCAGATTGGGTATAGTGTCTCTTAGAAAGATGACAGTCTATAAAAATATGTCAAACATGAATTCAAAATCCTTAACTCAAGAATGTCTGGAGTGAACAAAGTCTATACATGTATCAAAGTCGGCAGAGATATTATACCCAGAAACATAGTAACAAGATTAAATGATGATTGAACAAATGGTAGCCAGAATAGATAAAGTAAACGATGGTGTACAAAAGGGTCTGAAGTCAGATTCCCTGCCGTAGCAGAATTTTGACTGCTGCAAAAGCAACATTAATTGCTACATTCGTACTTTACTTTCTGGAGTTTTATTAATTTAAATATGTGTTGTTAGTAAAGTTAGTTGCCATTGTGACCAGCCCAAAATTTGTTTAGACTTCAAATCCCAAATAAAACTAGACATGCATATCTCCTTAGTCCAGCTTCGTATTTTAAGTACTGACAATTATTCTATAACGCAAGAAACAGGTAAGTTCTTATCCTTGACTGCCGCGAATTATCTTGTTTACTGGTTGTCTGTTGTCATGTGATTAGTTCTTAATTCTTAATGATCAAGACTGTGTTGTTTTCTGCGATAAACCATATTTTATATCGGAGCATTACTTTGAACGAGTTCCATCTTAAATATTCAGTATTGTAAGCATTTACAAATTTATCGTTTATGTATTTTATCTTATAAAATATGCATGACTATGTAAATTGCAAACTACTCTTTCTCACTCTTCTCAAGATTTCATGAAACACGGGCAATCATTGCCTATGCATTTAGTTCCAGGTTGTGACAGAAATTGTATGAATATTGCCAGATGTTATTGATCACTTTGATAGTCTGGACAGATATATCTTTGAGTATTTCCATTTCATACTGCACTGATTAAATAATATCGAGTCATACTTTAGTCAATTTAAGAATAACTTACAAATTTATATTAATCACAATCAGTCTACTCCGAGACATTAAAACTACAAGTGTTACATATTGTGAGGAATTATGCCATAGGACCATTGACATATTTTATTGTTTCGTGTGTTCACCATAGGTGAAGACACTTAAATGTAATGACAGTTAACGTAAAGAAACATGTAACTACAGAAGTCTTAGATGCTTCACTTTAACAACTGGATCACGGTGTAGAAGCACATGAAGGGATTTATCTCCTAATATATTCTGAAGAAAGCGAATAAATTGTTTGACAAAGAAAACCAAATAAAGCATGATATATGTCAAAATTATATATAGAATCCGCTAGTATGATTATCTTCTAAGGAACGAAGACGCTGACAGACATTCAATTATCATTGCAGATACAACTGATAACGTCTCTACACTTGATGATAACCTAGAAGAACCAACTAATGCATATACTAGTGGTCATCTGGATGTAGTAAATCCAGACACCTCTGCTGATGAAGATACCGTTTTACGTGACAATGCAACGGGAAAAGGCTGATACTCAAAGCATTCATTGACATTTCCGTCACGTAGATCAATGAGAGACAGAAAACCGGTTTTACAGTACCTAACCATTTGTAATGCTTTTTAATTGTTTAATTAAAATAGTACGGAAAGCAAGTTTTGTTCATTTGCAGTAAGCAACCATAACAAGTTCTGTAACAGATAGTAGTTCATTGGAATTATCCATTCACTGCAGTAAGGGGAATCTATATGTTATTGATGAAAGCAGTTTGATTAGCCTTTTTCCCACATACATTGAATAATAGCAAATTCACTCCTGAAAAGAAAACGTGCACTGTTATATTTTTATGAACTACGCATTGATAATTTCATGTTTCATTATTGTTTATAATACAAGTAACAAAATACGCTAATTTATTTTACCGATATTGAACATTTACACAATGCTAACAGTTTGGTTCATTGCTTTATTTATTTATACTAATTTATTTACTCTCGATTGCGAAAAAAGCTCTTACAACTTATACTAATCGCTGTGGAGACTCACTCCAGTTGGTATCTGATTAATGAGTCATTAGATGTCCAGGAGATGTTTTATTAAATGTTTTGAAACTTACAATTTGAATTTCAACACACAGTTTTACCAGTTTATACATTTCACCTGTTTATAATATAGGATAAAAACAATCAGCAATAATGTGTAAAACGTTTTGAGTTGACTAGAATTGGGTAGGATGTTCTAAATTCTTGAATGATCCTCAACTTCGCTTTCCCTCGCTATTATGATACGCTTATTTTCAAATAGTTCTATAGGACACATGGCCTATGAGCATTTACATCAACTTTATGTAATTAGACAATTTAATAATAATGTTATAAGTGGAATGAACAATACTATTAAAAGTAAATACGACATGATTGCATTGAACACAGTTATTCATTTAAAATTTTGATAAATGTCCGGTTAGTAAAATCATACAATACTCAATTATTACACATTTCACTTTTAACGAAATGAAAATCAACATCAATGTCGCATTTCACAAATTGAAATTTACAGGTCAGCATTTTTGTACAAAATGTAACATGTTTTCAGAGCGCAATAACCCTATCACGCTTAGCCTCTTGCTTGATGAGAATGAATTAAACTGTCCGCGACAAAGCAAGTAGTAGTGATGGTTGGAAACATCTAAAATGCAACTAACTCAATTGAAATCATCCCTAAGGGATGAAGGACGGAACGAGTCATGTTAAAAAAATATATTGTTTCGCCTGAAAGGTAAATGAAAAGTTATAAATAATTTATAAAGAAGTTGCCATCGTAAAGTCATTGGAAGTAATTGGTAACTTAACTATTTTCTAATCATTTTAGTAATTACCATTCTAAATTGTTAGTAAATGTCAGTTAAATTATAAAAACATTTCAATTTCTAGTGTAGATATGTAGATCTACTTTACTTTGAAGTATATTTTTCACTTGTAAAATGACCTTTGTATCTCACAATGTTGATTTTGTACATAGAAATATCGTTTCTATCACACAATTATACTGCATTCTACGTATTTACAAGTCAAGTATTAAAACTTATAAAATACATTCCATGCAAATATAAAGAATCTAAATCTGTTGGGGTTTTCTTACCGTATGAGGTCAACATACATAAATTATATAAAATGATGTAATTCTTTTTCAATTACTAACTAAACTACTGAAAACTATGAATAATTTAGTTCAAATACTTACTACATGAGATGTGATTTCAGTAAACAAATAGTAGTAATAGTAGTAAAATATTTCTTTTCCTATTTTGACTGGGAGAGTCAATTTAAAAACAAACTGCATGCAAGAGTTGCTTCCCTTCCACTGCCGAAATCTCTACCAACAACTACAACAACACAATGTAGTTCACTGCAAAGAAAGGAACTATTTGTCCAATTCTTTTATTTCTAAAGCATCAAATTCAAATACTAATGCAGCATTATCATTAGTTTAATACATTTAAATGCACAGCAACCGAAAATTGCTTTTATAAAACTGTCACCAAAAATACATTATGTGCAGTGAGATGAGCAGCTTCATACAGCGCATTAAATACAATGTATATCCTGCTTTCATTCTCAGCTATTGAATTAATTGGTAATTTAAGTAATAAACCGAGTCGTAAAACTTTCATTAAACAATTATCTTTGTAAATGGCCTTATATCGCTTGCTTTAGTTATTAGAGAATATCTCCAAAACATCATCACACATGCATGATTCACATAGACATGTAGGTCTGAAAGTAATGAAAATGCTGTCATTGTGTCAGAATTTAACGCTGCCTTTTGAGAATACGGGTTCTTTAAAGTATTATTTTAATTAAGATAACCTATTAGAAATTCAGCTACATGTCAAAACAAAAAAAGATTGTTATCATGCTCTATGTAATTAAGACTGGAACCACATCATTTGATCTCGTAACCTATCTTTTAAACCCATGTGATCAAGTTTAAAACTAGACAATTTTCTTATTGCATAAAGACACATACTGTGATGATCTTTCAAACAGATCTTGTATAAACGTTGGTCAACAGTGTTAACAGATGGTTTTTAATAATCTTTTCCCAGGATGGTTGACAAGTCGTTTGTTTGTTGCTTTTCTTTGTTTTGATGAAGTAAGTTTATTTAGACTCGGCTCGGACAATGTTATATTTCTGAGAGTTTGTGCCACACGTGCACAAATAACACAGAAAGATTTTGTGCCACTACTGCATAGATAAGAGTTTGAGCCGGTGGCGCACAGATAACAAGAAAGTGTTTGTGCCACTGGTGCATAGACAACAAATTAAGAATATGTAGAGAACGGTCTTCGTGCCTTCTATTTTTTGAAAAACTCCAAACAAAGTTCCACGTAGAGGTGTACATGTAAGTAGCAAACACAAAGCAGCTCTCTCATTCGAATGCAAACAGACAATAAAATGATCAGTGGTTCGCTTTCAATGTAACTGCCATCGACTGTTTCAGACTATCGATCAAAGCTTCGTTATCAGTCAAAAGTTACTGTCTCATGATATTCATCACAGCTGGTCGACGCAAACAAAGAACGACAGCTCTGTGAAGTTACATTGTACCTTTTTTGCAACATTAGCGCTGAGTTGGACATGAAAAGCTGAACACCAAAACCATATACACTATACACAATTACTACTAGACTTAACATATTTATTCATTAAAAATCCAATTTTTGTATTCCAACAGTAGTAGGAACGTTTTATTTATTATTAAATCAACGAGATGTATGAATGTAGAACTTGTCACAGTATCAACTTGATCATTAAAAATAGTGCTGTAACTAGATCATATATCCGATGTTAGCGAGCAACTACAATAAGAAAACAAACCTTGTTTTAAATCTAGAATCTTTCATGATTGTTTATAGTCCCAGTCGACCCTGGGATATCTCCCCGTGTGAACTTGCCGACACTCCTGGCAGGTGCAGGTTGAAACGACTGATGCAGATACAAGCGAATTCAGGTATCAGACCCTAGCTCTTTTACGAATAGACCCCTTGGTTCTTTTACGAGCCCGATGTATAGCACCGATACACGTGAGAATACCTCTGGGTTTCTTACCAGTTCATCTCTAGATGGGTGAGAAACACTGAAAAGCGTTTCTGAAATTGCCAGTGCCCCGGCCGAGAATCAAACCGGGAACCTCTGAATTGGTAGTCCAGAGCGTTAACAAATCGACCATGAAATTATACTTACGTCATGAGAAAACGCTGACTCTTCGTAATTCGCTTTCAAGCTTAGTAATGGATTCCCAAACTCGTTCAAACCCTCGGTTGATTTTTCACATAAGACCTCCTTTGTGTAACCATTGGTTAACCTTATACTATGGTAAATAAAAATACTTAGAATGATTAAAATATACAAATTCAATTATGTAATGCAACAGATCTATATCCGTGTATTGCAATTAAACGACTACTGGGAAATAAATGAATTAACCGTATTATCAAAATACATTTTGTGGTATATAAATAACAAAGAAACATGTCCGTCACTTGCAAAGACATAATGCATTACAGATTTATCTTATTTAGCGTTGAAAAGGTCGCCGGTACAATAGTTTTGAACTAAAATAACTATCATTATTCTGGCTTCACACAAACGCAGAAAAAATCAAATATTAAAATCGTTGAAGATACATCATAAATTACTCAAACTGATCTTGCTGGGTCTTGAAACACAACATGTTTTGGATGAGGGGTTGGGGGGTGGGAGGCTTCTTTTCCAGAATTTTAAAAAGTGTCCGGCCTTTAAATACCGTATATACAGT
The DNA here is from genome assembly GCA_022818135.1 of Saxidomus purpurata. Classification (NCBI taxonomy): domain Eukaryota; kingdom Metazoa; phylum Mollusca; class Bivalvia; order Venerida; family Veneridae; genus Saxidomus; species Saxidomus purpurata. The sequence goes on along the minus strand of JAFMSR010000018.1, from coordinate 2,475,274 downwards.
CGCAAATATCAAAATTACAAAGCTTTAGGATTGATGTTTATAAATAACATTCATAACACCATTAAATGAAATGTGCAAATCTCATCCTACTCAGTGGAATGGGTGTATATCCTGCAAAATTATAAACTAGATATATCACTAAATGTGATTGAAATCCCCGTAACATTGCTTTGTCAACTGAAGAAGCTATTACTAAAAGAATACCTGGCAAACACCCAAATACATTTATGATTCTCAGAACTAACTTCGTAATGAGTCAAGATAGAATTAATTGAATTCCAGCCAGTAGTTTTTAAGTTATGCTCCGGATAAGGAAATGCAACAAAGGGCAATAAAGGGCAATAAGTATGTAATAAGTAAAGATAGAGTTATGTTTCTTGAACACTGCACTTCCTCTCATTGTGCCTGACCATTGTATGAAGTTGTATTGAATTCAAAGAAGTAATTATGCTACGGATAAGAAAAATGCAACGGACCGACCGACCACAGGGTGACTCCTATATACCCTAAAACTTCATTTCTGAGGTATAAAAGTCGGGTTGGTTATGTCTACATAAAACAGGATTTTTTGGGGTACGAGAGTCTGTTCTAATATGCCTATGGTATATTTCAAAAGTCAATTCGAGTGCTTTAATTAAGAAATAATCTATGGCTTGGAGTGCTTCTTCGAAATTGACGCATTCCCCTGAGGTGATGTGCCTGGCGGAATAATTCACGGAATAATCTTCGCCCTCGTGAATTATTCCGCCAGGCACATCACCTCCGGGGAATGCATCTATTTCGATAAAGCACTCCAAGCCATAGATTATTTCGATTCTTAAAATTCTTAATTTAGGTTCTTAAACACAACTATTTCATGCGACTGATGTATTTATACAGATATTATTTCTATTTCTATATTCTGTTTTCTGCGCGGGAGTAAATTAGAAAAGTCGGAAGGAGCTACTTCCATGTCCGAAACTCCGCCTTCTTTTCAGAGTGCTTTAATCATATTAATGCACTCGAATTGACTATAGAAATATACCATAGGCATATAAGAACATTTCTTAAATCAGATCGAAAAAAAAATTATTCATTGATCAACACTCAATAGGTGGATATGATATAGGGTCACTCACTTTTTGAAAGGAATTATGATACAGGTCCTTACGGGGAAACAATAGCTAATTGTCAATTCAGCAATATACTGCACGCTTCTGGTTGATCAAAACAAAGTTTACAATGAATACACACGAATTAGTCATCAAAAAAATCAAGCAGTTTCTTTGTATTGCAGATTAACTCCTTTACCAATATAGAACTCATCCAACTTAACTGTGAACACAGAAATGCATTCTCCACTGTAACTTGTATGAATGAAAATGTATTGTCCCAGGAATCTGGACACATAGACACGTGGCTTTTATTATTCCCATACTGAATGTGGTTTTTGTTTGATTGATTAAGAAAACTTTGAATCTAAGTGTTTTCAAACAATATTCCTGTAGAAACGGCTGTATAAACAGAAGAAATATAATGTGAATGCTTAGATGTAAAATTCAATGGTAATTAGCAACAATCAAATTTTGTAAGACCCTTGTTTTCAAATAAGTGTTTTAACATAAATATAAATGTAAATTAACAAAATATAAAATGCATAAAGTTATCCCTAAACACCATTAAAACACTACTCACCACCAGCCAGATTAATGCGTAGAAGAATGAATAATCCAAACTATGAGAACTATATGAAGACACTCGCTTTTGCCAAATGTAAAAGAAAACACGTATTTAATGTAGACTAAACAAAGACCTTAACAAGTTGATTCCGAAGTGTCCAGTTACACGACATATTGCGTAGAAGTATAATTTATTCCCTTGGCATAAAACAGTTAAGTATGTCCGTCACCTTAGACACAAAACAAAATTTTATAAACCATTGCAATGGTACTTAGCCGATCAGTTTATATTGCAAAAACCTCTCACAGATTGAGAGTCATGGGCTTGAGCTTTGCTTACGGTCATGTCCCTTAGTGGAAGATTGTTTGCAATTTCTTACGGTGGATTGTTCTTCCCAGGAACGATAATCAAAATACGGTTAGAACGGGCTTCAAACTCATGCTACAACAACAACATATATTGCAAAGATGGACAAATAAAAAGAAAAAAAATCTGCTTTCTTTCAGTTGTACTTTCCAGTGGTGTGATTGTTTTCAAACAATAGTCCAAACAAATTTGTGCTTGGCCAAGCGGGTAATTACGTTTGGTCGGAAATGACCTGCTACTCATTTTTATAGTTTATTAGCCTAAAATGTAATATGGTAGATAGTTTGTCTTTCTTTTGGATATTAGAGCCAGATTACCAAAAATACATATAGTCAATTATCAGGGGTCATGGAAGTTTAGTAGCAATTGAAAACAATTTCCTTGTGTATGCTGAAGTTTTTTCCTGAAAAATTACTAGTAGTTTTTGCAAACTTGTAATATTCAAGCCGTAACGCGTGGTATTATGGAGTTGTCTTTGTGATACTATTCAATACATGGATGAATACCTGAGTGGAAGTTCTACCAAAATCTATCCACGAACCAACTTAATTAATTATACATCATTGGATATAATACAGATCTTTATACAATAACACATGTAATAACATATACAAATTGAATCCTTAAGGAAAGGAACTACTGAGTATCTAAATATCAATTAATCAATTTAAGATATGACTCAAGGAATGCCAGTTATTCAAGAAAAGACGATATAAAGTTTACTCATAAGAACGACATCAATACAGGGGTCAATCAAGATTTGGATAACTGGCGGCTGATATCTTAATTTCAGACAATACTGTGAGTAACAACTGATTGCTTATCTTATTTTTAAACATTTAGATTTCATAATAAATTTATGTACCGTAGAAGTAATTAAAAAGTTGTTTTCAGTTTGTTCAAAGTCTGACATCTATAGTTTGATTTCGAATCTAATTTAGAGATGGAAAATGCAAGTTAAGTTTCTCATATTAATCGTGTGCACTGGGTCCCTGCACTACAAATTCCCTCTACAAACACTACACATTTTTCAATTTGCTAATTAAAGAAAATAAAAGGATGTGAGTATCTGTAATTATTATATACATGTACTTTCATATGGAAGTCATTATTGCTAATAAGTATATAATAAAAAGGTTTTTGAAATTGTATGGCGAAATATTACTTGGAACGTCGCTGATTTTGCGGGAACTTGATCGACTTTCCATATTCAATTAACTCCCTCTGATAGCAAACTCATCTAATTTGATCTGATAGTTGCAGTGCTGCTTGTGTTTGCTTTCCATCTGTCTGTCTGTCCTTCTAGCTATAGATTTGATGTCATAGACAGAACTGTAGATTCGACCTGGAATAACAAATCCAATAACATTGAGACCAACAGAATTAGTTTCACTATTCAGTAAAGATACGTGAGTATGAAGGTCACATATGTATGTATTAATTACCCTTCCATGAAATTTGCGGTCTTCTAATCTGTCAACGATCCGTAAATAGATATTGATATTAACGGGCATGCCGGTAATATACACTTGACATAACCCCGTTACTGTACCCCATGCTAAACGTGAGCTTGTTCGCCGCGTACTGTACGTCAATGTACAAGTCCGTGCTGATTTGTGACGTCGTGCAGTGACGTTGAGGTATCATAAGGGGATTTGAAGGCCTGCTTACATTCAACCGTTAAATAAAAAAAATATAAACGGAATCTTTCAATATTTAAGAAAGGGAAAGGGTAATAAAATTGTTATTTGTTTTTTGACGTGATATATGGGGATATATTACCCGCCTCGACATACGAGCCTAACCGCCTGGGTACTGGTCATATAAGTCTAGCCGGGTAAGATAGGTCCTATCGCCATAATTATACCACTTCAAAAACCAAATAACATATAATAATATATGACAGTTTAAAAAGTTTATCCCTTTATACATATAATATATGTAACGAGAGAAAGTGAATGACATCAAAAGAATACAACTTTTAAATATAGGACTATATAAGTATATTAAGTATGTATATCATAGAACAGAATACATATACAAAGATACCAAAAAATTACGCACTTACATACATACCTGCACATACATGCATGCACATACATGCACGTATACAATCATGCATGTACGCAGGCATGCACACACACATGCACAAACACACTTACCCACACCCACCCCCCTCTCACACACAAACTTACACACTATATAAATCAATAATCATACATTTGTGTATCAACTGGACAGCTAGACCAAAAACAGTACGGGAAAGAAACATTTTGTGTCGGTATAATGTAGTTATATGTTGTTTGACATTTCATTTTAATAAAATAGACTAGAAATGTCCATCGCATAATAAAAAATAGTATTAATTTAGATGACCCTGTTCGTCTTTTTACATACTAAGCTGCCCCAGAAATATGTTAAGGCAATAAGCTATATTGAAAGAAAACAATTAGACATAAAGCTTCATTCCCAGGCATTTAGCTTAATACTAAATTCCAACTGCAGGCGATAAGTAAACGACTAGGCATAAGTTTAATACCTAAATTTCTTTATTGCCTCTAACATGTATCAGTAGACATCATGTACAGACACACAAATATTCTTATAATTTGTGTATTATTACTGTATTTTTACAAAGAAAAAGAGAGAAAGAGGGAAATAAACATTCATTCTTTTGACTTCTGACTTTTGACATTTGTCTTCTGACTTCTGACATTCGATTTTCAACTTTTGAGTTTGTTTTGTATTTCACGAATTTCCATCTTCTCTTTTGTCTTTTTTCAGAGGTTTCTATCATTCTGCTATGGAAGAAGAAGAAGATGATGGAGCGGTTAGTGGATTATTATTATTAGGAACATTCCCTCTTTTCGTTTTTCAGATTTCTCTGTGATTGAAAGCAGGTATCGATTGTATATATACGAAACAAAGTGATGAATTGAAAAAAATAACAGTAACAACTTCGAAATTTAATTTTAATTATTAACAAAACAATAAAACTAACAAAAAAAAAACGCTGAAAACACCAAACGGTTAACTCAACACTACATATAACAGCACCGTTCTATAAAACCGTCATCGGAAAAACGAAATACAATAATTTTTAAAAATCCACCTTTTTCATTATGAACAGCTTCTCAAGTTTCCAATAAATGCAAAAAAAGATCTTTAAAGACTCTGATAGCCGCAACAACATTCAATTCGCACCACGCCTTGTTCATTTAAGGTTTTAAATCAAAATGTTTTCGGTTTAATGGTATAGAAAATAAAAGAAAAGAAAACGATTTTGCTCCCTAATTTCCTCGTGCAAAAGGTGAAATCTACTCACACTCAAAATAACCATCGTCACAGTTAAAGTTTCTTTTAACAGCTAATGTACCAAACAACATAACATTAAATTTGAAATAAAATCTGAACCGTTTTAAAAACATTGAAAGTGTCGGGTAAGGCTCCTTAGGTCACATATATGCAATTTCCCATATCGATCCTTTCCACGATCGTAGCGTAGTAATTGGCTAAATAGCTAAATACGGGGGTTCAAAATACAATGACCAAGGCAAACTTGATAACGTTGAACAGAACAGAGAACCTTCTGTACTGCAAGATAATATTGAAATATCACAGCATCGGTGTTGTAGAAGGGGTTTGAAGGGCTCTTAACAAAGTCTCTTGAGTTCAGAATCGGCTAATTTATTTTACGTTTTATAAGGGAGTAGCCATAGCAAGTTCTCTGTAGTCGTACGAAAATGTCTACATACCGGTATCTTTACAACCGGAGTGATTTAGGGACAGAAAATGCAATAATCAGTCTGTTACCACCTACTTTCGATATTATTTCAGAGACTCGATGGCCAGAATGAAGAGCTTATTATTTGGGAAGAATACATCTAACCAGTGTATCGGAGCAATTTAGGGATAAATGTGTCCTCAGGGGATTAAATGCTGGATTAATTTGTTCAAATATTTAATATGACGATTCCGATCCACTATATGTTGAATGCTTGAAGTTTTGCTTTATGAATGTTCATATGCTCCATGTTATAAGATCTCAAAGGGTTGCTGAAGCACCACATGGTAAACCCGATATCCTGTGTTTCATTCCAGACACAGTAGTTCCAGATGTAAGAACTTTGGATTTCTTCCTTATTAATATAAGAAGTTGACGTTATTATCCGTTTTGTTGTATTCAATTAATCTGCTGGTGTTTCTGGAACAGGTTTTTGGTCATGCAGTGGTTTCACTTATTATTCTTATTCGCATAATAAATTTGATATGACGATGTTTTCAGTGTAATTGTTATTATCATTTCAGCTCTACTGGTCTATGACGGGATCTTTAACAGCGGAGTATCCTCTGAGGTGAGGGACATTGTTTGTTAGCTTTTAAAGTAGTCATCCAACAATTGCCATCATCTGTTCTTCACTACGAAACTATTTCATGTAAAAAAAAGAGATAAACTTAAATAATTGAACGTGTTAATTGTCATGACCCGAAATCACCAGTCAAATAAAACATAAAGTGGTGAATGATATTAAGTTAGATATACACTTTTTGTTATCCTCTGAATAGAATTCGAGCAATCTGATTGGATAAGAGAAGGGCGATTTGTATACATGTTTTCCATCACTTTTTGGCTCCTTGTGTCATCTTGACACCGCCGTCCTTGAATGACCTTAGCTTTTAGTGGGACGCTAAACCTAGACAAACAATATTATAATTTAAAATATTATGATAATTTCGTCATGATGGCGTCACGGTCCTAACGTTATAAAAGTAAGAGACAGAAAATGTTAAATTCATACAAAATATTTCTGAGCATTTAAAATGTTCAGATCGGTGGCAAAAGCGTTATCTACTTTGTCAGGCGGGGTATGTGAATTCATCTGCCCCTCGTAAGTTAGTTACTTTACCCACTCTTGGAATATGAATCTATATGCCGCGCATGAAAACTTATAATATTATATATAATAATAATAAAGCTAGAAACTCAGGCTTATTCAGACTTAGGGTTTTCTAAGTAATTGAATTGTTTTCTAAATCATTGAAGCAAGTGGGATTTTCGAAGAAGTCGTTCAAGAACCATTGAAATTATACTTATCACCTACAATAAGCTGGTTTTGCACTTTCGTATCCCTATTCATTGTTTAACGTTTAAGTGTTAAGAAGTTCATATCCCTATTCATTGTTTATCATCTAAGTGTTAAGAAGTTCATGAACTGTTTTTTCCTGTAATAATATATATATAGGTAGATCTAAAATAAAATTAAAAATTATAATATAGATTTCTTGCATATCGTCTCGATCGATAAGGATGGTAGAAAAGATTACTAAGTCATTATAGTTTTAAACAAATACATGTATAGAATATGTAAAAACAAGACAAACATGAACGAATCTCTTTCGTTGTACGCAGCTATTTACAAAACTAACATTACAATAAAATTTTCATTGAAGAAAGACTAGAAATTTGATTGTAATACATGTGTTCTGCCTGCAGTGTCTGTTGATAAATGCAGAACTTATTCTGCAATTGAGATAAACGCAAAATTTCAACAAATGTGACAGAGTTCAAAGTCGCAATAATCGCATACAATATGTAGTACTCATCAAGATCAAGATGCATGTTGAGATATAAGACCTTAGCTGCAGTACTTAGTATATAACTGAGCTAAACGCATCTTAACTTTACAAACCAAACTTGCGCTACAGACGTACGTACGAACAAGGTTTACGCCCTAACTGTTAAAGACCCACACCTGGTCCACTTTATGGAGGGGCATAAAAACAAAAACTATCCATTTATGTACAAACAAGTGATCCGCGTTATAAATTGATTGCTATGAAACCTAAAAATAACCTTGCTGACATAACAACTTGCTACAGACCTTAAATATGGTGGATTTCCAATCAGTAATTACATGTATACGAATGTATTCATATATTTCTCTCAGTACTTATAATACATGTCCTTGCCTTCATCCAAACTTATTCAATTAACAATCAGACACTAGAACTGTTGCACGGAAGGCAGACTAATACTCCGACCCCGCTATACTATTCACATCCGCTCTATGAAAGGATTCCATATACATGCACCAAGTATCAGTGAAATCGGTGCAGTAAGTTAAGAGGAGTAGTGTGAACAATTATTTTAAACAAAAAGACATAACTCCATTAATAGTTAGGCAAATTTAATTTATATAGTTTATTATCGGCGTTGCTTTCGGCCCTCACCTATGGCGGTTTCTTTCCCGCGCAAAATCATATAAGTCTGAAATCAAAAGTCAGAAGTTAGAAATCAGAAGACAGAATTCAAAATTCAGAATTCAAAAGTAAGAAGGTCCCCTCGAGGCTTCCGTATATAATTGTAACTTTAATTTGAGATATGTCCCATTATCCTAAATGAACTATAAATTTGCCCAACTACAATTTATATTTTGAAGTCGACTATTACCGCTATTCAAAACAATTATGGTAGTTGACCTTGTTTTCTGACTAAACAAGCTCGTTTAAACAATATCGTGTGTTTGCAAATTTGAAATGACTCACTCATTAGAAGCTATAAACTACATGAAACATTACGAACAAAAGGGTTGCGATATTACATAGAACTGATAATGTAAACAGTAAAGTTTATAATAACAAACCCCGAACAGATGACTTAAATTGCTACGTACTAATTGGGATTTACTGTTTGTCTGCCCCTTATTTCATATTTCAGCTAACACTTTGTTTTGTGCAGATACTGAAATAAATACCAACCCAAACAATAACCCTAACTTACAACCTTAACATTAACCAGCTGGCTGACTAATTTTTAACTTAAGGGTGTTTTACATTTTTATCTATAGATACAATCTAAATAACATACATTTACAACTTAGTTGAGAAATCGATTAAAATAGTGCACATACTATAAATCGAGCAGATTGCTTGATCTCTACTTTCGTTTTCGATTTTACTGACACATGTATATGTACAGATTGTCCATAGGTTATAAGTTATGGGTATTTTGTTTCACATAAGTGGATTAATGTTACAAAACCTGGAAGTTGGATTTTAACTTTACAACAAGACGCAAGAAAAAAATCGTAACGTAGATCGTTGTGATCCTGAGACATAAAAAGGGCCGAGAGCCACCTAAAGGCCGAAACACTGAGCACTTTTGCTGGACTATTTTAATCTCATGTTGGACCAACCGTCCGATGTTTTTTCCGAATATTTTCTACTTTCGGTTTCGTTCTGAAAACGCCCATAAACAGAATATACTAGTGTAATTAAGATGGAACGTAAACTTTTTGTTGAACAGCTGAAATGCCCAGTTTGTAAACGAATTTTCGAAAGTCCAAAACGATTACCATGCGGGCATAATATTTGTTTGAGATGTTTAAAATGTCATATTATTCGGACAGTTCCAGTAAACGGGTGTACTATTCAAGGATATGAAGATGGAGGTGATCCGGATAATAATCCATTATCACAAAGTTTCAAATGCCTAGTAGATGACGAAGAAGTGAACCTGCTGTATCCAATCGATGACGTGAGTAAATGGGCAAACAAGTTTGAAAACAATCTAAGTATTGTAACGCTTGTTGAAATATACCGTGGGAAACCTAGAGGATTAATAGAGCAGTGTGATATCTGTAATGAAATATCACAAAATGTAGCAGCTGTATCGGTTTGTTTCACGTGTTTTGAGAAATATTGTGTGAAGTGTGCGTTTATCCATAGAAACACACATCCAAAAGATTTACTGTTTAACTTAACAGCAGTTCGAAACATTAATACAGAAAAGTCTTCACTATTAACTGCTGCAGAAGATTCTACATCAAAGAGAACATGTAAAATTCACCTATTCTGCGACCTAAATTTGATCTGTATGGACTGCAAAGATATATGTTGTAGAATCTGTCAACGGACGATACATTATGATTGTAAGCACTGGCAAAAACTAGATACTGGACAAAACGAATTTGAAACAAATGGTATTCTTAATGACAGATTGAAAAAAGTGTTGGAGCAGATAGCATCTATTATGAAAAGCAATTTAGACCTGCTACAAAATGTAGAAGAAATGAGTCCATCTGATGACACTAATACAAACGATCAGTTTAATGAAATGAAAACCGAGCTTAGTTGTCAGATATCTCTCTGCGAGTTGCATTATGAGAACGTGCAGAAGTCTTTGACGAATTTGAAAGCCAGTACATCTGCCGAAATAAAGACTCAGATACTATATCAGATGGAAATAGAATGCCAGCAGGTGGAAAAAGAGATTGAATCATACAGCAACCGCAGGGTTGACAATGCTGAAAGGCTTAGAAAATTTAAAGACGCTTTGGATAAATCACGCAACAAATGCAAAAAGAATTACAGAAATCAATGCAAAGCTGCCAACCAGTTAGATTTGTCAAGAAGCAATAAAAGACCGCAAGATTTCAAGTTTGACCCGTTAGTACACCTAAAGTCAACAGAAATTGTTGATGTTACTCAGAAGATTCAGCTGGTTGACGTGCTAGACATGAAGGCTGCTGATGATGCAAAGAATTGCTGGCTGACTGATTGTGTATTTATAAATGATGTGTTTGTTCTTGTAGCAGACAATTCAAACATGTGCCTAAAGTGGAAGAAAGGTGAAGAAATGAACAAGCTGTTATTATCTTCTGGGCCACAATGCATAGCTGTAGATGAGCAGGATGGCAACATGGGATGTGTGACCCTACCTCAAGACGGAATAGTTCAGTTATTTCACATCAGTACTGAACAGATCTCCCTTTTAGACCTTTTTGAGACAAATGAAAAATGTTACGGCGTAGGTTTTGTGGACAGCAACATTGCTGTATCCTTTATTGGGGAAGTAGAGAGTTCGGTCAAAATCCTTACTAAGGAAGGCGTGGAGCTGAAAAAGTTTTCCCATCACACAGATATCCTTAAAGCTAAATTGTTTCGTGATCCGCGCTATTTGACTGTGCAAAGAAAAGGGAATGAGACTAAAATCTACGTCACGGATCACCGATTATGTAATCTGACATGTCTCACATTGTTCGGACAGGAAGGTGGAACGACGATAGATACGATCGTCACACATACAAATGGTTTCCCACTTGGTATAGACATAGGTGCAGATGGAAACTTAGTGGTCTGTATTATTTCCAAAGGTGAAGTCCATCAGATTGCCGACGGATGCAACCATAGCAACCAGCAGCATCGCTTGTTAGTTCAATCCCTGTGGCTACCAAGAGCCATATCTTGTCTAAAGCAAGGAAACAAGTTTATCGTATCGTCAGACTCTGGACCAAAACAAAATTGTCTGCTAGTTTACGAATTCAGATCTAGAGCATGCTGAACATTTGAACAAATAATAGTGAATCGCTCATGAAATGGAGAGGAATTATAAATTGTGAAAACACATACGGCACATTTGTAATTTTTGAATTGTTCACAATAACAGTGGGCGGCACTTGAACAATTGCTATTATTAAGCAGACGATACACGGTTAGTGACATTCAAATGCTTGTACATGTATACATACAATGTATTTTATAGAGTTTATAATAAGACCAATAGCGACATTTTAAACACTTCCTTCTTTTAAAGTGTTGTATAAAAACTACAACACTGAAGCTATGTACACTTATAAATTATAGTAAAATATATCAAATACAAGGTATGTACTTCTGGCATAATTGTTGATACTTTATACCTGTGATGTCTATAAAGTAAAATGTAGTTTTTGACAAAATTTAAACTCTTAAAAATCTAACGTCACCTAAAACATAGAATAAATTTATAGATTTAAAAAAAATGTAAATTTAGTCATATCCCCTCTGTTTAAGTTATTGCCTACTAGTATGCAAGAAGGCTACAATGGCTAACACAGAAAACGATAGTAAAGTTTGGGCTTAAAGGGGCGACCATCAGTGATATTTTCCTATTTTAAAACCGAAAGGTTATCACGCCTGTGTGCATTGTGTAGGGAAAAAAAGATAGGAATGTGATACAACTCTTATGCAAATACTCACGATTAGTTTCTGTTGTATAAAGAGGCCAATATCTTACACTATCTCTAAAACCTTCGGCATATCATACTGGCGTGCTTAAATGGTATGTTACATGTAACACTTCTGAAGCAGACATACGAGGCCAATCCTTCTGTTCGTGTTTCATGTAGTACGGTCAATGTCAGGCTTTCCTTCAGTCATTTAATTCAGTGTCATACATTTTTTCCATTGAAAACCCAGTGTCGTTCTTCTAGATTTTTTCTAACAAAATACTCTCATGATTGGGGCAAAACGTTGACCTTTCGAGTGCCTATACGTAATCTTGTGGTAGCGGACGTCAGACAAACCTTGACCACAGCTCACCATTCAACACCAGATGAGAGCATTGACAAAGCAAAGGATCTACATTAAATTGACGGACAATTAAAATTACTGTGAAGTTCAACAGGGGCCAGTCATCAAGCACGTATGATACGGATTTTAGATATAAAATACCGGTATACGTTCAAATTTATCAGAGTATTATGTCTTGAGGCAGCTTTTTCAAGTATTTTCTTTTTCAAATTGTTAGATATATGCCTACAGTAACATTCAAATAACATGCACAAAAAAGAATGTGCTACACACAATAATGTTAAAGCTTATCAGGACTTTTAGCGGGCCAGTCATCAGTGAAGTCAATGTTATTTGTTACAAGAAAATTAACAGTGTCTCTAGCTGTATGAGATGTTGTATTACATGCTGAAAAATTGAGATAGTAGAGTTGTTATGGAACAGAGGGATGACTTTCATTGATGACTAGTCCGCTAAAAGTCCTGATCTCAACCCATAATCGAGCACATCTGGGATATTGAGGCGTCGTCCAAAGCTACCTGCTAAAATTAGCGAACTTCGTCAAGCGCTCTTTCAGGAATGGAACAATATTCCACAGGCAGAAATCAACACTTTTATTCAATTATATGCGACGGCGATGCACTGTAGTGGTCACCTAGAGGTGGTCGTACCCGTTATTGAGTGTAATCTTGTTTATAACCCTTACCGAACTTGGGTCAAAATTTCCCCCCTTTTCTGTACACCTTTGGCCATTAATTTTGCACCAAACGATGCATCATCGAACACTTGAATTGCATATATAACAATGATTCCCCTCCCATTTGTTTTTATCCCACTATGTTCAAGCAAACTTAGAGGAAATTTCTTTTGTTAGCTCACCTGGCTTTGCCTAATGGACGATTGTCCGTCGTCTGTCGTCCGTCAACATTTTGTTTCAAATGACATCTTCTCTGAAACCACTGAGCCAATGTTGACAAAACTATGCAGGGATGTTCCTTGCATGAAGCTCTACCAAAATCGTTCAAAGAATTCTATTCCATGCAGAAATCTGGTTGCTATGGCAAACAAGAGGGCCATGGTGGCCCTATATCGCTCACCTGATTACCATTTGCTATAATAAAAGGGGTCAAGACTCTAACATAATTCATAGAGGTCCACTACACAATGCTAAGTATTATTTCAGATATCTATCATCTGCCTGTCGGCCTTGTGTTTTCCCTATATAAGCCTTATGTGATATCAAGTGTCTTCCCCCCTCCCGGGAAGGGTCAATTTTGATCCAGGGGTCATAATTTGAACAATCTTGGTAAAGGTCCACTAGACAATGCTACATGCTAAATATCTAAGCTCTAGGCCTTGTGGTTTCAGAGATTTTCCTATATGAGTCTATGTAAAACAGAGAGACCAGCCGGGCGGGGTCAATTTTGACCCAGGGCTCATAATTTGAACAATCTTGGTAGAGGTCCACAAAACAATGCCACATGCTAAATATCTAAGGCTTAAAACTCTAGGCCTTGTGGTTTCCGAGAAGAAGATTTTTAAAGTTTTTCCTATATTAGCCTATGTAAAACTAAGTGACCACCCGTGCGGGGTCAATTTTGACCCGGGGGTCATAATTTAAACAATCTTGGTAGAGATCCACTAGCCAATGCTACATGCCAAATATCTAAGCTCTAGCCCTTGTGGTTTCAGAGAAGATTTTTAAAGTTTTTCTTATTTGTTGCCATAGCAACCAGAGTTCTGGATGGAATGGAATTCTTTGAACAATTATGGTAGAGCTCCATGCAAGGAACATCCCTGCCAAGTTTCATCAACATTGGCCCAGTGGTTTCAGATGAGATGTCATTAGAAGGAAATGGTGGATGGACGGACGGACCCCGGACGGAGAGCGATCCTTATAACAGGAAAATCTTCTTCTCTGCAACAAGGTTTAGAGCTTAGATATTTGGCATGTAGCATTGTCTAGTAGACCTCTACCAAGATTGTTCAAATTATGACCCCTGGGTCAAAATTGACCCCGCCCAGGGGTCACTTAGTTTACATAAGCTTATATAGGAAAAACTTTTAAAATCTTCTCTGCAACAACAAAGCTAGAGCTTAGATATTTGGCATGTGGTATTGTCTAGTCGCCCTATACCAGGATTGTTCAAATTATGACCCCCGGATAAAACTGACCCAGACCGGGGGTCACTTGGTTTTACATAGGCCCATATAGGAAAACCTTAAAAGGATCTTCTTCTTGAAATACCACAAGGCCGTTAGCTTAGATATTTGGCATTGGGCAGCTTTGCCAAGTATACCTTTTCCAAAGTTTGTTCAAATTATGCCTCTGGGGTCAAATCTAACCTTGCCCTGGGGGAAGGTTACTTGTTTTAAGAAGACATATATAGGAAATCCTAATTTGGTTTATAACATAGTATAGTGATCTTCCACCAGGCAATCGATTTGTACTAAGGTGAACGATATACTCATGTTTAGTATATTTAACTCAAACAAGAGCCATGTTACACATGGTTAATCCCCGCGCCAGGAAGAAGTTACCTGAGAGGTTGTAGTTTCATACATTTTAAATTTAGAGGACTTCGTTAAAAAGCGGTATAGTTATGGTCATGCTGAGTACAGTTTTCAAGTAAGTGCGAAAAACACTAAGGCAATGAAGAGAAGGCTTGCAAAATTATTATTAATGTGTATTATCAGTATAAGTATGAAATTTTCCCATTTGACTAAAGTACAAGGTTTGGTTATTGTTCTTGCACAAACTGCACTCAATGAACATGTCAATGTATTAAGTTTAAGGAAATCCCCAAGTGCTTTTTGGTTATTCAGACAAGTAAATATGATAAAGGGAATAACCTTAAAGTAGGCAAGGTAGAGTTATTGTTCTTGCACACTGCACTTCCTACCAAGTGTCTATGTCAGTGGATTAAGTTTGAAGTCAATCTCCGTCAAACATTTTGAGTTATGCTCTGGAAAACCATTTGAAGTTACAAAACTGATAAAGGGGAAGTAACTCTAATGAAGTAGCGCAATGTAGAGATATTGTTCTTGCATACTGCAATTCCTAGCAATGTCCTATGTCAAAGTATTAAGTTTGGGACTAAATCCCTCAAGTACTTTTGGAATTATGGGTCAGACCAAGTAAATCTGATAAAGGGGAATAACACTACACAAAGTAGGACTAAGATAGAGTTATTGTTCTTGCTACACTGCACTGCCTATGTGAAAGTCTATGTCAGTGTATTAAGTTTGAAGTAAATCCCTCCCGTACTTTTGGAGTTATGCTCTGGACAAAACTTTTAAGGTAAATCTGATAAAGGGCATAACTCTAAAAGTAGGCAAGGTAAAGTTATTGTTCTTGCACACTGTGTTTTCTACCAATGTGCTATGTCAGTGTATTAAGTTTGAAGAAAATCCCTCAAGTTCCTTTTGGAGTTTATGATCCTTGGACAAAGTATTTCAAGTAAATCTGATAAAGGGATAATCTAAAAGTAGGTAAGGTAAAGTTATTGTTCTTGCACAGTGCACTTCGTTTTAATGGGCTCTGTCAGTGTAAGAAGTTTGAAGAAAATCGCTTGAGTACCTTTTGGCCTTATGCTTAGACAAAATTGGGACGGATGCACGGCCAGGACAAACGACCGGACGGACGAAGACCATTTCTAATATCCCCTTCGCCTTCGGCGGGGGGATAAACAAGAGTAGCTAATCCGAAAGACGCTACTTAATAAGTTGATCATGTTACAAGGGAGACATCAGCTGATTAACTATCGCTGTTTCTAACATGTAAAAAATTTGACATGCAGTTTGTTATGTAAGATATGGAAGCTATTTCATAATATATGAACAGCCATATATTTGTTTATGTAGTTTTATGGATTCTGCTTAGTACCAGTGACTTTTTACTTCTATCCTACCATCACTGTTATTGCTTTATGTGAACAAGAGCATCGCCACATATACCTTTCTCCAAGTAGCTACTGAAAAACAGAATAGCCCTTACCAGAGTAGGAAGCTACAGTGATGAAACTTGGGACATTTGTTATTTGAACACTAACCGGGGATGACCTTGGTCTTTTGACCTACTTTCTGGTGTTGGAATGTACAGCAATAAAATTCCATGTGTACAGTTTTGCAAATAATTCAATATTTAACCTGTATGAGCTTTTAACCTTCTTTTCCATGTTCCTGTCAGTGAAGATACAGTCAAGAAATTTTGACCATGTGTGCTGTTTGTAAACAAATTTCAATGTTTTTTACACCTTTTTAAAAATGACCTTGATTTGATGTGTTTTACCTCCATTCTGGCAGTGAAACTAATGGACCATAATTATGCTTCATTTTCCAATGGATGTTTAATGTTGACCTTCTTTAGAGAGTTCCATTTGATCAAGCATTGCTTCTGCAGCTTTCACTAGTATAAACTGCCCCTGTGGATAATGAAATAGGAAGCAAAATGGTAAGTTGGTAACACCGGGCATTTTCGAATAAGTTACTTGAGTAACCTTTGCGCATGCCCTTAAACTCTGATCTACCTAACCCATGTAACCCCAAGTTGCCCATGAGTTGACCAAACTACATTTGGAATTTTCGAATAAGTTACACAAGTTACTCTAGTAAGAACAGAATGAATTCTGGTCAACTCGTGGGCAGCTGGGGATTATATGGGTTAGGTAGATCAGATATTAAGCACATGCGTAAAGGTTACTGGAGGAACTTATTCGAAAATGTCCATAATGACAAACACAGATTGGTGACCAATGGACACAGCTTTAACAATGTTGAAATTTGAGTATTCTCTTATCCCAAGTAGCACTTAGCATGAACTTGTATACATTTTGATGTGTGATAATATCCACAACCAGAAATGTATATTTTCCGGATTTCTGACATCCTTACACCACTGTGAATGTTACTTCAGATATATCTGCACAAGTTATTCTGATGAAGGTTTAAGCCAGAATAGGGTGTGAACACTTTTTACATACAAAACAATAAATGTGTTGTTGAAATATAAACCAAAATGCATCAAAATAAAAAATGTTTGCAAACAGAAACAATCTGAAAGAAACAGGAAAACTTTCTCTTTTTATCTTTGATTTACACCACACAGTGACCATGATGAAAACAAACATACTGTTTATAGGCTTGAAACTATAGACATGTTCTTTGAAAATGTTAGTACTGATGAACACTCACATATTTAACAGCAAGTTTCATTTGTCATTCAATCATCCAATCAAAATGCTGTACTCTACTTATTTATTATATACCCAACATGGATACATTATCTCTTTTCAGCAAAATATCGCTGACAAATCCATCATCACGGATCAAGTACATGTAAACATCTGATTTAAGTTTTACCACTGTGACAGTACCATATTTTTTGTAAGGGTGTTTTCCATTGGTAAACAGAAAATTATTGCATGTTCACAACATTAATAACGTCGCTAACAATTGAAACATTATGCCTTGTTTACGCAACCTTATATTATCGATGGCTATGAACTGATATATATATAAAGAGTGCACAGGCTTATAGTTGTTCTATGGCAAATCCAAACAGAAACAGCGCTTAATACAGTATAACTAAACTAATGGTCAAACAATCATTTCTGTCACTATTTGAAATATGGCACAAATATTTCATCACCAATACCTGTATTATTTTTCAACATACTGTTGCCAGTACCACTGAAATTAAATGTACTTCTTCGCCACGACTCTGATTATGAAAGACACCAGATATCACTTTACCTAAAATTTGATTTAATTATTCACAATACACTGATGACAACTGTTTGCTTGTAGTATTACAAGTCTGCCTGTAGTATTACAAGTTTGCTTGTACTATAGCAAGTAAAAGTGTGAAATATCATGTCTAGAGACCCTTCAATCTAGAACAACGTCCCGTCTGGTACTATCTGTACACCGCAGATCCATTTTAATCAGTAAACTGGTCCCTCATCATCATCACCGTCATCATCCCCGTAACCTTCTCCATTATCAAAGTAGTTAAATGCGTAATCCGTCTCCTGAAACAACCGGTTTAAATTAAAATATTGCATATATCTATTCGAAAATAACTCTACCCATAAGTTAGTTAAAGCACTAATGAAATAAATTGTTATCAAATCTAAAATAAACAACAGTTTGACAATATAACGACCCAGTAAGAAAACATTATGATGTAGGGCAGCATTGCACTATCAGAACTCCAGACCATTGTTTATTGACTGATGACTTCTTAAATGAGACAGAATCTGTATGACCTGAATTTCGTATGTCACAAATCATTATCAATCATTTAAAATGCAATGTTATATTACAATTTCCAGTCTCAGACAATGTCTTGTTTTATAAAACCATCTCAAATAAAATACAATTAGAACCTTTCTTCTTTAAAATTAAGATATAAAATGGTCATTTTTGCTATCTGTAAAAAGATACTTACATCTCTCACTTAATGACTTAAATTAACTTTCCTAGATTTTTCTAAACTAACAACAGACATATTTGCAATATAAAATGTTGTAATTTTTATTTTTTTATATACGCCATTATAATAATAACAGTCTAAAACCATAAAATATTGTTTTCCTACCTCCTCTAAATCATCTTCGTCATAAACTTCCACTCCCTCCAGATCCTCTTGTTCTTCATCTTTCTCTTCTTCATCCTCAGCTTTCTCACCCTCTGCATCCTCAGCCTCTACACTTGTCTCTTCCTTCTTCTCTAAAGTCTAAAACAAATATATGGTATTTCTTAATTAAGTTTGTGAAATCTTTCAACTTATTACTAATTTCCATCCTGTACATGAAAATATAAACAAGACTCTCTGTATGATTCAGGGAATGAGCTGATGCAGTAGAATACATGGTATTTCTTTGAGGCTGTCTCTGTGAAGTTCGAAAGACAATCTTTATTTCTATTGTTCAGCAGGCATAGTTGCAAGGTTGCAGATGCATGTCTGGAGCCTGATGACAGGTTGAGGAGTAGAAAAAACTACTTGCTCATAATTTAAACTGCGGCATTTCTGCTTGTGTATATCCCTTAATGTCATATTATACAAATGTAGTCTTTCTGTAGGATGTACATTAGTTCTTGAGGATTCAGTTGAAACTTACTTTACTCTTGAAAATGGCAAAACTGCATTATGGTAAAGTAAAATGTTGACCTTTTAGTGGCCACTTTTGACTTGCCTGGCTGTCTGTTTTTGGACTGATTTTATTGTTTATATAGCAGGGTTTCCACTGGCCCTTAATTTTTTTTGGCCACAATTATTATATACAGTGTTATGCAATATATACAGCGGTATGCAATGGGGAGGTTCTGGGGGGGTACCCCCCTCCTCTTGGCTTTTTTTTAATTCACAGATAAACAAGACACCATTTGAAGTATGCTGAATACCTGTATATGCTGAATTAAAACTTGTATTAAGGCCAGATATAATATAATAGATACATACTTAAAAAGCTCATGAAAATATCTAACACCTGATTTTACCTCTAGTGTTATGACAATTTCGTTGGTTGAAGATTTTCCTGCTTCTGAATTAAGTCTCTTGCGAGATGGAAGATTTGGTTTCTGAGATGTCTTTACTCTTCTCACCTTTCTTTCTTTGACTTTTAGTTCAGAAGGAAGTCTTCTCCAGTCTGAAAGATAAGAATGTTATCACTTTCAAATAACATACTGTAAATTGGGGAATTTTTATGTGATGAATGTTTTGCCATTTGTGAGAAGACAGACAGTAGGTAATATTTTGGTATTTAGTTAAAATTGCAGGGCAGTTCAGTACTTTGGTGCCAGTGACTTTGAACAATCTTGATTGACGTCCACTACACAGTGCCACACATCAAATATCTAAGCTCTGGATGCTGCAGTTTTGGAGAAGAAGACTTAAGTTTTTTTCCTTTTTGTTGTTATATATTCCTCATTTGAAGGAAAATGGGGAACGGACATATCCTGGACGTTGAGCGATCCTCATAGCTCACACTTGCACTTAGTGCCAGTTGAGCTAAAAATTCAGTAAGCCTAGCCTTATATACCTATGTCCAAAGCTTCTGAGCAATCCTGCTGATTCAAGTTATATTTATCTGAATATCTCTGAATGTCCCTCTTTTTGTCATCTAGCTTGAGATAATATGGTGACTTGTGTAGCGTTGCGATGAATTCCTGCTTCAAGGCCAACATGTACTCAAAATCCTCAGTCTGAGCCAATGAAACGGGCTTAAACTCTTGTGTCTGGAACAAAGCAACATTAAATCAGACTCACTTATGGTCCGTCAGGATTTGACAATCCAGAGAATAACACCAGGTGTCCTCAATGCATGGAAACACATTTTAACATCAAAATATAATTATGCAGACAATTAAAAAATATGGCATTTTTTATCTTTAAAATGTAACGGTAATTTAATGTAATTATATACAAACTTTGTAATAATCTAATGATTGCAAGCATAGGTCACCGTATCAAACTGAAAACAAAAAAATTAAACCAGAAAGGAAACTGGGTTTGTTTATATGTATTATATAGACCATTGTCCCATACATCTACCATATACACATGTATATTCATTGTCAAAGTGACAAATCAAACTAATTTACAGAAATATGGAGATTTGTTTTTTCATCTACACACTTAAGTCTTGTATTGCATCTATCTAACATAGTTACATCGTATTTAGGAAGATTTTTGGACGTAGCTCAAGCAGTTTGTTTGCAGTAATCTGGGGATTTCATTTCACACATGCAATTTTTGTTAATGAGGTGACTGGTGGCTTCACCATTAAAAGTTTTTTATTTTGTTGTCATTTCACAGTATTTAACCAATGTCACAAAAAAGGCAGAGATGCTTTACAATCAAAACTCAGTCGCAATATGTCCCTTATCTGTAAATAATCAGTCAGGGTGTTCAGTAGTCTTTCAAACTCAAGGGTCATTGACTCTTTAGCCTAAACTTTCAAGGGTCAAACTCAAATTTTCAAGAGTCAAGGTGAAAATTTAAGGATTGAGCCACCTGTTACAGGGTTCAGGCCATATTATGCTTGCATATCATATATTTCTGTTTGTGTCCTGCAGAATTTAAGTGGTATTTTCTAATATTTATGCATCATAAAGTTTATATACGAGAATTGTGTAGGTAAAAACATGAATCAGAATGATTAACAATAAACTAGTTCTTCTGGTTTGAGTTATAACAATGATCAGTCTGGTTTGTGTTTTGACTTACTCAACTCT
Source organism: Saxidomus purpurata (assembly GCA_022818135.1). Lineage (NCBI taxonomy): Eukaryota > Metazoa > Mollusca > Bivalvia > Venerida > Veneridae > Saxidomus > Saxidomus purpurata. The sequence continues at coordinate 2,453,677 of JAFMSR010000018.1, read as the reverse complement.
CTTATTTCTTAGGTGTTTTGGTGGTGCCAAACTAGAAAATAGCATAAATGTCGTCTTTTAGTTGTAGTTTTTAATTCTAAAGTAACACATTTAGTGACTGACACACCTGGAAGTGGTTTTTCTCTAGAGGACCAAACCTTTGTTATTCCTGGCATCTGGTAAGCACTTAATATATTCATAAAACTAGACCAACAAAATTTTCTATTTAAAATTTAGGTTAAAGGTACAAGTCATCAATTCTTTTACCAACTATTATGTAACATATTTAATTAATAATGCACACCAGTGTACAGATGTTAGTAAGGTAATGTATAACTATAGTCATCCTGTTAATTACCACCTTTGATAGCTGTCGAGATGGCCACAAACTGGTTGACAGGTAGTGACTTTCATATATTAGCAAACAGAGGACGATCAAATTTTTAGCCACAGCGGAATCCTAGACACTTGCCATGCTTGTAATGACTCGATTAGGCCTGGTTTTGGGGTCACTAAATTGCTTTATTTTATTTGCCATTGAACTGTACCATGTTTCCAGACAGCTAGTTTAATTAGACTTGTTTTATTGTGATGTTAGCTTTTAAATTGTGTAAACTATTTTCAATCATTTGACACATTAATGAAATATCATGATAAAAAGTTAAACATGCAAATTTTATTTGCAGGGTTTCAAAAAAAAATATTGCGCATGCATAGTCCGTCACTTTCCACTTTCCCCATGAATGTAAACATGCTTTCAGTGACCGAGATTTCTGGTCAAATAGTTACATTATAAACTGTTGTTGTTTCACTTTGCTGATGGAAATAAAGTGTCAGTTTGATCAAAAACATATGATTGTAATATTAACAACATAATCACATGTTTGATTTGGTTTGATGGTCGTCCGTATTTGGTGGTCTCGAACCAGTACAGTATTATTGGTTTTAATTGGTCAAGACCTAAGAAGTATCACATGCCTTGAATTTTTCAGTTTTTATTGTGTTCAGTTTGATACGGTTAGCTACGATTGAAAGCCATGATTTTCTGTATTTGTTTTCATAAAGAGAGAAAACTGACTGGGAACAGTGGTGGTGGCTGCAGACTTGCTGCTGGAAGGGCCTCTCCTCGTCCAAAGCCCAGCGCCTGAACATCAAAAGAAACGGTTTTGCCGCGACCACGTCCTCTTCCAGCCATGTCAACGTTTGTAAAAAAATGGCTATCCTAATTCTTGAAAAGTGTAAAGGGATGACATATCTAGAATAGGTGTTTTATTTAGGTTTATTTGTTGCAACACGAACAGGGAAAATTCACCCCATGGACAGCGCCATCTTGAATGGGACGAGTTTGTGTATATTTTAATTATTTCAAGTTATCTTTTGATAAAATTCTTATGAATGAAATATGTTTCACATAAACATATTTATTTAATTAAGAATATTTTTAACTGATAGTGGCATAAGCTCTGTTCAAATCATCAAAATATAAACATAAAAATAGAAGAAATTAATAACACTTTGTCCCAAATGTTGACCTTGACTTTTTGGGGGGCATGGTTTATTTGCAGACGAACAGAATCAGGATTTTGCAGACACTACACAAGCCAAATACACCGGATTTTGTACACATAGGTAGATGTTACATGGAAAGCGTCTTATATTGTTTAAACCTGATAGAATAAAATAGGCCTTATTATTTTTATTTTAATACTTGTAGTGGTTGGGCCCTTTGGCAGTCTTACCGCAAGAATTTAGGGGTCTGTGCGGTGACGTCATCCAGTGTCGCAGAGGATTGTGGGGGCGCTCTCTTGGAATCGGGCAGCCATCTTGCAGGGCACTCCAGTAACCCAGATATACGTATAATCGAATAACCAGAGCAAATGGCATAGGTATCAGGTAAAGTCCCTTGTATTGGAATCCCCTTGAATTGCATTAGGTTTCAGAGTGGAAACAACATACTGATATGCGGTCACTTCTCTGTATATAAAACCTGCTTGTTCACAGTTTCCGGTAAAAAAAAAAGATAATGCTAATTATAAATTCTCGGCTTCGCCGTGACGTCATACTGACCAGTTAACCAATCGGATTATTAGGTCGCTTTAATTTCTTCATTCGGTAAAAGGTGAAAACTCGGTCTTTACCCTTGACTCATATGCAAGTTTAAATTTATTTTAAACCGAACAGAAAGCTTTTGACAACATAGAATTATTATAAAAACAATCCGATAGTTTCAAGGCAATGGAAGATCGTCGTCTTCTTTCATTTCTAATCTTGGTTATTATATTATTCAAAGTTAAAGATGCATAGAGACCAGCGATGACAGCCGAGGAATCACCTTTCCCGAATGTAAATAATTTTTCAGTACCCGGATGTGCGAAGCCGAGAATACATAAAACGTGTATACGTAATGGCTAGAATCAAAAACGTAAGGTATAATCTAGGTAGGAATTTGCAAAACAAATGTGGTAGATTTGGTTTAGAGTACACAATACCGGCTCTGATTACGAACATTATCGTTACGTATATCAACGGAGCATGGATTAAGAAAATGACGACTACGTGTTCTCAAAATAAACGGCGGCGGTTCAAACAAAAAATAGGCCGGTTAGAGTTTCCGCAGAGATCCTTTTATCACATCCTGTTACGAACTACGCATTCCCGATAATTAATTTTGGTGTCCGGTAGACCCGAGCTCTCGAGTTTTGAAAATCTCGAAATAACCATATTTGTCCCGCAACAAAGATGTCCTGTGCGTCAACTTTGCCCGCCGAAATGTTTTCCTATTCGTCACGAATCTCGGCAATTTCGCCGTTTCAATCAAAAACCGATCGCCATCTGTTGGATAGCATACAAAAGTGGGTAGGCGTTGCTACAAGTCAAATATCGAGTGACGTTTGTTGGTTAATATACGAAAAATGGTGGAGCTAATTAATTAATATCTGTCAACCAGCACGTTACCGTCTGGGTCGTTATCACAGGTGATAATTGATAAAGAATCATAAAGCTTACATTTGCGAATTTCTTTAAAGATGTTTATAACACATATTAATCAGCGGCCACTTCAGACAAGGCTCTGTGTATTATAATTTACAAATTGCTGAAAACATGAAACGCCTTGGGGGATCAAAAGACAATTCATGTATACCAGTTTTGTTTTTCGATAATCACATATCATTAGTGAAATAAGCATACTCTATAAAAGTGTGTAAATCGTTGTGAGTTTATGTAAGAGCAAATAATAAGAAGTTTATAATAATTAGAGCATCGCTTTTTTATATTAAATTTGATATTGACTGGCGTGTTGAAAGTTTAGCTTGCAAATTGTTATGGACGTGTTTTGACTGTGCATGTACATAATTATCGTGGGCATTCTCCGGCGCTTTTCTAGTTTTTTTTTTTTTTTTTTTTTTTTTTTTTTTTTTTTTTTTTTTTTTTTTTTTTTTTTTTTTTTTTTTTTTTTTTTTTTTTTTTTTTTTTTTTTTTTTTTTTTTTTTTTTTTTTTTTTTTTTTTTTTTTTTTTTTTTTTTTTTTTTTTTTTTTTTTTTTTTTTTTTTTTTTTTTTTTTTTTTTTTTTTTTTTTTTTTTTTTTTTTTTTTTTTTTTTTTTTTTTTTTTTTTTTTTTTTTTTTTTTTTTTTTTTTTTTTTTTTTTTTTTTTTTTTTTTTTTTTATTTTTTTTTTTTTTTTTTTTTTTTTTTTTTTTTTTTTTTTTTTTTTTTTTTTTTTTTTTTTTTTTTTTTTTTTTTTTATTTTTTTTTTTTTTTTTTTTTTTTTTTTTTTTTTTTTTTTTTTTTTTTTTTTTTTTTTTTTTTTTTTTTTTTTTTTTTTTTTTTTTTTTTTTTTTTTTTTTTTTTTTTTTTTTTTTTTTTTTTTTTTTTTTTTTTTTTTTTTTTTTTTTTTTTTTTTTTTTTTTTTTTTTTTTTTTTTTTTTTTTTTGGGGGGGGGGGGGGGGGGTTTTTTTTTTTTTTTTTTTTGTTGGGGGGGGGGGAGATAAAAATTAATTTTTTTTTTTTTTTTTTTTTTTTTTTTTTTTTTTTTTTTTTTTTTTTTGGGGTTTTTTTTTTTTTTATTTTTGTTAAAAAATAATAAAAAAATAATGGCCTAATCCCGTATAAAAAACTTACGGAAAGATAAAATAATATAATAATCTTCCTAAATCCGTGTCAATAACCTTTCACTATTTGTTAACGCTAGTCATTATTCGAACATACTTTTGGACATTTTTTAAAATTAAAACTGTAAAAATCGCGAAAAAGGAGGAATATACGTGACAAACGGGACACAACGTACATTTGAGTCTGCGAAAGGGATGGGCAGCTAGATCAAGCTTATTCTTATTCTAGAGTGTTTACAGTGTTTTCATATTAATTAACCTGATGACCTAGTTATTGACAACGTCTGTAACATAGCTTAGATAACTGTGGGCCTTCTCAAGCAAAGTTTGAGTTACTTTCACATGATGGTTAACGAAACAGTGTGAAATAGGTTTAATGCGTTCATGCCTAAGCATAGTTGCTACATTTGGTTGTTAGACAACTTGTATGGGCCGTATATTATTGGGTATATTCTGAGTAAGTTAGGAAGGAAGTCACTGCAGTATTAAACGTCAAATTAAAGCTAGACTATCTCTTTTTTTATAAATGTTAACACTGGAAAGCAAACATTCCTGTAAAGGTTATGACAATGTTTAAACGTAAATGAGAAAATAAAGTGAAATATCACTAAAGTGAAACAACTTGGCAATGGTTGGATAAAAAGCCATTTAAACAAGGGAGCTTACACTTAATAAACACCTCCGCCCTCACCCGGTTATCAAATAATTATCCGGTCTAAAGTTGGCAGTATGAAAAAAAACATGTTGATCCTTTTATGTCTTATGCTCTTTTGAGAGAATAGTTCGTGTATCCTTACACAAGAAATGACATTTATGACACCAATAAATGTTGTGACAGAAAAAATAGATTACATGTGCTAATTAAGGTGAAAGAGGAACAAGTACTTGCATTTTTGTCTAGTTGGTTGACTTTCGTTGCGTTTTTTTAATTTGTGAATATAGTAAATGTGGAATCTTGGCTACTCTTAATGCGCCGTATGAAATATTTTGTTATATCTCCGATACAGAGTGTGTTTAGATTTAATTCGTGCCGAAACACTTGTGTTATTGCATTTTTATAATATGGAATGTTTGGATAAATAACACATTCACTTTTAAAACGTTCTAATTACCACTTTTCTGTAGGCTTCCAACATCCTTAGACCGGGCTGTGTACGTGTTATCATAGGAAAGCATGTACACTACTCTTACAATCGTTTTTTTCAGTTTTTCATTTTATAACCCTATAAAAATCATTTAACTGCCTCACAAAATGCGACTTTTAATCGCCGATTTAAAAACTGGGGGTATTCGTGGTAATAAAGAACCTTGTTCGGTCTTTCAAATGAGTGTGTAAGGGGATAAGCCAATGTTTGCTTTTTCATTGAGTTACATTGCAGTCCAACTTGTTTTTTGGTCTTTATCCAGTCATTTCATAAGAGTGCTTATTGATAAAACAAAACAAGAACTATAAAAATCGGATGAAAATTAAAACAAATGGAACAATATATTTCTTCTTTAAAGTGAAATTGTGCACATTTTTTTAAAGTAAAAATCCAGCTGAAATACGTGTGTGTTAAAAGGGTATAGGAAATAATAGCTTTTAACCCAATACACCAAACTCTTCCTGCTACCAGTACGAAATAATAACTTTCCAAATATTACTTTTCCTATTTTGACTGGGAGAGTCAATTAAAAAAAACCCACTGCATGCAGGGGTTGCTATCCTTCTACTGCCGAAATCTCTACCAACAACTACAACAACACAAGGGATGTCACTACGAAGGAAGGAACTATTATTTTATTTGTCCAATTTTTAGCCTTGGGACTGAAAGTCCCCTAGGCCTAAGTTAGCATACCACATTTCAAACATTGCAGACAATTTAACTGTGCTATGTGCGAATAACATCTGTAAACATGCGCTATGGGAAAGTAGTGCAAGACAGACAAGATCAATCATCTATTTGAATGTCGCACACGATAAGAACATATTGAAAAAACATAAACAAAAAACAGTACATACAATTTTAAATGATTGCAGAAAGGTCCTTAGCTTACGGGCTCTATTACACAATTTTTTCATGGACTTTGGTTTAGAAATTATTGCGCTGTTTGCTGATTACGGAAAATAATCATATGCATATCACGGAAAAGTACGGATATTTACGGAAGGTACGGAGCTCTATATAAGAGTTTGTAGTTTGATATTCAAATTGCTGAATCAGATGTTATTTCATTGATAACTTTCTTATTTACGAACGATTACATAATTATATATTTACCCAAAAATAAATTTCTTTTAAAAAATATATATAATTTACGTACATTCCCGAGAGAGAAGTCACGTGAGCAAAATCACCCGCCATTTATCGAGGCTGACCTTAGCAACATCATGTTTGTCTATCTAAACTGTTAGTTCAGTTCATCACTTGTTATCCCGACCACCTCAAACAAGGTAAGCAAGACTCATTTTTAGCTTTCCCAGTTATATGCATTGTACAGAAATGTATTTATATTCCATTTCTGTTTCAGGGTCTTGTCCTTGGTACACAATAATTTTCGATCCACATCGTCTCGCTTGAAGTTGAACAAAGCGCAGATCGAATTATTTTTATTAGTCTCTCAAATAATTTATAATGTTGACCATGTGATTATTTTTCATTTAACGTACGTTTAAAATAAAACAAACTTCCTCTTTCTGTGTCGTATATTAAAGTTCGTCCTCTGCACATTTCGACCCGTGCTTTCACCGATTACAAGGTAAACAAGTTTCCCTGTTATACACATTGCACAGTACTGCATTTATATCTCATTGCTGGTATTGCTTTGTTTATTTCTGTTTCAAGGTCTTGTCACACAATAGTTTTCGATCCACATCATCAGATCATATCGCTTGAAGTTAAACAAAGCGCAGATCGAATTATTTTTATTGGTCTCTCAAACAATTTATAATGTTGACCATGTGATATTATTTAAAGTACATATTATAAACAAACAAACTTCCCTGCCACCGATATCTTTGTTAATCATTCATTCTATGTCGTATATTAAATTTTGTCCACTGCACATTTCGACCCGCGCTTTAGTAAGGTTCAGCGCAAATCACGAAGGTCAAGAAGTGTTTTAGGGGAGTAAATCTATAGCCCCCAGGCCTTCAGCGCTTAAATTACAGCGCTTTGATTTATTTCTATTTAAAGCACCAACTTCAAATACTAATGCGGCATTATCATTAGTTTAACACATATAAATGCACAGCAACCGAAAATTGCTTAAATTATAGACTACACTATGTGCAGTAAGATGCGCACCATGTCACTTTAACATTATGTTATGGTGTTTAATTTTGATTTTTACCAGTCTTGGTTTAGAAACCAAACTGTCTGTCGGTCCGATTGTGATACCCGGAGTCTGTTTTGGCGTCTGATGATCTTAATTACAAATAGGTCTATTAGTGTAGTATCTGTTTACTTCTCAGTGGATTTAGATTGAGGTTTCCCCATGGGTAGTCTAATTAAAAATAGTTTATGTAAATAAATATGTTAAGAGATATTATAGGTATGGTATCCCATTTTTTGCCGTAAATTGCTTTGAGCCTGTGGAGAATTAATGCACCCAGTGATATGATATCGATACATTTGCCAAGCGTGGCGGCACCTCGATTTTCTTGAGAAATTATTTTATATCTTCTTATGTTTTATTAATTAATGTGCCCTGACATTAGTGGGTTGGGCGTGCCCTCGTGCCCCCGGTAAATCTACGTCAGCAGTTCGTCCGAACAGGCTTGGTATACATAACCATATAAACATGACCATGGGTGCCTGTAATCACGAGCATGTGAGCTGGGTAAAGAAGGCATTGACTCGACTCATTATTCTAGCTGCAACATCTGGTGCCGTCGCTGAGTAAGTGTCGCCTGTAACATTTTAAAAGCTATTCCGACGGGTGCTTGAATGAAACGTCCTATGAAGAATTCTCGGGAAATAATCAACAATTTTATTTTTGTTGTTCAACTACATACCAAGGGCAAATAACCACGGCGGGGAGATCGTCAGATTGGACCACCGTTTTGATACCGGATACCAGATAGTACGCCATAATCCCGGAAGTTGTTAAGCGTTTGTCGTGGACCAATGAAATCACGACTACACATTTACACCGTCCACGTTCGGGAACCGGCATCTGTGTTAACACTCAGTAGAAGATACATCGAGACGAAATCATGATTATACCGTTTGCAGTGTTTGCAATTTTTTCGCTAGCTAGCGCCAGCGATGTTTTGGAGTTGACCGACAGTGATTTTGCGGACAAAGTAGCCGAGCACGATGTCATCCTCGTTGAGTTCTTCGCTCCTTGGTAAGTGATAGGTGGGTGGGGTACAGGATTGTATACGCAATGACTCGTGTTAACTTGCAGCACATCCTTTTTTCTTATATCTGCCTATTGCATAATTAAATTAGAAAATACGTTTAACAGAGAAAAAACTGTCATGCTGGTTAACCAACGAAACTACTATGAAAACCGACCAGATCAGTTTTACCTCTTAAATCAAAGCACTGAAAATACTGAACAACACGGCAGTGGCTAGGTAGCCCTGACCAGCTACCTAGTATTTTGGTCTAGGTAGCCGGATCTGGCTGCCTTGATCAAAAGGCTAGGTAGCTGTAGAATCTACATATATTTCAACAGTTTGATACATGTTGCACAAGTCGTAACTTTTTCCTTGCTGTGTTGTTGGTACAATACACCTGTAAAGCGACCTGTTACATTTAGATCCTTAGAATCACACATTGCCAATGCGTAATTACGTTGCGAATCACCGCACTGTATTTTAATATAATTGTTTCAAAAATACAGAGTTTTTATGTACCTTTAAATGTGGATTTAAACTATCTTTTACCGTTTAACTCCGCCGTAACTGATCAATGTTTATTTTCCACTTGTTATTTGTCACTCGCAGTAGGTGTGAAAAATCAACTCTTACCAATTAAGTCCAAGCTATGTGACACCACTGACTGAGTAATGTTCATTAATTTGTGAATACTAAAAATTATTTCTCTCTAACATTTAAAAAGTTCTGAATTGTTGTTTATCTGGAGCAACTTGTTCTGTTTGGAAAACGTGTCAGTGTTCCTACTCAGTATTTTTTTCAAGGGTTTACTTACCCTCTGGACACTAAAAGTGGGGGTATATCTCAAGTTTTGGGGGTATGAAAAAAATAAGATAGACAAGCGCTGACTGTTGAAATTTTTTACAACGTGCGACAACCACTTGTTCTGAAACCATTTCGGGTACCTTTTCCGACTTTAAACACTACTCATAGTTGTGTCAGTACACGTGGATGGCAACTCTTCACTCATTTATTTTATTCTTATCTTATTATTACTTATTCCTCTTACAGGACAGAAATCTAGTAACTAGATTGTAGTTACAGTCCACGGTATGGTTGGTGCAAAACAGTCACCTCCAAAGTCTGTACAGTTTAAAATTCAAATATACAGTTAAAACTATGTATATACACGGGTGAAGGCAGCCAAACTCAATGCTTTGACTGCGACATTTTTGCAGACGAAGCCCAGATCATTAGATTGGTCACACTTTTAAAGTGCTAATATTAATTCCAAGAGCATTAAAATATTAAACCCGTCTACATTTCATGACATCAGCGGTAAATCATCAGCAGTTATGCCGATCGATTGGCCGAGAGAGTAGAATTTCTATGATCTATTTTTAGCACATGAAAAGGGGAGCTAGGTGGTTGGCGCACACCTTGGTTGTTTTCCCCCTTTTTTCAAGTTAGAGGATGGCTTTAAAACTACCATACTTGTTTCCTCACCCAGCTGAACCTATTCATCCTCGGCATTTTTGTACGCGTGCACATGGTGAAAATTATATGCACGATATTTTTGTTTTTTGTGTGACTTACGTTATAATTTACGAGGGTGGAAACACATAGAGTAGTAGGTAGAAGGCAGTATAGCTTCTGCTAGGTTAAATACACTTTATATGAACAGTGAGGTTTAATCAGATTTACAATTTGACAGCCAAAAGTGCACGCTGTAGTAAACATCTGTTTTCGAAGGATTAATTTTAAGCGTGGAATAATGAAACAGCTCTAGTAGTTCAGGGTTTCTGCTGTAATTGCGAAAAAGAAATATGTGAGTGGCGAAAAAAAAGTCTACCCTGGCGAACATTTTTTTCATAAACATCAAGACATTCATGTATGTTTACATCAATATTCAAAATGGCGGCGGTCATGACCCCTGTAGCAGACCGTGAATTTTTTTCTTGCGACCCGAAAATGCGGTGTTACTTTTATGTTCGATCAATGAAATTAGTATCAAAATAAACTTTGAAGTATTCTTAATTGATAGACATGTGTTTTTGTACGATATTTTCAATATTTTTTAGAGAAAATGGCTTTGACTTTAGGGGTCTATATCTCAGTGTAGGAGTGTCGTATGCAAATGAAACACACCTCACGTGATCGTCATTCATTTTTCTGATTGATTATGTCAATCTCATGAATATTCATAAGGAATTAGTCAGCCGCATTTGGGTTTAAAGTAGGTATGACCCGGTGGACTTACGAATTATCAACAAAGCCATAAAACTGCCAATCAGTCATAAATAACAGGGAACATCTGGTATACGTTGGAAAAAACATATAAAACAAAATACACAGTAATTTAGATAAATTTATTACCTTTCTAAATATGCAAGTCTTATAACAATCAGACCACAAATAATGATTTTATGGCAAAAACAGTACACTTGGTATGAAAAATGTGACTTTTTCTAGATAAAATACTGATTAAGCAGAGGCTTATCAGGGTTGCTAATCAAGTACCTATATCATCAAGGCATATTATCCATCCGCTAATCGTATAATTGGGCGCCCGGAAATAGCAATATACAACCTAATTGGTGACCGCGATATGTTACGTAATTGACACGGATTAAAGTTGATACCTAGTTTATTTTTGTCTGAAGACGTCTCAAGCTGTCAGAATAATGCATGCTTGCACAATCGCCAATCATCGACGCGGTACCGCCCTCGTGTTACAAGATCGCCAATCATCGGCAACCGCCTGGGCCCAAAGATTAACGAAAAATTATTGCCGACATTTATGTAATTGTCGGCAGCTCTCACAGTCGGATCGTCTAATTAATGATTAACTCTCGACGTCCCAAAATCAAAAGTGAATTATGACTAAAAGCAAAGAATGTTCACAACGAAAATCGCTTGGTATAATGTTTTTAAGTTAAAAACAATTTTTTGCAAAATTCTCGGCCATTTTTCGCAGCTGAATCGAAAAACAATAGCTCAATACTCGATAATTTATAAAGCCCGAATCAAAGTGCCGACTGTTCATGCTGTTCTTCGTAAAAAACAAACTAATTTACTTTGGTCAATTAATTATGTTAAAACATGTTGTTTAATATATATTGAGAAGTTTAGAACATCAAAAATTGTTATATTTATTAAGAGGTTACAGGGCACTTTTTTGTAATGAAAAATATATTTCCCTTCACGAAAAAGTCCCCTTTAAAAGTTGACAAAAAAATGGAAGATTTGATGAATGTACGGGTAGCCAGTTTGGAAAATGTAACCCTCTATCAATAAAATCATTTCAGAATGATTTCACCTATTTTCGCGATCCCGTTTTTTTTATTTCTCCAAAGAAAACACTGTTATAAAGACTCAAAGAACAGATAGAAATACATGTACGATGTTTTCAGCCAACGACTGTAATTTACTACATATTGAAATAAAAACATTACAATTAATATAAAGTTATTGTGTTTATATAAAAAAAGATTTTGAAATAAAGTTGGTAGTAATATTAATTTGTCAAACTACATGTCAGGAAAGGCTTTGAAATGTGTTAAAAAGGCTTGTTTCCAGATGCTTCCAGGGGCCTAAGACTGATTTTTTAAAGAAAAAAAATACATGTTCAATGCATATGAGAGGGGTTTATAAGCTTCCCAGGCCACAAAAATTGTGTGTGTATCTGGTCTTAATACAGGTATTCAGCACACTTCACTTCAAATGGTGTCCTTTTGATCTGTAAATTAAACAAAAAAGCCAGGGGGGGGGAGGCTCCCGGACCCTCCCCCTTGCATACTGCTGAATATAATAATTGTGGCCAAAAAAAGTTTAGGGCCAGTGGAAACCCTGTAGTTGTTTATCAGAGGCTTTGTGGTATTGCCAAATATTCATCCACATTGTTGTCAGTCAAATTTATAGTAAGTAAACAATTATTAGCTGCTTGCGAAGCAGGTTTAAGAATGAGCAGGATAAAGGTTGAAATCTTTATCGTGGGTGTAAACATGTTTATTAACTTTTCTGCATGTATGTATTTCAGGTGTGGACACTGTAAAAGACTTGCTCCAGAATATGAGAAGGCAGCAACAGCACTTCAAAGCAATGATCCACCAGTAGCACTTGCAAAGGTAGTTATTTTCAACTAATCCATGTAGTTTTGTTTTTATTTGGTGAGCATCATAAGCCGATAAGGTCGTCACAAGTGGATTTATACTTGCATGAAGGGTTGGGTGCTACCTGAAGAGATTTTTGAAAAGAATTGCACAGAGAGCCCATTGTTAAGTCTTCTTCTCATGAATTTGCATTGCTAGAATGTCAACAAGTCTGCTCTATATCATCCTTGCATTGTTGCCTTTACAAAAGCAGTAGATGGTTCTGGTCCATTGGACACAAAGGCCGCTTTTACTGAAAATAGAAAAGATAATCGCCAGGGTAGACTTTTTTCCGGCACTTATATTTCGCCAATTATGAATGTGGAGAATTGCAGCGGAAACCCTGGTCCAGTGCACACAATGGGTCACCATTAATGAAATAAGAAAAAATCTGCAAATATTATAATAACATTTGATGGAACTCTGTATTTTTAATGTAGGTAGATTGTTCATTTTATGATACTTTCTGCAAGAGACTGGGCCTTAAGCAGTACCCAACTCTAGCTATCTATAGAAAAGGAGAATGGGTAGAGGAGTATGAGGAGGAAAAAACAGCTGGTATCTGACGATTCGTGTTTACAGTGTAATCATTGTCGTGCGTCACAGTTAAAACTCTCCAGATAAAGTGTTTCTCTCTACTTGTTAAATGTTCTTAGGCATTTCAGGTTTTTTCTTTCCATTATGAGAAACTGATCCATACCCATCAAGATTTGGAATTTTGTCAAATTAAAAAAAAAGAATGTAAATTAGTAATTTTTGAAGACAAATTGGTAAAAGTATAATTGTGGCTTTAGAAAAGCAGTTTTAGTCCTCCTCCCCTTAATAAAATAACACTATTTTTGGAAAAGATAACCTTCACATACATTTTCTTGAGACTTAAGATCATTATGCAGTAGCCTGTTACTATAACCATGAAGTTATACTGAATGTAAGATAAACTTTAAGATGTTTTATTTTAAGAACTGTTATTTCCCGCTGTTTGGTGGTTCAAACAGTGCTTTTGTAAAAGACTTCTATGCAAAAAAACATCCGACACACACATAGTATTGCAGTCAAGTAGAACATTTTAACTGGAGTTAATACAAATACATACATTATAATGCACCACACCTTCTACATAATGGTTTGTAACAACGCACATGTAATATAAGATGAGCCAATGACAGTAGTAACAGACACTTAGATATATTTCAAGTGTTGTTGTCAAATCTGATCATATTTGGTAAGTATTTTTTAAAGGTGGCGAACATTTATTCACTTGTATACTTTGTAATTTGTAAGAATAGCTCAGGCTCATAAATGAATAATTTGAACATTGTATAGCAGTACCCAGTAAAGCTGCTCTTTGTTTTAGGACATTTACTATTGCCATAAAATATTTCATTAGGTTGATTGTACAGCAAATACAGCAGTTTGTGGAAAGTATGGTGTCAGTGGGTATCCAACCCTGAAAATATTTAAGGGTGGGGAAATGGCAGAAGATTACAATGGTCCAAGAGAAGCAGGTACATTTTGTAGTGATACAGATGTTTAACAACACATTTCAGTGCTTCAGTAACATTTTATTGTGTTTTGCTTGATAGTGAAGTCTGATGATTATTTGTTTTGTGTATTGTCGGGTATGATTTTAAGGATTTTAGCAATTTTTTGGGCTGCTATTTTCCACATATACTACAGATTGCAGACTGCTAGTGATACAAAGAAAGTTAGTGCCAGAAATTCTTAAATGTGTTAAAGGAACTCCAACATGAATCAAGTTATGAAATGACGTGTAAAGTTCATGATTAGGTCTTGTGAGTGTACTGGTAACAGACTCTTATGTTGAGAGTCTTGGTTAAACTGTTTTATGTGCATCATTAAAGCTTTTAAACAAAAAAGCAGATACATATTTCCATGAAAGGCCCTCAGTTGTTCACAATGTTCGGTGTTGTACTTCTATTGTCTCACTCTGCAGTTGTACAGCATGTAGGTATGTCTGCAATATATCACAGTGCATGTTGATATGTATAAGCTCTACAGTAGTCTATCTATGATCACGGTCAAAAGCTATTCGTAACTAATTTACTTGTTAATTCTACTGACTGACAATGACTGTAAATAGAATTTTGTATTTTGTATCAATTTAATAGCACTAGAGTCTCTGACAACATTCTGAATTACTCTTTATTGAATTGTGCCATGTACCATTATTTTACGATATTTATATATGACTTAATTGCTCTGCAGACTAATTGTCTTGTCATAATTTTTTTTTTTTTTTTTTTTTTTTTTTTTTTTTTTTTTTTTTTTTTTTTTTTTTTTTTTTTTTTTTTTTTTTTTTTTTTTTTTTTTTTTTTTTTTTTTTAAAAAAATAAAATTTTTTTTTTTTTTTTTTTTTTTTTTTTTTTTTTTTTTTTTTTTTTAAAAAAAAAAAAAAAAAATTTTTTTTTTTTTTTTTTTTTTTTTTTTAAATTTTTTTAAAAAAAAAAAAAATTTTTTTTTTTTTTTTTTTTTTTTTGTTGGGACTGTATTTAAGCAGTTGTGTGATTTCTTGGGTAAGAAGATGTCGGCTAATTCAGTGTTATTTTTATTCTTTTACTTACAGAGTAAATCACTTGAAACAAATCTTGTTTATGTCATGAAAAAAGTCATTAAGAATCACAGGAATAGGACCGCCTTCATGGTAGAGCTGTGGGAGTTTTTTTTTGGGGTCATTGTAACCTCTTGTGGGTTGGGGGTCATGGGTTCACGCCCTGCTGCTGACCATGTCTCTTTCTGTGAGAAAGTTGACAGTTTCTTATGGAGGATAGGTGTCTTAATATTGTTAGGTAAACTGTTCCCCTGTCAAAATGACCGAGGTTGGAACAGGCGTTAATATCCAGTTAAACATAAACAACAACATCAAATCACAGAAATAGATATATATAAACTTAAACTAATAATCAGAGTAAAACTAAGCATTTGTATGTAACTGAAAGAGCTAAGTTTTCGTTGGAGATAACATTTTGCATTTGACGCTTGTTTACTTTAGATGGTATTGCAAAGACTATGAGATCAAAGGCTGGACCCGTTTCAAAAGAGTTGTTGACTGTTGCGGATGCTGAAAAATTCAAAACCAGTTCAGAGTATGGAGTTATAGGTAAGTGCCCACATGTCAAATTTGTCATACTGGCAGAAAGACCTAATAAAAGAGGATGTCTTATCAAATTGAATAAAAATGCAACTGTTCAAGACAACATAACCATAAAGATAGTACCATGTATTTTCCAGCATATTTAATTTTCTCTAGAAGGAAAAACTCATTTCAACAAAACCATACTTTCTGTTCAGCTTCAGTAGGGTGTTTTGTTCCATATATGACCCCACCCCCCTCTTTGAAGAAATGCGGGCACATGTTGCTTTGAAGCAGTCGGTGGATCTTTGGTTTCTACTCAATAATTTGAGAAGGCTTTAACTCATAGGTCTCAAACTTGTAGGAGACGCCAGTCATGGACACTAGATAAAGCCTATTGAATTTGAGGTCACAGGGTCAAAGCTTGAGGTCACAGTGACCTCGCATTGGTTATCTAAGTTTACGTTGGGGCTTATGTAATGGCAATTTTCTTTTACAGGCTTTTTCAAGAAATCTGATAGTGACCTTGCCACAACATTCCAGAAAGTAGCTTCTGCTTTAAGCAGTGAGATGAGATTTGCTCACACATCTAATGCTGACATCAACAAAAAATACGGATATGATGAGTAAGTAGTCTGCAGCTCTTGAAATTGTGATTACGCTCTAGCTTGTTCATTCCTTCACTAATCCAAATAATGTTAAAAGAGAATGTGCATGACAGGCAGAAATCGAATTCGTGATGACCTTTGGAGAGCAAATCAATCATTAGATTGTTTATAGTCCTGGGCAGACCCGTGAAAGCAACGGGTCAGACTGCAAGGACAGTGAAATGGTCTCAAAGCAGTATTTAAAGGCCACAGTGGTTTGGTCTTTGGTCCCACAGATTTACAAACTAGCAACAGATGGAAAACAAAAACTTGGTGTTCCAAATGTATCTTTTATTTTCTGACACTCTTCCAATGTCAGTTGTCAAGTATAAAAGAACCAGAGTTTTGAACATACTGATGATGTTCTTACAAAACAAAAATTCCTTACTCATTTGAGAGAATTCATTGATATCAAAACAGTTCAACTGAAGTATGTTCAATCTTTAGGTCATGTCTGTTGGGCTGCCAACTTTCAGGAAGTCTGTTCAACACAGTGCTGAAAGGTGATCTTGATCAATATTTGTCCAGTGTCTGTTTATGAAACTTTTTAGAATTTTTATCAGAACCAAATTTCAGTCGAATTCAAAACTGGATTATATTATGATGAAAAACTAGGTCTCTAGGTCCAGTCATAGAAAAACACTTGTCAGTGAGAGACTATGTTTTGCTTTCAATCATGAAACTTGATCAGAATCTGTCTTATCTGTTTTAAAATCCTTATAATCTTGAAAATCGGTCAGAATAAACAAAAGTAAGTTATGAAATAGCAAATAATTGTCTGTAATGCAGTATGTTGGAAATCTTTTCTTTTTCAGTGATATAGTATTATTCCAGCCTAAGAGACTACAGAGTAAATTTGAAGCCGCTGAAAGGAAGTATAACGATGATGCTACAGTGTTCAAGGTTAAAAATTGGGTAAATACTGAAAGGTAAGCAAGTCTGAAGTATTTTTGTCTATAGATATTGATTGCGGTAGACAAGTTATGACATTCAAGTTAATTTCGGCGTATGCTCAGAATACTCACCATCCAGTGTCTGTCCGTCTTGGAGTCTACCATCATTTTTAGCTCTACTGCGCAAAGTCAAGCAGAGCTTATGCCATGCTTCCAGAAACTTTTCCTTGATAATGCTCTACAGGTCAAAATTTTCATTTGACTTGCATGAAACTTGCTGATGTGGATTTCTGCAACTTGAAGATGATCCCTATTGTTTTTGGGATTAGGGCATTTAAGGTCAAGATCACAGTAACCTCCAATAGTGTTTCCTAGATAGCACTCTACAGGTCACAATTTTCATCAAACTTGCTCAGAAGGTTTCCTGTAATATGTAGATGATCCCTGTTGTTTTTGCAGTCAGTGAGTCAAAGAAAAATCTTTTCTTCTCAATATCTTGAGATCTATATGACCCATACTCTTCAAACTTCATAAGATTATTGGTCTTACTGAGTAGAGGATCCCTGTTGTTTTTGGGGTCAGTGGTTCAAAGGTCAAAGTCACAGTCCAAACTTTGAAAATATTTTCCACTTAAAATCTTTAGATTTATTTGACACACAGTCACCAAACTTCATAGGATGATTGGTCTTACTTGGTAGATGATCCTGATTGGGTTTTTCAGTAGGTCAGGGTCACAGTGACCTGTTTACTTACCCTTTATACCATTGTAAAAGATTTTCACAAACCTTACTCAGAACAGTCCACTCAGATGAGTAGAGCAATACTGGTCCTTTTGGACCTCTTGTTGTTGAAATGCCATCTCAAAACCAGGAATGTCAAGGTTTCAAAAATACTTCCTTTTACACAAATGATTCCTAAGTGTGTAGTTCACTGACTGAAGCCTCATGTATGTATTAACAGAGGTTGCTAATTCATATCATATAACTTTGATATTGATTTAGTGTCCTGTATCTTGTTCATTCAGACCTGTTAAGAAATACCACTAACTGTTAGCTTAGGCAGTCTTTAACATGGCTTTACTCATGGATGTTTCCACAGATAGATGAGGAATGTACTGTTTTCCCCCTGATGGTGTCTGTATACAGAGCAGTCATTATTCCAAGGTGGTCGTAAACATAGAATTGACTGTATTATCATGATGTTGCCATATATTTTTTAATCTTATTGAATTGTTTTGTTCTTTCAGTACCGGATTGTGTCCAGTAAGAAAACCAGATAATGCTGATAAATTGAAGAAACCACTGATAGTAGCTTTTTATGATGTTGATTATACCAAAAATGTGAAGGGAACAAACTATTGGAGAAACAGGCAAGTACAATAAACGTAGGGTAGTGATTTATTAGAAGTTATAAGTTTCTATAGAGATGAACTCTTGATATATAAGACAAATAGGTCAGAAAATCAATAGCAAGAGAATCGGTATGTTGCTATTTTTTAAGGGGTGCATTTATTGGCAAATAAATGATGGGGAAACTTAAAGTTACAATAACCAGTGTTCAGTAGCAGAATTACCACAGATATGACAACAGACCAAAACATCCCAGTTATTATGACCATACTTTGATGATGTCAAAAATTGACATCATGTAACGTTTGAATGTCCTTGCTATAGCACAAATGACTCAAATAAGTGAAATGAGCCCAAGTCTTCAATCAGCACATGCAGGGTTCCCTCTGTCTTTTGCCAATGTCATCAATTGCAAATGCACATTTGGCATTAGTTTTTCTGTGTAGACGAAAATATTTTCTAAATATGACCTTGTTTTTAAGCATGTAAGCAAATCTCACATATAGCGTGTTTAATTCACCAAAATAGAGTTGAAACGGTTGTTAAACTTGTACAAGTACCCTGATGCGCTAGAACACTTGCCTATACATGTTTGTAAAGAAATATACCATTTCTTGATTACAGGGTAATGAAGGTTGCTGAAAAATTGGGTAAAGCAGGAAAAACTATTAACTTCGCTATTAGTGACAAAACGGAATTCGGCCATGAACTTGGTGAATTTGGAATAGATTCTCCAAGTGCTGATAAACCAAGTGTCGCTGGATGGGATAGCAAAAATCAGAAATACCCTATGACAGACGAATTTAGGTAATATTGCCCTTCTTTAGCTCACCTGGCACAAAGTGCCAGAGTGAGCTATTAGGATCGCATTCCGTCTGTAGTCCGGCGTCCGTCCGTCCGTCCAGCATTTCCTTCAAACGACATCTCTGAAACCGCTGGGCCAATGTTGATGAAACTTTGCAGGGATATACCTTGCATGAAGCTCTATCAAAGTTGTTCAAAGAATTCCATTCCATGCAGAACTCTGGTTGCTATGGCAACAAATAGGAAAAACTTTAAAAATCTTCTTCTCTGAAACCACAGGGCCTAGAGATTGTCTAGTAGACCTCTACCAAGATTGTTCAAATTACGACCCCCGGGTCAAAATTGACCCCGCACGGGTGGTCACTTAGTTTTGTATAGGCTTATATAGGAAAAACTTTAAAAATCTTCTTCTCTGAAACCACAAGGCCTAGAGCTTAGATATTTAGCATGTGGCAATGTCTATTGGACCTCTACCAAATTGTTCAAATTATGAGCCCCATGTCAAAATTGACCCCTCTCGGGGGGTCACTTAGTTTTATATAGGCTTATATAGGAAAAACTTTAAAAATCATCTTCTCTGAAGCATGTAGCATTGTCTAGTGGACCTCTACCAAGATTGTTCAAATTATGACCCCCTAGTCAAAATAACCCCTTCCCAGTAGGGGGAAGTCACTTGATTTCACATAGGCTTATATAGGGAAAACTTTAAAAAAGAAAACACAAGGCCGACAGGCAGATAATAGATCTTTGAAATGTTACTTAGAGTTGTGTAGTGGACCTCTACGAATTATTGTTAGAATCACGACGCCCTTTTATTATAGCCAATGGTAGTCAGGTGAGCAATATAGGGCCATCATGGCCCTCTTGTTGTTCATTTTGTGACACTGCTTAATGGCCAATTTTATTCAAACCGTCAAAAAACAATTTTCACTTTGGGGTTATGTTTTGATGTCATGTATTTTGCTAACTTGAATGATGGCAAGTATTTTAGTTACTTGAAAAGTGTTGAAACAAAGTACTGTAAACCTTTCTATTTATTGGTGAGGATTAAATCTTTGCCTGTATTCATGACTTGTATGATTATATGAATTCAAAGAGATGGTGAAAAAATCTAAACTTTCTCATGTATTTACAAACCATATGAATGCATTTTGATTTCATTAGCACTGATTCTGTTAATGTTAAAGCTTACCAGAATCTGGAAAATGAGCTCTTAACACTTGAGCATCTCGTCAATTGCATGTTTTTTAGACTCTGCATGCATCATAATAAAAGGTCTGCTATAAGGTCCCTGAAATAGTATGACCAGGTATTTGGTAACTAAACTGTCTGTTTTATAGGAAAAAGCTCTGGTTGATGGAAGTAATGTAGTCATAAGACCCTTTTATTCTGGTCTAAAGGGTGCTCTAAATGCACTAACTGTGCCGTATATTGAAAAATCAACAAATTTAATTTTCACTATATTTCGCAAATTCACGACTTCACTAAATCAAAATGTTTGTGAAAGATTAATTTCAAATTATCTGAGACTCTGACTGCTGTCAAATTGTAAAATTTTAGTTTTACTAAATTTTACACCCATTTTACAGTAATCAAGTCATTGATTTTAATAAAGTTTTGTTTTTGTTGCAGTATGGATAATTTAGAGAAGTTTGCAAATGATTTATTAGATGGCAAGTTAGAGCCTTACCTTAAATCTGAACCTATCCCAGATAACACAGAGCCTCTTAAGGTAAGTTATTAAAGTCTTGGCAGAATTAACGTTAGATTTGAAACATTTAGAAAGGCTAGTACACTATTTAAAGGTAAATCATAAAAAATACAGGACAGCTTCTCTAGAACAAACAATTTTAGGAAGACAAAGGAAGAAGCTGTTCTGAAGAAGTTAATCAGTAAACAAATTATGAAATGGAATTTATTAATAACTGAATTTCTCTATACAAAAGGAAAAAGTTTGTCTCGGGTAATTTTTTGTACTTTGGCTGTGATGTTGAGACGTTTACTGTAGTTGTTCAGGCCATTACTACTCTATGAAATGAAGAATTGAAAAATTTCCATTCCCAGGTTGCAGTTGGTAAGAATTTCCAGGAAGTGGTAGCAGATGATAAAGATGTTTTGATAGAGTTCTATGCACCTTGGTGTGGACATTGCAAAACCCTTGAACCTAAATATAAAGAATTAGCAGAGAAGGTATGCTATTAAAATGAATAGGTCCTCATTTCATTTTAGCTCAACCACTGTGGTTAGGGGTGAATGCTTAGGTGCCAGAATTGCAACCATCTTGGGTAACGTCTTTGTGTATCGTAAAAGGAGACTAAATGGTGTTGGAGAGCTAAGGTCATTGCAGACATGGTAAAACCCCATGCACATGGTGACTCAAACAACAAATGTGATGCGATAAACATAGTTTCAACTCTTAATGATGTTCGAGGCTTATTTTAATGCACGCTATATGACCTTGGATATTGATGTGCCAAAACACAGCATTCATTTGTTAAGTTTAAGCTCCTCTTTATACAGCGACATGTGGAGCCATTACACAATCTCTCCTGCTCATCAACATGTTGCGTAAGTCAACACCTCGTTTCCAATGGTGTTGAAGAGTAACAGAAATTAATCTTGCACTGTCCTTTGAAGATACGTTCATCCTAGTTGATCTCAAAGTATTTATTTTTTTTAATTCCAAAAACCTGCTACCGGGATTTTTAAATTATTTCACTCGAATGTTTTTTGGGTGACCCTCTAGCAAACTCCTTAATTGCTTGAAGATTTATGGAAAAAAACTTTCAAAGTAGGACAAACTTGATGCTGATGTTGTTCGAGGCACTGATGTACTGATAAGCGTTTAAACCCATGACATCAAGTATGCCACAAAATGTACAACCTGTTAATTGACTTGTTTTATTTTTTGTGACAGCTTGCTGATGAGTCTGGAATTGTTATTGCAAAGATGGATGCCACTGCCAATGATGTACCTTCACCATTTGAAGTGCAAGGGTAGGTCTCTTTATGCAATAGGCAGCAGAGTATTGGATCTGCGTCAGTCATGCTGTCTGTCTGTCTTAAAATTACAGTTTTCTAGCAATCTAGATCATGTTGTTCTTATGGCCTGATAAAAAGTAATTAAGCTGTTTAAATGACTTTCATATTCAGAAAAGGGGCAAGTCTCACTGATAATACATGTACTTAATGTGACGTAAGTCTCGGAGGAGAGGGGGCTGTCTTAATATATATTTGGCCTATGTGAGGGTCTCATTTTGTTTATATTCTCTTCTGTTATGCTGTTTTTACTTAATTGGAAGTAGTTGTAAGTAAAAATGCAGACTAAAGAGTTAAAGTAGGTCAGATAATGAATGTCCTTATCAACTTTAAATTCAATTTTGAAGAGCATTTTCAGTTTACAAAGATAGCCAGGGATTCTTTAGAAGATGATTATTTGTCTGTTTTACGAGGAATTGTTTTTATGACATTATCGCCCCTGAAAAAAACTTTCCTTCTGAAATTTTGTTGAAATGGATGTTGAACCTCACCAAAATTTAAAGTGCTGTAGAAAAGCTGTTTACTTTGTATTTTCTTTGTTTCAGATTTCCAACACTTTATTTCAAACCAAAAGGAGCTCAGCCAAAGAAATACCAGGTTAGTGTTGTGGAAGTAATTACAATATAATGTAATATACTACAGGTGTTAGAACGCAGCTGTTTAAGATACATTGAACATCAAAGCAAATGAGAGGGGGGACTTTTTACTGTCATATTTAAGTTCTAAGTTTGCTTTTAGACTTCAAACAACACTGAATGTAAACAAGTAAGAAAAAGGTTGTTAGTCACTTTTGTAAGAACTTTAAACATGTACAGGGAAAACAAGTATGTTCATGCTGTTTTCTTATATCCACAGGGTGGTAGAGAAGTTTCTGACTTTATAAAGTATTTATCTAAAGAAGCCACTGAAGAATTAAAAGGATATAACAGAGATGGAAAGAAGAAGAAGGGCAAGAAAGTGGAGTTGTAAAAGAAAAAGTGTGGTACATGTAGAAATAAAACAATATCACAGATCTAGCGTGTGAATTCCTTGTTCATTATGTGAAACATATAACAGCACATGACTATTTCTACTTCAATAAGTTATGTTCATTTTTTGACAAGATTTCTTGTCGGATTGTACATTAGTATGTTAATGATATATTTAAGTACTTGTTAAATATGCTGCCAAAATGTGCTGTAGTACCTCGGAAGTAGAGACGTTTTGATTAAAAAGAAACATACTGAAATACATGTCATCTCGGTAACTTACAGGAAACAACAGGATAACATAGCATTGTGGTAACCCATTCAGTGTATTCATTCTGTTAATAATGTTCTTTGTTGGTTAGACTTTCTCCTATATAGTGCTATATGTATGATGGTTACATTGAAGTGTGTACAAGTATTGTAGAGAATTGCCTATAGTGAGACCTTGTTGAACGTTTAGAATTTTATTGAATAAATGAAGTGTGACAGATTCTCCAGTTTTGGAGCATAAATGTTCTGCACAACGAATGTACTAAGGGTAACATCTTTGAACAGAATTAAGTCATGAAAAATTGATGAAATCAAGACTGTTCTTGCATCTTGCAACAGGTAGGCTATATAAGTTAGGAATTTGTGCATAAAGCCTTACATGTACTTTGTATTAAAGATATTTACATGCATATATATTTATCAAGATTTGCCATCTGTACCAATTGCTTACTGTTGATAAGTGTTGAAATGAATACAAGATGGTCTAAAATAGTGATTTGATCATAGACATTTTAACTTGTTATATAACAGGGTGCTGGTGTTGGAATTGCTCATAGCTGCAAAAGGATCTGGTTTCATTGACTTAATGTTTTGTTGTTGTTTTTGGTTTTGTTAAGAGCACAGCAGATAGCTATTGTGTCAAAACTCCTACCCTGCTGATGTCAAGTTATCATGCGTTTTGGACCAGTGCAGATCATGATCTCTACCATTGACTCTTTCAGTTGGCACGTTTTCAGTTTGCACTACAATGAAGAAGTAATTGTACTGTCCAAATGTAAAAGAATTGGCATGGTAAGGGTTTCGACACTGGAATTTCAAAACTTTTCAACAGGATATGAAAGCTATTTGATATGAAGACCTGCAGCAGACGCTGTATAGGCAAAAAAATCATATGATTCTTGCACATAAGAAATGTTGCAATAAACCCCGTTAACATTTTATGGTACGCCTGTCGTATATAAAACTTGTTTTCAAGTTTTTAAACTTACATTGTTTGCTTTAAATTTCTTTTTTCACTGTAATCAAAGTCGTACCATATTGTATTGTACATAGGGAATGCAGCTTGTCTTGATGTAGGACTTGTTCTACCTTGTTTTCATTTATTTTTCCTAATGCAGCATTTTGTTTGTTATTGTAAGCATGGAAGTCATATTTTCTGTAGAAGGGTATTTGTTTGAGAGTTATAATCATGTCTAGGAGATGTCCATGAAGTTCAAAAGAAACCGCCCGTCCTCTAAAAACCCATTATTAGCCATTTACATACATTTATACCATAGATTGATGTTGTACAATATTACGAGAACTGCAAAACAAGGGAGCTAATTCATCCCTGCCAGTTCTGTTTATTTGTATGTGTTACCTAACGTGTGCATATAGCTTAAATCAATGATTTCTTTTAAATCTACCAATAGAGGTACTATGTACCTTTTTACATTGATGGTGGTATAAAGTGCGTGTTTTTTATGATTAGTTGTAGCGGGATCGTATATATTTTTGGGTATTTATAGTACTTGTGTATGCCACAGTTTTGTAGCCAGTGGGTTGCGAGGACCTAATTTTGTGTCAAAAACACCCCCTAGTTAGTGCCTGCCATATTTTCAGACTTGTGGACAAATCCAGAAATGATGAATAATTTATATTTGTGGATACATGTTGAGCATGACTGTCTTGATGATAAATACAATGAAAAACAAAAATAAAATAATACAAAAAAGTTTCTTCTTTTTACTTGAAGTGATTTCAATGGTAAAGTGAAATGACCTCCATGTATATGATTTCATTTTCACTATTTTTAACTTGCCTGGTTGAGCTTTTAGGATGGATGATTGTCCATCCGTCCGTCAACTTTTACTTCAAGAAACATCTATGAAACCACTAAGCCAATGTTGATGAAACTTGGCAGGGATGTTCCTTACATGAAGCTCCACCAGAAGTGTTCAAATAGTTCCATTCCATGCCAAACTGTTTGCTTTGGCAACAAATAGGAAAAACGTTAAAAATCTTCTTCTTTGAAACCACAAGGCCTTAAGCTTAGATATTTAGCATGTAGCATTGCCTAGTGGACCTCTACCAAAATTGGTCAAATCATGACCCCTGGGTTGAAATTGACCCTGCCTTGGGGTCACTTGATTTTACATGGGTTTCTACAGGAAAAGCTTTAAAAATCTCAAAAGTCTTCTCTACCAAGTTTGTGCAAATCATGCTCCTGGGGGTCAATATTGGCCCAGCTTGTTTTACATGGACATAGGTTGGAAAACCTTTAAAAATCTTCTCCGATACCACAAGGTCTGGAACTTGGATATTTGGTGTGTAACAGTGTCTAGTGGAACTCTTCAAAGTTTGTTCAAATCATGCCACTGGAGTCAATATTGGCCATGTCCATTGAGTCACTTGATTTGCATAGACATATATTGGAAAACCTTCAAAAATCTTCTCCCAAACCACAAGGTCTAGAGCCTAGATATTTAGTGTGTAATAGTGTTTAGTGGACCTCTTCAAAGTTGGTCAAAATTGACCCTGACTGGGGGTTCACTTGGTATAGGACAACTATTTCTCCAAAACTGCATGGCCCAGAACTTAGGTATTTGCTGTGTAACATTGGCTAGTGGTCTATTAAGTTTGTTCAAATCATGAGGTGGGGAGGTCCCTCATCTTTATATAGAGTTATAAGGAAAACTAGCTCCCAATGAGTTTCTTTAGCAACCAAAATTTGGGGCTGGGGGTCCCTTGTTGTTATATCGAGTAATAGGCTGCTTCCAATGAGTTTCTATAGCAACCACTGACTTCCTTTGCAACCAGTGACTAGCAACCACTGACTATTCCCTAGCAACCAGTGACTTCCCATGCAAACAAATGTCTTCCCCTAGCAACCACTGATCCCCCCTAGCAACCACTGACTTCCTTAGGTAAGTGTACTGGTACTGGTGTTATTAGGGATATCTTGGCCCTCTTGTCTTGAAATTTATTTTGTGAAAAAATAAGTTCCATGTAGATTTACAACTAGATTTGCCTTTGTAAATCTACCTAGTGGTTTGAATAAAGAATAACTACCGGCATTATTTTAATGTGACGATTATATATTTTTTCATAGCCATTGGGCTGTTTTGGAATTGAGACTATTGACCAAGCTAGGTCCTCAGATAGTCTAGTACCGTTGCATAATGTTTGGACCTTGCACTACAGTATCGAGTGTTTACATGCAGAAGGTGGGGAAATAACTATTTTAGAAAGAAAACTATTTATTATACATACTTACTCCCCTTATAATGTCAAGCTTTGAAACTTGTGTAACTTTCGAAAATATTTCCAGTAAGACTAAGTTTTAAGACTTCTGACATGTAAGAGCGCATTATGATAGTGGTGTATGTTAGACGGAAAACGTGACTATACTGTGTCATTTACGATTATTTTATGGCCTAGTTTCTTTGCATATATAAGGAAATAGCACAGGTCGGTATAGAGCTACTTAAATTAATTACAATGCATATAAAAAATAATGAACAGTAGCACATATAGCTTTTACTGGTGTCTTGGGGCCTATGTATTAGACAGTTTATCTAATTTGTTTATCAGTATCTCCCAGAACATCGTTGAAAAATTATTGTTTAGCAGTATTTCAATTGTAAACAGGCGGGCAGTTTACCTTAACCATTATTCCTGGGAAGGACCATACTATATAGACCCCTATCCTGTGTTAAAAATGAAAATCTACTATAATAGCCTATCGTAAAATACATATATGCGTAAATAACTTTGGAATTATTTTTTTCGTACGAAACTCAGCGAAAACCTGTCGTGTTGTAATTTTTTGGTAACAAATACTAGTAGTAGAAAAAAAAAGTACTTAAAGTGGAATTATGCCTCTTTTTTTCCATTTTTAAAATATCAAGAAATAGGGGTGTGTGTGAAAAGGGTAGAGGAAATAATAGCTTTTAACCTAATACACCAAACCTTCTGCTATACAGTATCGATATTTCCAAATATTACTTTTCCTTTTGACTGGGAGAGTCAATTTAAAAAAACCGCCGAGCAGGAGTTGTTTCCTCAACTGCCGAAATCTCTCCCAACAACTACAACAATACAAGGGGAGATCACTGCGATAAAAAGGAACTATTATTTTATTTGTCCATTTTTTTTATTTCTAAAGCACCAACTTCAAAAACTAATGCGGCATTATCATTAGTTTAACACATTTAAATGGGGCACAGCAACCGAAAATTGCTTTTATAAAACTGTCACCAAAAATACACTGTGCAGTAACATGAGCATAATGTCACTAAGATGCAAGTATTATAACTCAGTAACCTTTGAACATTTTTCATTTTTAACACTGGATACATGCTTTAATTTTCCGGTCATAGTTTCAGTTATCCCAGACAGCTGAGCATAATTATATATAGTTTGATATTCCAAGCTGTAATTTACGATCTAGTACTCCTAAACTACCTCAACAAAAAATGTGGGCGAAATGGCTAAAATACAGGGACAACAGACGCTCTTAAGGCAATTTCATGCTGTTAGACGTACTCGTTAATAATGACAACATCTGTTTTAGATCTCACCATGTCCCACAAGAAGATTAACTGCGGGTAATTGAGTTAAGCTAATTTTGAAATAGGACACAATATCTGATTCTCCTTATACTTTTTTTTAAATGTCAGTTTCTCCGTGTGAATATCTAGGACTGGTCTATGTATTTCCTTTGTCGTTATTGGCTTTATTAGAATTTATTCTAACCTTTATACCACTATTGTTTTAATCACGATGACTCTTAAACGATTACTTGTATTAAAGGAACTTTCATTCTTGCAAAGCGAGCACTTCACGTGGAACTTTGTTGAAAGCTAGCACTTAAAAAAATGTTAAAACTGTCAAAATTTAGACAGTATGAATTTTGTAATAATATAATAATTATGTGATATTTATGTTTTTCATTCATTTCGGCAAAAGGGTTTATTTCTGTGAATACCTAACCTGGCAAGAAGTAAATTCATATCGGTATGAATGTACATGTATAAGGCTTTATTTTTCATTCGCAATATATGATCATTTCGTTAGTAACAATATTAAATTGTTGATAGTTTCTTAAATGATAAATGTCGACTGTTAAAACATCATTTCTTTTGTGCCTGATATTTGTTTTGTTCAAAGACTTGAACAATCTGAGTGAAATTGACGACAAATAAAATGTGGTCTGCTCAGGATTAAGGTTTTTAGCTTCTGCAAAACATCCATATATAAAGAAATAGACTTGCCCAAATTGAGTGTAGGAAGATCCTATTGTAGAGATCTATGTACATCTATATATTAGTGTTACTGAATAGACAGTAACTCGAAATATTGCACTATGAAAGAAATGACTGAATGGTTTCAAGCCGTTAACTCGAGAACAAATGGTATTGTAAGTGGGGTGGTCATGATCAGAAAGTTGAGGTCACTAGATCTAATGTCTGGGAATATGATCTCAAACTTAAGTAGAAAGTTACTACCCATCCTAATTGTTTTATGTCAAAGGTAAGCATGAACAATTTCACAACAAGTTTGGCCCAAGAGTTTCAATTTACCTGGCAATGAGAAGGCCCATTTTTATTTAAATATCAAAACTCATGTTGATCTGGAACAGTGAAACGATCTACAGAAATAGTTTTCCTTCAGGTTACTGTGCAGGGGTCTCGTTCATGAATAGTAGTTGCCTCCATTAGATATTTGGATCATTATATCAAAGTTAAAGGTAACATCTACATGAACAGGAGAACGATTCTGACAAAGTCATCAGTTCCTGAAGAGGGAAACTTCAACAACAACACGTGTTCTTCTTCATGATTTATATGATAATCAACGTTTCGGTTGACGCCTTCATTCTGAAGCTTGGCAGGGAATATTGCCACGTATAGAAGATTATTGCTATTGATTTTGAGATCAAAAGTAATGGATATGTTGATCCTGTACAGCATTTGCTCCAAGGGTCCTGATTATATTGTTATCAAAATTAGATCAGAAATCATCAAGTGGGTAAAATACGCGTCGAATTTACCATCCTTTAAGTTGTTTAGAATCAATCGATTCATCAATTTTCCACAAGCATAAGAGCACCAAAAGAGGTTTGTTTACAGTCAAATCTTTACTGAGTCATGCATATTTGAAACCAGAACATGTTTACTTACGTAAATTGAACTACTCGACGGAGAAGAGGTTAATAACAATTAAATTATTTGTATAATTTGCATTACAAATATTACAATAATTGCAGTTGCTTTTGATGGTGATATTTATGCTTATCAATTTAACGGTTCGCTTTACTCGGCATAACAACATTATTATGTATCATAAGCTGTTTTGCATTTATGCTATTCTCAAAATTTCCACTGAAGTATTTACCTGTACGTGATACGTCGTTCAAGTGAACGTTGGCCTGTATCCGTTATTAGTAACTTGTTCTATTTTGATGTTGTGCAAAATTAATTGTACTTGCTTTATTGATGAATAATGAGAGAACATGTCATTTTGTATCTAAATAAATTTGTTTGTATATATCCATGGTAAGGTTATATTTATTACTCATAACGGATCATGATTATGATATTAATAAAACTGATAAAATGCTAGAAGAAATGAGAACCCTTACAAATGTAAAAGACCAATGGACCTAACAGAATGACATGTTACCATTCGTTCTCATTGGAAGATTATATGCAAAACGCAATTTTATACAGTTTTCTTAATATCTACGTTACGCGTATAGTTATTATGATTTATACGTCGTTGTTATGATCTGGTTCCAATTCTGAGGACAGCTTCAGGCATATTAATTGTAATAATCTGGGAGAAGCATTTTGATTTGTCTTGAGTTCATGCTGTTGAATCTGTGAGATCAGAACGTTAAATTACACCGAATATTCGATGCGTTTTGGCAGTAAAGACAATAATTTCCTCTAAGGCCGTTACTGTCTTTATATTAAATTCAACGTCTTCTTTATAGTTTGTTCCGGACACGTGATTATGTTGTTACACGCTTGTTGTATGCAAAGAAAAAAGTGATGAACAAAGTATTGTGTCCAAAAAATTGGCAAAAATGCATGACATTTAAGTTGTAACATATTGACTTTCATGCATTGCTGAACGCGTAATCTTCCTGACGTATAAACGGGATTTGAACACGTACCGATATTGCCTAATAATGCGTTAGACCAGTTGCTCGCCGCAAAAAAAAACCAAAAAAAAAAAACAAAAAACGAACAAGACATTCGTGTCAGAGGGATGCATTTTATGAACCAATTTCATAAGTAGGATAAACTAAAAGATACATTCATGGGTGTTGCTTTTTATTCTTGAAATCCATATCAAATCATACAAGTACATGTTTTTGCTGTTTCTGTTAAATCCCGTGTGTTCCAGAATCACATTTTCCAACATTTCTCCAATTACTCCCGTTACTTTTTACTAACCTATGACTCATGGCTATACAATGTGATACGGGTGACAAATGCAATGGATCATTGTATTTGCCATCTACACCACAGGGTGTAAAGTACTTGTATTTCTATAAAGAAATAAATATATAATTTCGATATTTGTTTACATATCTTTTACCAGTGGGCTCAGTCCCCAGCCCTTCTCCAAGATGGTCGGACTTTCATTAAACAAATTTGTTGCCATGCCGCTACATGCAGCAGCTGAGGATATTAAATGCTTAGTCTCTTCCGACTAAGCCAGGCCGTGACACTTGCATGGACAGAAAGCGAAATACATCTGTTGCCAGATATTTCTGCACACTGATCAGATTATATCATTGCCAATGTGCCATACTTAATAGTATCGCCGTTTGTCAGTCTTAGTGAAGTATCAGATCAATTGATAGTGTCTCAGTGTCTTCTAACAAGAAGGCAATCTGCGTTTAAATCCCGATTGTTTTTACAGACCATTGCACAATCAATATAATACTACTTGCATACTTAGTCTAGTTTATAATTTGGGCGTTGCTGTACATTAGGCTATCCACTATCTAGAGTTTTAATTCTGATTTAAATTGAAATAAATATTGATAATTGATAGATTAATTTACATGCAACTTTAATCAATGACCACGTGATAAGTATATACATAAATTTGTTCAAGACTGGAATGATATAAGATCGGACCAAACTAGATAATTATAGAAAATTCAACGAAACGAAAAGTGGAAAGTACATGTACTTAATAGTGTAAAGTTTTTGCCCACCAGGAGCTGAGCATTCTGCATCAAGTTTCTATGGTCTGGCAGCACTTTGCATGAAACGATGTTTGTTCTTACCTTTTTCACGGTGTTTGTAACAGGTTTAACGATGAAAATATGATTCGCTTATTATAAAAACAAAAATATAACTGTGAAAAAATCGGATCTCGAGATTTTATACGTTACAGATCAGCACATAACTTCGTACAGAAACTGGCTTTTTGTGCAATTTCGAAAACAGTTGGTCTGCCAATCAATGCCTTTCATGTGTGTAGATGTGTGTGTTTAATAATTATAAAATAGTATGGACTAGTTACATAGCACTTTATTTTAAGTAATACTCATGGTGCTTGTCTAGTGATATTTGCATCAGGTATTACTTATTTCCATTGTCCTTCCCTTTGAGATAGCTATACCGCGTTCTCTATGATTACAGTTAAGCAATTTGAACTTACTAACAAACATGTCGCCTGGTATTCTTTTTGGCTGACGGTCAACTAAAACATGTTTTGCTTTTAGTTAAAGTGGAATTATGCACATTTTTTAAAGAAAAGAACCAGCTGAAATAGGTGTGTGTGAAAAGGGTAGAGGAAATAATAGCTTTTAACCCAATACACCAAACTCTTCCTGCTACCAGTACGAAATAATAACTTTCCAAATATTACTTTTCCTATTTTGACTGGGAGAATCAATAAAAAACACTGCATACAGGAGTTGCTTCCCTTCTACTGCCAAAATCTCTCTACCAACAACTACAACAATATAAGGGAGATCACTGCGAAGATAGGAGCTATTACTTTATTTGTCCATTTTTTTATTTCTAAAGCACCAACTTCAAATACTAATGCGAGCATTAGTTTAACAAATTTAAATGCACAGCAACCGAAAATTGCTTTTATAAAACTGTCACCAAAAATACACTATGTGCAGTAAGATGAACATAATGTCACTTTAAGTAAACTGTTTTGATGCGATCTGCACTTAATAAGCAGTAGTCTTTGATTACTTTTGCCAGAACTATCCACTATTGCCATGATCACATCGATTTTCACGCCGCTCCTTTTCATGTCAAACAAGGCAACAATACAAAGACACCCTGCGATGTTCAGGATTTATGCAACAGCACAAATTTGTGCTGTTGCATAAATTTAAAAATAAGAATTGTGGATGAAACGGCTCATGGCTACACACGGAGAAAACAAACGCATTTAAAGCAATTTCATCTTGTTAGACGTATTCGTAAAGAATGGCAACATCTGCTTTTAATCTCTTCTTATCCCTCAAGAAGATTAACCACCGGTAATAGAGTTATACTAATTCAGTAAAAGAACACAGTCTTTTCAGGGTATGAAAGGAAATAAATACATTGCGCCGACACATAATCTCCTAAGACAATATCTGATTTTCAATAAAAGTGTCAGCTTTCCTGATAAAGTTTCTCCGAGTGAGTATCTGAGACCAGAGTGTGGATTTCTTTCGTTTTTTGTTGGTTTTTGGGCAAAACACATTTTTACCTAGATTACATTATCGTTTTACTGGCCTTTAAAAATTCTTAAGAAGTTGGGAAAGTATACTTGCATCAACGGGTCGATTTGCACGTCGATTTGTTAAACGTTTACTGGTAGTAATACCTGCGTAGCAAGAAATGCACGGGCAGACTGATATTAGTGATCAGAAACACTAACAGAATACATAAACTTTAGGCCTTAAAATAGTTTGGGGTCGTGCAAACTTCTGATTTCGGCAATTTACAGCCCATAATAAATCATACGCAATTTTTATAGTTCGATGAGATTCAAATAAATGTTACAAACGCAGATCACGAAATTAAGATGTTCTCTCAGGTAAAATTCTCTTTTATGAAACAATAAATAAATGTTCATCAATTTGATGATTTGAAACTAAGATCTTTAAATTGTAATTTGATTATTTATTATAAGCTGAATGCGCATGAATGCCTTTTTATTTTTACATGAACATACTGTACATGGTATGGGGAATTAAAGCTGCCCGGAGTTTGATAAACTCTCACAACGGTTACTTCCCTTTTAAAATAAAGAACATTTGAGTTTGAGCGGAGCTCATGAAGTCAAATAGAAAAATTAAGTATTAGATAGACTACTGATGGCGGGAATAATTATGTTATTTCGAGGAGGCGTAGTAGCCGTAATTGTTCGAGCCAAAATACTTTACTCAATCTGATTTGATGTTGACAGTATCATGGCACGTGTGATATCGTGTGACGAAAAAAGTTTTAGCGACCTACAATCTTTTTGGCCTACTAGAAACAATAAATGTACTTGTATTGCTTTTTAAGTGTTCTGTAGCCTACAATATTCCGGGGCAAGTGTATTTTTTTTTCTATTTTGTATTGACAAGCCATGAGTGTTTGTAATTATAATTATAAACCAAACGCTGTAATAAAAATCTAGGCAATACAAATCTGAAAAGTGTTTTCTATCCAGAGTTCTCTATAACAGATAGATCACGGTCTAAGCTCCGCCTCCACACAAAGTTCAAATTATCAGAAATAAAGCTTACAAACACGTTCCAGCGTATCTTTGGAATTCCAAAATTTTCCAAATTGAAATCGAAGAGTTTTTGGTTTATAATTATGAGTTATATGTCTATACAAAGGTCTTTATCGTCGGAATAAATGTTTTAAATTTCAAAGAGATATATTTATGTTTGAAACTTGCAGACAGATTCAAACCATGAAAAATGAGGAAAATCAGAAAATCCAATTTAGTGTTTTCCTATATAAATATGCAGTAGCCATGCTACAAAATAGGATTGTAGGCAGTAAAAATGCAAGTAAAACAAAAATAGCTGAAAATTTATATATGTATTTAAATATATGTCGACAAGTATTTTTGAAACTTATGTATATAACTGGATATATCGAAATAAACGAACTGAATATAATAAAGATTTGTTGAAAAAAATAGGCTAGGTAGTTTGTCATGAAGATCAGGCATCGAGAACAATCTTATTTCTGCACAAAACGTAATAAAGCAACCGTTTATAATAAAACACTATCCATGGTTATAATAAAACGCTATTCACGGTTATAATAAAACGCTACCAACGGTTACAATAAAACTTTATCCACGGTTATATTAAAACGTTATCCATGGTTGTTATAAAACTATGTCCACGGTTATGATAAAAACGCTATCCACGGTTATTATAAACTTTATCCACGGTTATAATAAAACGCTATCCACGGTTTAACGGCACTACAACACGTCTCAGTTCGCTAGTCTTCTTGTTTTTGTGCTGAATATGTAGGTTTTGGAAAATTCTTTCCATATAAGTATTACTTCTTGTTTATTAGTTAGTTAAAAATACACCCATTTTAGGGCGTGCCTCTTTAAAAAGCACCCCAATCATACTGAAGCTTTGTTAGCTAGATCACCATTACCATTTCAATACTTTGATTAAAATTTTCGAAGATAGAGACAGGTAGCAACAACATTCGTGTCTGGGATTCTCCTTAATCTGAGTGAGGCCTTAATTCTAGATTTGTTAGATAAAACAGTATGAGGACAATCCCCCAAGAAGGAGCAGAAGATATAAATTTGCCTTAACAATAAAACACCACCTCTCTAACAGAAACTCATCCCTGCTTATTTCAGAGCTTCGGTTATAAATCAAGTCTTGTAAAATGAAATTTGTTTTGCATAATGTTTTAATGTTGAAACTTGAAGAACCAGACATATAAAGCGCTATTAAAACTCTGCAACGAACATTATTTAGAGAACGAACAGTTATTCTCTTAATAACACCTATCAGACTTATTGTCATTGTATACGCATTTGACGTCAAATTCATTTGTTCTGCTATCCGTACAATTTAAGATTTAAAGTATTTAGTAATCGCTCGGAACATCAATCAGACTGAAATAATCTGTTACTCTTCAATTACTCTTCATTGGTAAATAACAAGATATGGCCCGTCTTATCAAAAATCGTAACTGACGGGGTATTTGCGAGACCCGTTTCTTGTAACTCTGAAGATGCGAGAAAATTTACGATTCTCATAAAGTCTCTTATGAAAGCCCTCGTAAGTCCACAAGTGGTTAGAAATAGTGACGCAGTCTGTTTTTATAGAACGGCGTGTTAATATAACGCGCACTTGCTCGGAAATAACAAACGCCGGTAAAATTTTAAACTGGTCATTTTCACTTCTGTAACTGACATTCGTATAAAATCTGTGCTGTTTATATTGAGAGGAAAGAAAATACTATATCTAGGCTCAGTAAATAATACCAGAAACAACTATCATTCTTCAAAATCAAAAGCGAGGTGAGTTTGAAAGTGTTACATTTTTCGACCAAGTGCAAGTGGTTAGGATAGTCAATCAGCAGTTCAGTCAGAGAATGTTCAGTCAGACTAAATGACTGATGGTCAATCAGCAGTTCATTAAGGGAATGTTCAGTCAGACTTGATGACTGATAAGTCATATGATTAAAATATAACATATTTTGGTGAATGAGTCTATGCCCTTGGGCTAAATAACACAGAAGCTCGATACTGTATTTGTTACAAGCCCTGATAAAACTAATTAACAGTATGACAGGTTTGAAGACAGGAAAATATTATTCGACAATTTGAGAAACAAAAACTAGGGAATATCCTTTGATTTCTTCTTTACAGAACATTAAATTCAGATGGTGCATACTTTCGTACAGAAACTGGCTTTTTTGTTCAATTTCGAAAACATTCGGTCTGTCAATCAATGCTTTTCATTTATGTAGTTTGTGTGTTTTATAATTATAAAATAGCTACATAGCACTTTATTTCAAGTAATACCGTATAAGTGGTGCAAATTATATGGATTTTGTTATACTGTATATCGGGGTCCAAATTATGTGGGTTTTGTAAAACTGAGGTATGTTTTTTTTAAAAACGGCGGACCTTTTTCGCTCCATTAATTTTGGTTATGAATTGATTTATAAATTGTTTGCAATTTTGCTAGCGACCAATTATTTTAATAGAAGTAAATAACAAGTAAATCGGGAAACACACGTATATACAAACGAAACATTAACACTTGTACTGTGAAATAAATGACGTTTGTCATATAAATTAGTAAATATAATTCAAGTCTCTATACCATAGGTAACGGTTCGCTTCTCCGTAAATCTGTAAATCATTAATATATAATGACAAAAGGAAATAGCACAGTTCTACTGACAGCAATAGAATTGCAGCCTACCAGAGAACAATACTTTGCTAAGGTGAACTAAAAATCTACTGAGTAAGACATCTTTAAACTGCTATCTACCAATACTGATAATCTTAAATGCACTGAAGGTCAAGTAAATAAGGTAAAAACCCTTACGGAATGTATATAAATATCTTACAAAAATCTAGTGAAAAGAATTCCACTTTGAAAGTTCTTGATCGACGATTGTGATTTCTAAAACACATGTTAGCAAAGTAGGTGTTGTTGTGATTGGAAAACAGTTTTCGCGCGAGCAATGCAACGTACTGTAAAATACAGATTAGCAATGTGTTTACTTGTTATTTCCTTCTATTAAAGATAATTGGTCGCTCGCAGAATTGCAATCAATTTATAATTCAATGTGTTATATGCAGACCTGCTCTCATCTAAACTCCTAAAATACAAGATTAGAGTCTTAATTTGATTTCATAACAAAATAATAAAATATTCTGTCGTATTTAAAATAAGC
Source organism: Saxidomus purpurata (assembly GCA_022818135.1). Classification (NCBI taxonomy): domain Eukaryota; kingdom Metazoa; phylum Mollusca; class Bivalvia; order Venerida; family Veneridae; genus Saxidomus; species Saxidomus purpurata. The sequence goes on along the minus strand of JAFMSR010000018.1, from coordinate 2,416,161 downwards.
AAGTATAAAACCAACGGAGTAAGATGTAGTATTGTGTTTTTTAAAAAGATTCTCTTGAAGAAAACATGTTTGGATTTTTTAGATCTCTGTTTCTATTCCCGGTACACATAGACAGCAGGGATTTTCAGTGTATTCAACAAAATGTTTTCACCTACAGTTCTACTGTCTAAAATCAGACACTGATCGAGCAGCTAATTAGTAGTTCGATAACAGAAACGAGCAGGCAATAGCGCCGATCATCAAGGAGCTCAATTTATGCGGACCGACAAAGTAATAATGCGTATCTATAATGCCACAATATACATTTATAGAACGAATATGGTTGAGACCAGGAAGTAACGATGTTCAAATGTTTTTCTGCAGTCATTGATATGCATTTTAACAAACTAGCTCATTCGATGCGTTTAAAGATAACGAGGCCAACAGTCGAATATACGGTAAATTGCCTCCTACTTAAAACAATCACCGCCTATGAAATATAACAAACCGTTTAAGCATCGACATTAACGTTTCTGCTTAAGGTGCTAACGTGTATTTCTAATACATGTAGGAACGCAGACTAGCTCGCGCCAGTTCCGCAGAATAAACATATCAGCAATACGGAAAGTTATAATTACGTCCCTTGCCGCGCATTGAATAAAATTTATGAATGGATGGATATAATCGTAAAAAGAGAACGTGTAAACATGCGCGTAAATATTCCTGGTTGTTCAAATTATTTCATTCTTCAAAATGAGGATAAGGTTAGACATTTTGTTGTCACCGAAACTCCAAAACATATACAAAATGTATGTTTTCTTTCCACACAAGGTTTAAGAAATGACCGGCGGGTTAAGAAATCGGAACTATTTCTATAGGGTGTATATATATAGTAAATTTTAAGGAAAGAAGTACTCTCAGAAGAAGATAATTTAAAGATTTTATATCAGTTCAAAAGTTTATACATGACACTCGAAGGTTTTAGCGCGAACAGTACTTTAATTGTAGGTTTTCGGGTCGCACACTGGACGCGGGCATCGCGAGCATAATTATGGATACAACGTTTTTATTTTCATTCAGTAACGTTATAAGATACATTGTAAATGTTTATATATGTAGCCACAATGCTCTGTAATTATCATATATTGGGGAGGGCCGTTTTATAATGTGGTAAGCACTTGTGGCCCAAACCATTTGCTATGTATATTATTGGCAATAAATTATGTTTAAACTGTATATAGTAAATCGTCCCTTATTTTTACGCATCATTGTAAAATGAAATAAATCCGCGGTTCTTATTCGAAAACGGTTTACTTTAGTTACATTTACAAAATTTAGCAGATGCTGCATGAGTTTATAACGTTATATATTTAAACAATACAACTTTCATGTCTGCATTGCCCATATGGTTTCAAATGAAGACTCATAATTTGGGATTATATGCTGACTGACGTGCCGGAGCTACTTTCAGATTTGGTACCTAAGGAGTAGGCTTCGGAAAACGGTAAGTCAGCCCGGATAGCTCAATAGGTAGAGCACGAGACTTGTAATCTCGGGGTTGTGGGTTCGATTCCCAGGGCTGACCAACTAAAATTACTAACAGTCTTTCGGATGAGACTATAAAACCGAGGTCCCATGTATGGGTGAAAACCTGGCATGATAAAGAACCAGGGGTGTCTCTGGAATTGGGACGCTTTCTGTATCTTGCACTATCCCCCGAAAACCTAAAATAACTAAACTCTTCTGGGGGCGTTGGTCATATGGGAAACCGGTACCAACGATAAAACCCTAATATACCATACCATACAAACGGTTAGTAAATTTGTTTGCTACACAAACAAATAAAAACTACACGAAATTCAAATTATCTTCTACAAAACTACGTAAAATGCATTTCTATAACTTGTTTTTGTCGTAACATGATGTTTGTGGTGTCTTTATCTATTCATTTGTATAAATTCATTTGTATAAAATACGAAATAAGATGAAGTTGTGTTTCTTTAACTTTCTTATTTAAGACTTGGGACTTCTTGATGAACCCTCGTTGGCCCTTACAGTATTTTGGGATTTGTCATGAATTGCGATAATACATGTTTAAAAAACAAAGAAAAAAAAATGGCCCTATACCTTTCTGCTTTCGTTTGAAGTTTGTGCTTTATTTAAATTCTATTCTGAAAATTATTTCTTGCAAAATCATCAAACGTAGGGACACATAAACAACCCCCGTCCCCCCTCATTGTGTGGACCCATTCATACGGTGTTACCCCGTATTGGACATATCTCCAAGTTAATCTTCAGCCGAGGGACATACTACTTTGTAGCAGAATCTCGTATTTCAAAAGGTATGTATCAGGTGTTGAAGGTATTGAGATCATTCCGTCGTCATAGGAACAATTGTATTAGATTAATAGTGTTGCATAAATTCTCTTTACTAATTAAGACTGATCAAAGCCTGTTGAAGTTCATCAAAGATTTATAATAAAACTAAAGAAACAGTTGTCTTAGTAAGTCGATTTTTAGCCGTGTAACAATTCAACTGACAATGAATAATTAAAACTCTGTTCTTTTAAACTAGATAATGTCTTTCAAACAGCGAAAAAATGTGACAACAGAACTACAATATACATGAATATTTCAAACCCGGTCTTGGTAGATACTCTCATTTGGGAAACGTAACTCAGTTTAATCTTGAAAGGACAACTAATTTGCTAAACCTTTTTATTTTTACGTTGAGTGTATATTCAATCAACCACTCTGATGAATTTTGACAAGAAGTCACGCCAAAAGATCTCTGATTAAACAGAGAAAATTCATGTGATTCTTTCCTATCCATTTCAAAGATAACCAGTATCAACATTGTGGGCCCTGTTCATTGTGCATATGCAAATATAAATTTAGTTCATTTCGTTTAGTGACGAGAGCTTTACAGTATCCTACCTCATACTAAATTCTACAAGTGCTGCCATAGAATTAAATAATATTGACGCCAATTACTGTAAATTGGAACTGAAAAATATTTGTATCTGAGAAACCAGTATTTCACAAAAAATGGATAACTTAAAATTTAAAAAACAAAACAGGAATGGACTAGAATTTGTTGGAGATGCATCAATATTATTTATTTTAAGCTACTAAATGAATACTTAGCTAACCTCACACTTTCCTGAAAAGCTATAGGGTTTATGACAAATTAGAAGGTCTAAATTTATGTCGAGTAAGTATGTGGATTATTTGGAGTACTGACATAATTTACGTCATTGTCTCACATATGTGCAATCGGAAATTAGTGTGTTATAATTTTTTATTGAGAAGCATCTATGTAAAGTCATCAATTCTATTTGATATTTGTCCAACCAGCGCTACAAATTATATCTATAAACCGTCCATAACATGCTGGAATTATAATTAATATACTTTAATAGCAAGATCTTTACCAAGGAAACACGTTTAACAATATTGCGTATGAGAACAACAGAAGCAGATGCCTGCAATATTTTGAATGATTGCATTAATAATATCTCGGGGGGATTAAACAAACCAAAAACTATGTGTTTATGCAATATATTGAATACATATGTTTACAATGGTACTATGTGGGAGTGATTCTCTTACCCGTCTTGGTAACTTCATTAGCTTGCAATTAGTCAGAAATTATACGCTTTTTACATTTCAGTTTATTAGCAATAAAATTATACATCGTACACATGAAATCAGTACATAAGTATACATGCAATTACGACACAAGATTAACAAATATAAACGCTTTTGTTTATTCTATCTGTCTTACTGAAATTTCGTATCTGTATTCTGTTTCTATGAATCTGATTGTCACTGCAAAATTGTGTTCATACTGAGTAAATTCTTTTTAAAAATCCACAAATTAGTACGAAGCGTGAGTTAAAGACGTTGTATATAAACAATGATGCTCCGAGCGAGCTAATTACATATTTGAGCAAGAAGTACGAATAAAATTGATAAGTAAAACTGTCCTTGTCATGGGCAGTTGCAAGGTGTCAAATAATCATTACGGCGACATTAAGAACACGTATTTGATAAACATCCAAACAAACAAGTAGTCCGCCTGGTTGAGTGGTCAGAGTCGCTGACTTGAAATCATTTATACATCTCATAGAGGGTCATGGGTTCGAGCCCTGATACGGACAATGGCTCTTTATGTGAGAAAGTTAGCAGCAGTTTCTTACGGAGGATAGGGGTCTTGTAAATATTTAAATATACAGAACATAACAGAATAGAACAAAATCTTTATTTCCTCCTAATGGGAGATTGACATGTTACATGTCATATATGGATGACAAAACATAAATACTATAAACAAAACATTCGAAGACATACAAATAATACAACAGCTACATAATTACGATTGTCTGTTTCTGCGCATGGGGTAACGGTCCTTTTATTACATATAGTGATTGAGACATTCAATTACATACTCACATAAAACTATAAATTTGAATATATTAAAAATAGATGTGAGGGGATCATTTAGACTAAAATACTATCTATTCTAGTCAAATTAAATTTACATTGTGATATTATGCTATAAACAAAATAAGGTCCCGACGTATGTTTATCGTATAAATATTCAGCCGTCCAAGAGATGATAATAAATTGTTGTGGCAAATATAGAAACAATACATAAATAAGGTAAAAATTGATAAAGAAAATGAAATAAAATTAAAGACAATTCGTAAAACTTCATCAAATATAATATAGACGATTTAGAGCTGTGCACGAAATGTCAAATACCTACTCTAGTTTGCTAATAATCTTGATTGGCTATAGCTACGTCAAAGTGCATATTTTATGCTTTTGATAATGAGGAAATGCATGATTTACCAGACAGTAACAACGTTAGTAATCTAATAAATCAATCAAATGTTATTGTTTCTTTGATCATCTGTATCATAACACACGTAACGTAGTTCTTCTCTGCAACTGTCTTTATATTACGTGCCTTCTGTTCTGTAAATAATTAATTCACGAACTTAATGTTAATTCCACACTAAATAACATGTTCACTTTATTGCAGTATTGCTTCTCGTATACTCATTGTTTTGAAAGTAAAAATAAATCCAATCGATTTTATAACCATTTTCTTTTTTTGTAGCTTTTAGAAATAAACGGGCTTATTTGTTATAAACTCTCTCCATATAAAACTTGACACACTTGGTTACAAAAAACGGGACTTGCGTGTGTTTTGGTGCGAATGAGCAATTTAAAACTAAAGTTAAAACGCACTGTAGGAGAACATCAATGCACGATGAAAATTATTTCATTTATTGCCTGTTCACCACAGAACAGCTACCTTCAAGATATATATAGACATTATTATTCTCGACGGACATTCAGAATTGAATCTGTAATTTGAATGATCTTGCAGATGTTAATAATATTTTTCTCTGGAAGAATCGTCTGTTAATAACCTACCAACCGAGTAATTGTCTTGTGGATCTTCTCAAATCTAACTTAGCTATCACAATGGAGGTAAAGTCGTCGGAATAAACAGACAAATGGTACAGACACCAATGTCATAAACTATTAAATAGACGTGTGTTGGGAATTAGACTGCGTACTATCTAGCATATATCGTCCGTCGTTTGATTCTGTAAAATAGTTATAATTATTATACTTGACAATGTCATTTTTTTGCAGGAAAAAGAGCGAAGGCTGATGAAGGAGATGGTGTGGTTTAGTGTCTACGGATGCATGCATTATTCTGTTTTTTATTTCCTTTAGCAGACAACCCACGGAAATGTAGATACAAGAACGGAACTTACTGTCAATTCTATTTTAACACCTCACACGAGACCTGCATCTAATGTAAAGAATAGAAAGATATCGACTACTATTTGTCTTCTTAGACACCGTCAGGATATTGCATTTGTTAGTAGCATGCTTGCTGAAATTGCTTATAATGCATCACTTGCTAATAATATAACGTTTTATATCTTATCTATTTTATTGGTTGCAGGCCTGCTTTTTACATTGTAAATCACTGTCTCGATTTGTTTTGTGATTTTCACTTCGTAATATATGGACAAAGTCATTATTATTTACACCGACATTTTGAAAAGTTTTCATTAAATATATTATTTTAATGCCCCAAAAGATTAATGATGCATTGTTAATTAATTTTAACTATACACATCTCATTAACAACATTTGCTTCGAAATTTTAAAGAAGAACAGCCATTTTATATGTGAAGAAGGACGTTTGACGCAATTTTACCACATTTATTTTCCATCATATGAATTACAGCAAAACTTTCTAAAAACAGGCAATGAGGCATAAACTTGACCACGCGAAACAGACGGCTGATTAATTATAGGTGTGTTAAAGTAAAAACGGTTTAATTAGGTGCACTTGCGTTGGTTATCAAAACAGGTAGCAGTTTAATAGACGTGACCACCAAATCGGGTAAAGTTGTATAGTGCAGAATTGACAATCTCAGCATTGGAAGTATTTTTTTACAAAAGATTTACACATGGACATTCTAGTAATATAATTATATGCCAAATATGACCTGCAAGTTTTGTATTTCTGATTGAAGTCCATAAATGGCGCCCAAGTGCACTATTGTTGTTAAATGTGGATAATCAGATTTTGGCCATGTAACATATTTGTTTGAAGCTTTAACATCTGATCATTTACACTCATTTATGTTCACTTATCGCTTAATTGAAGTAAGATTTTCATTGGAGGTATTTTTCAAATTTGATTTCCCTATCCTGGTTGCACAGCCAAGATAGAGTTATTTTATCACAAGTACAAATTTGATACACATACTTTGCCTAAGGAAAGATATAAATATAAGACCAGTTGTGTTATATTTGTAAAATATTTGCATTAACAATCATATATTTAATAGATGGAATTCATTAGAAATGCAAGTTTGAAAAATTATTAATACCACCCTTTACCTATATTAGTTGCGCAACCAAGATAGATTGGAAATAAATGAATTCAGAAGCTACACATAGTTTTAAAACTTGCCTGTTGGTTCAAAATGTTAAAATATTTGTATATCTATCCCATATAAATGTAAAAGTAGAAAATATATTGAAATAAAAAAGAAATATTCAGGTTTTTTTTATACTTTCATATTAAAGGGGAGTAATAACACAATTTTATAAAAGTTAATAAAATGTAAATTTCTAATAGGGATCTAAGTCTATGTAATGGGTCTTTTTGTTCCTTAACCCATTTGTACCTATATTTTTACAATGGAATCTTCTGACTTCCAATTTGAGTAAGTCCATTTCTTCAAATAGGGGTGTTTTGTAGAATTATGATACACAATGATAATAACTTAATTCCTGATCAGACGACATTGTATTTGTCGTCTGCTTTAAACGTAGCTGTTTGAAAAGGTATTATTTTTATAGCCACTAGGCATAAATGGGTTAAATAAATCTCTAACAGAATATACAAAAAGTAAAATTGTCATCAAGTGGTTGCTTTAAGTGACATTATGCTCATCTTACTGCACATAGTGTATTTTGGTGACAGTTTTATAAATGCAATTTTCGGTTGCTGTGCATTTAAATGTGTTTTAAAGTAATGATAACGCCGCATTAGTATTTGAAGTTGATGCTTTGGAAATAAAAAAAAAAATTGGACAAATGAAATAATAGTCCTTTCTTCGAAGTGATCTCCCTTATGTTGTTGTAGTTGTTTGTAGAGATTTCGGCAATGGAAGGGAAGCAAGTCTTGCATGCACTTGTTTTTTTAAATTGACTCTCCCAGTCAAAATAGGAAAAGTAATATTTGTAAAGTTATTATTTCGTACTTGTAGCAGGAACAGTTTGGTGTATTAGCCCAAAAGCTATTTGTTTCCTCTACCCGTTTTACACACACCTTTCTCAGCTGGATTTTTCTTGAAAAAAAAAAACAACATGTGCATAATTAGCAACGGTATAGTACTTACCTAACAGATAGGATTTACCTAAAGCTCTATGCAATTTCGGTTTTGCTTTGTTTGCACCACACACACAGAATAAAACCCTTGAAATCACTTTGACAGAATCAAATTCAATCATTATTCAAGGACAGCTGATCTTTAGTGCTTGCATCAAAGTTAAGAAAAAGGTTTCCTAGTAACTAAAAATAACACATTTAGACACACACAAAAATGAAACCTATAACAAAATACAAAAAATAGCCTGCCAAAAGCTCGTGTTTGATGAAAACGTGTACTTTACAAGACAAATCAAAGATACCAAGATACTCATCCAACAAAGATATGGGGTAATTAAAGCAAAACTTGTTTCTATGTTGAATGGTCATCCTACTATCATTCCCTTCGATACGATGTACGGCATCGGCTTAGATTTCGTGCAAGTCTTCACTAGGTGTATTTTTCCTGACTTCAATAATTTTCTTAGGTAACATTTGTTTCATTTGCAGATATTTTTAATCATTCTTTTGTCTGACCTCCCATAACAACAATAGTTTATTGCTTATCAACAATTTGAAATTTTCTCAAAACAACTTTTGCATGTACTTGACTTGAAATATTCACCCTTGCCCACGTTTGCGGAAAAGAAAAAAGTGCAAGACCAGGCGCGTTAACGCTTTGATATACCCTCGTATTTACGCCATATATTATGTTAGTAAAACGTACTATTATTGGTGAATGATTTCTTTCAATAATGAGCAAGTGATAAAGAGAGGCGAAACAGGGTTAACAAGGTTTTGGGTGGGTGACGTAAGAATTTGATTTATTTTTATTTGATGTATTCGCAATCTACCTGGGATTAATGTTTCTCTCGAGTGTACTAAAAGTTGAACATGAATTCTGCCGACGGCAGTGAATTACAGTCGACTAAAGCTGATGATCTTAGATTAAGCAAATGATGTGCAAAACCTTAAATGTAAGAAATAACATCCGTTTCAGCGGTGTTAGTCGTTTAATAAACAATGATTTGGAGTACTGATATGCAGTAATTAGCCACGAAGGCCGAAGGCCTGAGTGGTTTATAACTGCACATCAGTACGACAAATTATTGTTTATTAGACGAAAACAACGCTGAAAAGGATGTTATTTCGATTCTAACATGACCAGATATTACAAAAAGTGAATAAATGCAAAGCTTTATTTTCTACGCGAACGCTCATTTAACGTCATTCGGCGCAATATGACGTCATGTTTACAGCATATCAGTTCCCGCGTTGTTTATGGTTTAATATAACATAATTTCTCTACTCTTTGTATACAGAGACGAAATCGTGAGTCATGTTAGAATATGTATTAATATCTGTTTCTCACTAATATAACATGAAAAGAATTACACTTTCAAAGTTCGACGATTTTTAGCGCAATGACACATGACTTAAGAACTTGTTATTGAGAAAAGGTCTGCTCATAAAGATAAAACATGATATTTCTATCATTTTCAAAAGTTGAGGAATGTATGATGCTCTAATACATAGGATATAACTATATTGTTGTCTTCGATTTTGCTTTAAGTCTCTATACAAAGAACTCAGAAATAAAAAAGAACATCCAATGTTTAGGCTTTGTCGACTTGACTGTATGTCTATTTCCTTCACATATTAATTCATTTAGACTGCATGACATGTTTTTGGAAGGTGATTTATCTAATTGATAGTGTGACAGGTTTGAAGATAGGAAATATGATTTGACAATTTGAGGAACAAAAACTAGGGAATATCCTTGGATTTCTTCTTTACATAACATCAAACTCAGATGGTGCATACTTTCGTACAGAAACTGGCGTTTTTGTTCAATTTCGAAAACAGTTGGTCTGTCAGTTAATGCTTTTCATTTATGTTATGTGTATTTATAATTATGAAATAGTTATATAGCACTTTATTTCAAGTAATACCGTATAAGTGGTTATTTCTACGGGGTACAAATTATGCGGTTTTTGTAAAACCGAAGTATGTTTTATTATGCAGATTGTTTTGTGTCATTAATTTTGGTTATAAATTGATATATAAATTGATTGCAAATCTACGTGCAACCAAATATCTTTGATATAACGAAACAACAAGTAAATCGAGAAGCACACGTATATACTTACGAAACATTAACACTTGCACTGTGAAATAAATCTTGTTTAAAATGCTAAAATGTAACATGTTAAACTGCTGTCCACCAAATCTGATAATCCTAGATGGATTTAAGGTCAAGTAAATAATATACAAAACTTTACGGAAGGTATATGAATATATTATAAAAGAATGAAAAGAACTCCTCTTTGAAAGTACTTGATCGACGATTGTGATTTCTAAAACATATGTTAGCAGAGTAGTTGTTGTCATTATTGGGAATCAGTTTGCGCGCGCGAGCAAGACAATGTATTATTAAACTGTAAAATACAGATGGGTAATGCTTCAAGCGAATGAGTTGATAACATGATTTAAACAGCTATCATGATTTCACCTTTCATGTTGTTTGAGACTGCTTAATTACAAGAATATTTCAGTGAAGAAATTAGATACACACTGTTCAAGACAACTCAAAGGAAAGCATGTCTAAGTGCCTTACATAGAGATGTATTAAGTTGTATAAAGATATGTAAACCTCACTTCTAAGTAATACCAATATCTAATTTCTTTAACAGGTCCACGGCATATATATCTCCGTAGTATTTAAATACTCAGTGGATTATTAATTTTACATAATTTGATTTAACATATTTAATTTAGTTAACATATTAGTTTTGACAAAAATGTAGCATTGTTTAACTGTGCTAAAACCAAGGTAGGTAATACTTATATGTGATCACATGACTGAATATGTACTGATATTTCCTAAGCAATCTTTCTATATACATTCCCAAAAGAAAACACTTATTCATTGGAAAAATGCTCATGTTTTTAATATCTTTTGTCTGTGTTACATTAAATGTTTATGATAAATACAATATTTCGATAAATAAAATTATTTACTCAGTTATTGAGTTTATTCCGGCGATCGCTTATCATAAGAAGTATCTTCCGTTATAAAATCATGGATCCAAATTGAAACATATTCTTAAGAATAGTGAGTTTTCAAATGTAGAGCTTCACCCCAAAAATCTCACTTGTTATCTATTTAAGAGGTAATTGCTAAAGAGGTGTTAAAAGCAGTCCTTCTCTCATATAAACTCCTAAAATACAAGATTTGAGTCATAATTTTATTTGATACCAAAATAATAAAATATTCTAACATATTTAAAATAAGCAAGTATAAAACTGATGGAGTAAGATGTAGTATTGTGTTTTTTATTCTCACTCGTACTCTCATGGTTTCTCATATTTTCGGTTTTTTTTACATTAAAGGTGTCAAATTGTCAACTCTTTGTGATCCTATACAGAGATATCATACAAAACTGGCACAAAAAAGTTTCAGGTGATTTGACTGAAAATTAATGAAAATATTGGCATTTTACTGAAAATGCTTTAATATCCTTATTTTTTGTGGTGGGGTTAGTCAAAAGTGCAAATATTGTTTTTATTCTTCTGTCTATCATTATTATTTTTATGTTATTTGTAACATATTATGCCAAGATGTGCACCTTGGCATTTATAAGTGTTTTGATTCTACAATGTGGCAAGGCCCGAGACTCAAATAGAAATCCCTGAGAATACGAGAAACTTTCTTCTCGTTTCTGAGTATGAGGGTGACCTTCGATTCTGTAGCAAAAATACATAGGGAGACAAATCATGCAATTTATGATGACGCCATCTGAAACATGAGTATTTTTTCTATCAAATAACATGTAAATAATGTTGCTAAAATGTGTACTGTTTTAGAAGTAACAAATTTACACGCTAAGCCCCACCTCCCCCCCCCCCCCGAGAATACGAGAAAACAAGATAATGCATTTATATCGAATAATCCGACACGATCATAATTTCCAACTTTGTTTGAGCAACGAATCACTCTAAACAGTTGTTTGCATAATCAAAGCAAATATAAAACTAATCACTTTAATGTGTCAATATTTAAACTTGTTTATAAATTTCTGCTCACATGCGGTTTTCATAACACATTAATCATAAAAAACTACACTACATTTAAATTCTATTCTGGAAATTATTTCTTGCAAAATTATTAAACGTAGGGACACATAAACAAACCCCCGTTCCCCCACATTGTGTGGACACATTCGTACGGTGATACCCCGTACTGGACATATCTCCAAGTTACTCTTCAGCCGAGGGACATACTACTTTGTAGCAGAATCTCGTATTTCAAAATGTATGTATCAGGTGTTGAAGGTATTGAGATCATTCTGTCGTCTTAGGAACAATTGTATTAGATTAATAGTGTTGCATAAATTCTCTTTAGCAAAGCCTGTTGAAGTTCATCAAAGATTTATAATAAAACTAAAGAAACAGTTGTCTTAGTAAGTCGATTTTTAGCCGTGTAACAATTCAACTGACAATGAATAATTAAAACTCTGTTCTTTTAAACTAGATAATGTCTTTCAAACAGCGAAAAAATGTGACAACAGAACTACAATATACATGAATATTTCAAACCCGGTCTTGGTAGATACTCTCATTTGGGAAACGTAACTCAGTTAATCTTGAAAGGACAACTAATTTGCTAAACCTTTTTATTTTTACGTTGAGTGTATATTCAATCAACCACTCTGATGAATTTTGACAAGAAGTCACGCCAAAAGATCTCTGATTAAACAGAGAAAATTCATGTGATTCTTTCCTATCCATTTCAAAGATAACCAGTATCAACATTGTGGGCCCTGTTCATTGTGCATATGCAAATATAAATTTAGTTCATTTCGTTTAGTGACGAGAGCTTTACAGTACCTCATACTAAATTCTACAAGTGCTGCCATAGAATTAAATAATATTGACGCCAATTACTGTAAATTGGAACTGAAAAATATTTGTATTCTAGAAAAAGAAGTGAGTTAAATCCAGTATTTCAACAAAAAATGGATAACTTATAATATTTAAAAAACAAAACAGGAATGGACTAGAATTTGTTGGAGATGCATCAATATTATTTATTTTAAGCTACTAAATGAATACTTAGCTAACCTCACACTTTCCTGAAAAGCTATAGGGTTTATGACAAATTAGAAGGTCTAAATTTATGTCGAGTAAGTATGTGGATTATTTGGAGTACTGACATAATTTACGTCATTGTCTCACATATGTGCAATCGGAAATTAGTGCGTTATAATTTTTTTATTGAGAAGCATCTATGTAAAGTCATCAATTCTATTTGATATTTTTCCATCCAGCGCTACAAATTATATCTATAAACCGTCCATAACATGCTGGAATTATAATTAATATACTTTAATAGCAAGATCTTTACCAAGGAAACACGTTTAACAATATTGCGTATGAGAACAACAGAAGCAGATGCCTGCAATATTTTGAATGATTGCATTAATAATATCTCGGGGGGATTAAACAAACCAAAAACTATGTGTTTATGCAATATATTGAATACATATGTTTACAATGGTACTATGTGGGAGTGATTCTCTTACCCGTCTTGGTAACTTCATTAGCTTGCAATTAGTCAGAAATTATACGCTTTTTACATTTCAGTTTATTAGCAATAAAATTATACATTGTACACATGAAATCAGTACATAAGTATACATGCAATTACGACACAAGATTAACAAATATAAACGCTTTTGTTTATTCTATCTGTCTTACTGAAATTTCGTATCTGTATTCTGTTTCTATGAATCTGATTGTCACTGCAAAATTGTGTTCATACTGAGTAAATTCTTTTTAAAAATCTACAAATTAGTACGAAGCGTGAGTTAAAGACGTTGTATATAAACAATGATGCTCCGAGCGAGCTAATTACATATTTGAGCAAGAAGTACGGATAAAATTGATAAGTAAAACTGTCCTTGTCATGGGCAGTTGCAAGGTGTCAAATAATCATTACGGCGACATTAAGAACACGTATTTGATAAACATCCAAACAAACAAGTAGTCCGCCTGGTTGAGTGGTCAGAGTCGCTGACTTGAAATCATTTATACATCTCATAGAGGGTCATGGGTTCGAGCCCTGCTACGGACAATGGCTCTTTATGTGAGAAAGTTAGCAGCAGTTTCTTACGGAGGATAGGGGTCTTGTAAATATTTAAATATACAGAACATAACAGAATAGAACAAAATCTTTATTTCCTCCTAATGGGAGATTGACATGTTACATGTCATATATGGATGACAAAACATAAATACTATAAATAAAACATTCGAAGACATACAAATAATACAACAGCTACATAATTACGATTGTCTGTTTCTGCGCACGGGGTAACGGTCCTTTTATTACATATAGTGATTGAGACATTCAATTACATACTCACATAAAACTATAAATTTGAATATATTTAAAATAGATGTGAGGGGATCATTTAGACTAAAATACTATCTATTCTAGTCAAATTAAATTTACATTGTGATATTATGCTATAAACAAAATAAGGTCCCGACGTATGTTTATCGTATAAATATTCAGCCGTCCAAGAGATGATAATAAATTGTTGTGGCAAATATAGAAACAATACATAAATAAGGTAAAAATTGATAAAGAAAATGAAATAAAATTAAAGACAATTCGTAAAACTTCATCAAATATAATATAGACGATTTAGAGCTATGCACGAAATGTCAAATACCTACTCTAGTTTGCTAATAATCTTGATTGGCTATAGCTACGTCAAAGTGCATATTTTATGTTTTTGATAATGAGGAAATGCATGATTTACCAGACAGTAACAACGTTAGTAATCTAATAAATCAATCAAATGTTATTGTTTCTTTGATCATCTGTATCATAACACACGTAACGTAGTTCTTCTCTGCAACTGTCTTTATATTACGTGCCTTCTGTTCTGTAAATAATTAATTCACGAACTTAATGTTAATTCCACACTAAATAACATGTTCACTTTATTGCAGTATTGCTTCTCGTATACTCATTGTTTTGAAAGTAAAAATAAATTCCAATCGATTTTATAACCATTTTCTTTTTTTGTAGCTTTTAGAAATAAACGGGCTTATTTGTTATAAACTCTCTCCATATAAAACTTGACACACTTGGTTACAAAAAACGGGACTTGCGTGTGTTTTGGTGCGAATGAGCAATTTAAAACTAAAGTTAAAACGCACTGTAGGAGAACATCAATGCACGATGAAAATTATTTCATTTATTGCCTGTTCACCACAGAACAGCTACCTTCAAGATATATATAGACATTATTATTCTCGACGGACATTCAGAATTGAATCTGTAATTTGAATGATCTTGCAGATGTTAATAATGTTTTTCTCTGGAAGAATCGTCTGTTAATAACCTACCAAGCGAGTAATTGTCTTGTGGATCTTCTCAAATCTAACTTAGCTATCACAATGGAGGTAAAGTCGTCGGAATAAACAGACAAATGGTACAGACACCAATGTCATAAACTATTAAATAGAGTGTGTTGGGAATTAGACTGCGTACTATCTAGCATATATCGTCCGTCGTTTGATTCTGTAAAATAGTTATAATTATTATACTTGACAATGTCATTTTTTTGCAGGAAAAAGAACGAAGGCTGATGAAGGAGATGGTGTGGTTTAGTGTCTACGGATGCATGCATTATTCTGTTTTTTATTTCCTTTAGCAGACAACACACGGAAATGTAGATACAAGAACGGAACTAACTGTCAATTCTATTTTAACACCTCACACGAGACCTGCATCTAATGTAAAGAATAGAAAGATATCGACTACTATTTGTCTACTTAGACACCGTCAGGAGATTGCATTTGTTAGTAGCATGCTTGCTGAAATTGCTTATAATGCATCACTTGCTAATAATATAACGTTTAATATCTTATCTATTTTATTGGTTGCAGGCCTGCTTTTTACATTGTAAATCACTGTCTCGATTTGTTTTGTGATTTTCACTTCGTAATATATGGACAAAGTCATTATTATTTACATCGACATTTTGAAAAGTTTTCATTAAATATATTATTTTAATGCCCCAAAAGATTAATGATGCATTGTTAATTAATTTTAACTATACACATCTCATTAACAACATTTGTTTCGAAATTTCAAAGAAGAACAGCCATTTTATATGTGAAGAAGGACGTTTGACGCAATTTTACCACATTTATTTTTCATCATATGAATTACAGCAAAACTGTCTAAAAAGAGGCAATGAGGCATAAACTTGACCACGCGAGACAGACGGCTGATTAATTATAGGTGTGTTAAAGTAAAAACGGTTTAATTAGGTGCACTTGCGTTGGTTATCAAAACAGGTAGCAGTTTAATAGACGTGACCACCAAATCGGGTAAAGTTGTATAGTGCAGAATTGATAATCTCCGCATTGGAAGTATTTTTTACAAAAGATTTACACATGTACATTCTAGTAATATAATTATATGCCAAATATGACCTGAAAGTTGAGTATTTCTGATTGAAGTCCATAAATGGCGCCCAAGTGCACTATTGTTGTTAAATGTGGATAATCAGATTTTGGCCATGTTACAGATTTGTTTGAAGCTTTAACATCTGATCATTTACACTCATTTATGTTCACTTATCGCTTAATTCATGTAAGATTTCCATTGGAGGTATTTTTCAAATTTGATTTCCCTATCCTGGTTGCACAACCAAGATATAGTTATTTTATCACAAGTACAAATTTGATACACATACTTTGCCTAAGGAAAGATATAAATATAAGACCTATTGTATTATATTTGTAAAATATTTGCATTAACAATCATATATTTAATAGATGGAATTCATTAGAAATGCAAGTTTGAAAAATTATTATTACTTCCCTTTACCTATATTAGTTGCGCAACCAAGATAGGTTTGAAATAAATGAATTCAGAAGCTACACATAGTTTTAAAACTTGCCTGTTGGTTCAAAATGTTAAAATATTTGTATATCTATCCCATGCAAATGTAGAAGTAGAAAATATATTGAAATAAAAAAGAAATATTCAGTTTTTTTAGATACTTTCATATTAAAGGGGAGTAATAACACAATTTTATAAAAGTTAATAAAATGTAAATTTCTAATAGGGATCTATCTCTATGTAATGGGTCTTTTTGTTCCTTAACCCATTTGTACTTATATTTTTACAATGGAATCTTCTTACTTCCAATTTGGGTAAGTCCGTTTCTTTAAATAGGGGTGTTTTGCAGAATTATGATCCAAAATGATAATAACTTAAATCCTGATCAGACGACATTGTATTTGTCGTCTGCTTTAAAGCGTAGCTGTTTGAAAAGGTATTATTTTTGTAGCCACTAGGCATAAATGGGTTAAATAAATATCTAACAGAATATACAAAAAGTAAAAAATTGTCATCAAGTGGTTGCTTTAAGTGACATTATGCTCATCTTACTGCACATAGTGTATTTTGGTGACAGTTTTATAAATGCAATTTTCGGTTGCTGTGCATTTAAATGTGTTTTAAAGTTATGATAACGCCGCATTAGTATTTGAAGTTGCTGCTTTGGAAATAAAAAAAATTGGACAAATGAAATAATAGTCCTTTCTTCGAAGTGATCTCCCTTATGTTGTTGTAGTTGTTTGTAGAGATTTCGGCAATGAAAGGGAAGCAAGTCTTGCATGCAGTTGGTTTTTTTAATTGACTCTCCAGTCAAAATAGGAAAAGTACTATTTGTAAAGTTATTATTTCGTACTTGTAGCAAGAACAGTTTGGTGTATTAGCTCAAAAGCTATTTGTTTCCTCTACCCGTTTTACACACACCTTTTTCAACTGGATTTTTCTTGAAAAAAAAAACATGTGCATAATTAGCAACGGTATAGTACTTACCTAACAAATGGGATTTACCTAAAGCTTTATGCAATTTCCGTTTTGCTTTGTTTGCATCATACACATAGAAAAAAACCCTTGAAATCACTTTGACAGAATCACATTCAATCATTATTCAAGGACAGCTGCTCTTTAGTGCTTGCATCAAAGTTAAGAAAAAGGTTTCCTAGTACATGTAACTAAAAATAACACATTTAGACACACACAAAAATGAAACCTCATAACAAAATACAAATAGCCTGCCAAAAGCTCGTGTTTGATGAAAACGTGTACTTTACAAGACAAATCAAAGATACCAAGATACTCATCCAACAAAGATATGGGGTAATTAAAGCAAAACTTGTTTCTATGTTGAATGGTCATCCTACTATCATTCCCTTCGATACGATGTGCGGCATCGGCTTAGATTTCGTGCAAGTCTTCACTAGGTGTATTTTTCCTGACTTCAATAATTTTCTTAGGTAACATTTGTTTCATTTGCAGATATTTTTAATCATTCATTTGTCTGACCTCCCATAACAACAATAGTTTATTGCTTATCAACAATTTGAAATTTTCTCAAAACAACTTTTGCATGTACTTGACTTGAAATATTCACCCTTGCCCACGTTTGCGGAAAAGAAAAAATTGCAAGGCCAGGCGCGTTAACGCTTTGATGTACCCTCGTATTTACGCCATATATTATGTTAGTAAAACGTATTATTATTCGTGAATGATTTCTTTCAAAAATTGAGCAAGTGATAAAGAGGGGCGCAACAGGGTTAACAAGGTTTTGGGTGGGTGACGTAACAATTTGATTTATTTTTATTTGATGTATTCGCTATCTACATGTACCTGGGATTAATGTTTCTCTCGAGTGTACTAAAAGTTGAACATGAATTCTGCCGACGGCAGTGAATTACAGTCGACTAAAGCTGATGATCTTAGATTAAGCAAATGCTGTGCAAAACCTTAAATTTTTTTTTTTTTTTTTTTTTTTTTTTTTTTTTTTTTTTTTTTTTTTTTTTTTTTTTTTTTTTTTTTTTTTTTTTTGTGGGGGGTTTTTTTTTTTTTTTTTTTTTTTTTTTTTTTTTTTTTTTTTTTTTTTTTTTTTTTTTTTATAATATTTTTTTTTTTTTTTTTTTTTTTTTTTTTTTTTTTTTTATTATTTATTTATTTTTTTTTTTTTTTTTTTTTTTTTTTTTTTTTTTTTTTTTTTTTTTTTTTTTTTTTTTTTTTTTTTTTTTTTAAATTATTTTTTTTTTTTTTTTTTTTTTTTTTTTTTTTTATTTTTTTTTTTTTTTTTTTTACAGAGAGAAATTTGAGTATTTAAATGTATTAATATCTGTTTCTCACTAATATAGCAAGAAAAGAATTACACTTTCAAAGTTCGACGATTTTTAGCGCAATGACACATGACTTAAGAACTTGTTATTGAGAAAAGGTCTGCTCATAAAGATAAAACATGATATTTCTATCATTTTCAAAAGTTGAGGAATGTATGATGCTCTAACACATAGGATATAACTATATTGTTGTCTTAGATTTTGCTTTAAGTCTCTATACAAAGAACTCAGAAATAAAAAAAGAATATCCAATGTTCTAGGCTTTGTCGACTTGACTGTATGTCTATTTCCTTCACACATTAATTCATTTAGACTGCATGACATGTTTTTGGAAGGTGATTTATTTAATTGATAGTGTGACAGGTTTGAAGATAGGAAATATGATTTGACAATTTGAGGAACAAAAACTAGGGAATATCCTTGGGTTTCTTCTTTACATAACATCAAACTCAGATGGTGCATACTTTCGTACAGAAACTGGCGTTTTTGTTCAATTTCGTAAACAGTTGGTCTGTCAGTTAATGCTTTTCATTTATGTTATGTGTATTTATAATTATGAAATAGTTATATAGCACTTTATTTCAAGTAATACCGTATTAGTGGTTATTTCTACGGGGTACAAATTATGCGGTTTTTATAAAACCGAAGTATGTTTTATTATGCAGATTTGTGCCATTAATTTTGGTTATAAATTGAATTATAAATTGATTGCAAATCTACGTGCAACCAAATATCTTTGATATAACGAAACAACAAGTAAATCGAGAAGCACACGTATATACTTACGAAACATAAACACTTGCACTGTGAAATAAATCTTGTTTAAAATGCTAAAATGTAACATGTTAAACTGCTGTCCACCAAATCTGATAATCCTAGATGGATTTAAGGTCAAGTAAATAATATACAAAACTTTACGGAAGGTATATGAATATCTTATAACAAAATGAAAAGAACTCCTCTTTGAAAGTACTTGATCGACGATTGTGATTTCTAAAACATATGTTAGCAGAGTAGTTGTTGTCATTATTGGGAATCAGTTCGCGCGAGTACGAAAGTCTATTAGGACCATTCGAAAAAAAAAATATTGTGAAGTCGTAATAACGCGAAAAAAGGCGTAATAATGCGAAAAAAGGCGTAGTAACGCAAAACAAGGCGTAATAACGCAAAGAAAGGCGTAATAACGCTAATAAAGGCGTTATAACGCGAAAGAAAGGTGTAATAACGCGAAAGAAAGGCGTAGTAACGCGAAAAAAGGCGTTATAACGAGAAAGTAAAGGTGTTATAACGCTAAACAAAGGCGTATTAACGCTATTAAAAGGCGTTATAACGCGAAAGAAAGGCGTTATAACGCGGAACAAAAGGCGTTATAACGCAAAATAAAGGCGTTATAACGCGGAATAAAAGGCGTAATTACGCGAAATTAAGGCGTTATAACGCGAAATACAAGGCGTAATAACGCTAAACAAAGGCGTATTAACGCTCTTAAAAGGCGTTATAACGCGAAAGAAAGGCGTTATAACACGAATCAAAAGGCGTAATAACGCGAAATTTAGGCGTTATAACGCGAAATAAAAGGCGTAATAACGCTAAACAAAGGCGTTATAACGTGAATCAAAAGGCGTAATAATGCGAAATTTAGGCGTTATAACGCGAAATAAAAGGCGTTATAACGCTAAACAAAGGCGTATTAACGCTTTTAAAATGCGTTATAACGCGAAAGAAAGGCGTTATTACGCGGAACAAAAGGCGTTATAACGCAAAATAAAGGCGTTATAACGCCTTTCAAAAGGCGTAATAACGCGGAATTAAGGCGTTATAACGCGAACAAAAAGGCGTAATAACGCGAATCAAAAGGCGTTATAACGCGAATTAAAAGGCGTTATAACGCTTTTTTGGTACAATGTATATGCAACTCGATAACTGCTTTGAAGATACTTTTTCAACCATGCAGACAATGGATATATACTCTTTATTTCCACTTTTCAGTGATTTAACAAATATAGACTAGTACGAGCAATACAGTAATTGTTAAGAATAGCATACGTAGAACAAAATGTGTCAGATACAGCATGATATAAAGTTAAGTAAATAAGTGTTTGTACACATTCACATAGATATAAGTCACGAATGTATGTATACAATCAGCAAAATTTGTATTGACAACATATTTATCTTAACACGAAATGAAAGTAAGTTGCCCATGTATGTACACAGCGTACAAGTATAAGTTTATACTAATTTATTTAGTCTTGATTGCGAAACAAGTTCTTACAACTTATATTAATCGCTCTCGAGACTCATTCTAGATGGAATCAACTTCGAAGAGAGAGAGGCAATGTGGAATTATTTGTGTCTTGCCTACGGACACTACCGACATGACGATGGTAGGGATCGAACCCGGGGCCCTTCGATCCTGAGGCGAATGCGCTACCACTGCGCCACGGCGGCTCCACAAGTGCGCATAATACACAAATATTGGACGTCAGACAATTTGTTCCTGGATGAAAAAAATTAATCTGCGAAATTCAGACAAATTATTGCATTTTTTTACTTTTTCATTTTTTAAGAGCTTTTATCGGATGGGCCTAAAGCCGATTTCCGATACCGGTATACCTGACTTTCTTCAAACGAAAAACATTTCAACATGTTTTATATCAATGGAAAGCTGATAAAACGCAAAATTTATTCATTAATTGCAATTTTAGCAGGAATACTCTTTACCATAGACAGTTCCTGATTTTAGTTAGAAGTCAAAATGATTAAATCGCGAACACATAACTTTCACTATTTTTTAAAAATCGTTAAGCATCAACATGCCCTTTCGGAAAATCTGTCACTCATAAAATATTAGATGCATCTTCGTGAAAAAACTTGCATTTATGCCAATTTACTACAAATTTTTATCAACATTGTAAAGAAATTTCGATTACCTTTTTATCTAAAAAGGCGTTATTACGACTTTCTTTCGCGTTATAACGCCTTTTGATTCGCGTTATTACGGCTTTTGAATCGCGTTATAACGCCTTTTCATTCGCGTTGTAACGCCTTAATTTCGCGTTATTACGCCTTTTGTTCCGCGTTATAACGCCTTTATTTTGCATTATAACGCCTTTTGTTCCGCGTAATAACGCCTTTTATTTCGCGTTATTACGCCTTTTATTTCGCGTTATAACGCCTTTCGTTCGCATTATAACGCCTTTTAATAGCGTTAATACGCCTATGTTTAGCTTTATAACGCCTTGTAATTCGCGTTATAACGCCTTTCTTTCGCGTTATAACGCCTTTTATTTCGCGTTATAACGCCTTTCTTTCGCATTATAACACCTTTTAATAGCGTTAATACGCCTTTGTTTAGCGTTATAACGCCTTCTTATTCGCGTTATAACGCCTTTCATTAGCGTAACTACGCCTTTATTCGCGTTATAACGCCTTTTATTAGCGTTATAACGCCTTTTCTTTCGCGTTATAACGTCTTTCATAAGCGTTATATAAGCGTTATAACACCTTTTCTTTCGCGTTTTAACGCCTTTATTAGCGTTATATAGAGGATAATTGTTGGTTTCGGTGTAAGATCATGTTATAATTTCACCGAGTGAGCACCAAAAGTGATATTTTCACGAGTGGCGCAGCCACGAGTGAAAATAACAGTTTTTGGTGTTCACGAGTGAAATTAACGTGATATTACACCGATACCAACAATTTTTCTGTTTATTTTATGGTTAAAACTCTACTTTTATTGAGTTTGTTTCTACAAAATATCGAAAATCGCGGGAAACGTCACCAGAAACATAGCGCAAATGACGTCATTTAAACGACGTCATCGTCGCATGGTTTCCAGCATTAATTACGCTCGGTATACTTTTTGACGTAAATCCGGGTTAAAGATTGCAAAACAGTGAAAAATAAAAATGGTAATCCACTGTTTCAAAACTGTGGATTATCACTTTTATTTCACTGAGAAAACTCTATAATTCACTGAAAAACATAAAATAAAACGCCTTTGTTTAGCGTTATTACGCCTTTCTTTGCGTTATAACGCCTTGTTTCGCGTTATTACGCCTTTTTTCGCATTATTACGCCTTTTTTCGCATTATTACGCCTTTTTTCGCGTTATTACGACTTTCAATTTTTTTTATTTATTTCGAATGGTCTTAATAGGCTTTCGTACGCGAGCAAGACAATGTATTATTAAACTGTAAAAAACAGATGGGTAATGTTTCAAGCGAATGTGTTGATAACATGATTTAAACAGCTATCATGATTTCACCTTTCATGTTGTTTGAGACAAATTAATTTTAATATAACATATTTAATTTAGTTAACATATTAGTTTTGACAAAAATGTAGCATTGTTTAACTGTGCTAAAACCAAGGTAGGTAATACTTATATGTGATCACATGACTGAATATGTACTGATATTTCCTAAGCAATCTTTCTATATACATTCCCAAAAGAAAACACTTATTCATTGGAAAAATGCTCATGTTTTTAATATCTTTTGTCTGTGTTACATTAAATGTTTATGATAAATACAATATTTCGATAAATAAAATTATTTACTCAGTTATTGACTTTATTCCGGCGATCGCTTATCATAAGAAGTATCTTCCGTTATAAAATCATAGATCCAAATTGAAACATATTCTTAAGAATAGTGAGTTTTCAAATGTAGAGCTTCACCCCAAAAATCTCGCTTGTTATCTATTTAAGAGGTAATTGTTAGAGAGGTGTTATAAGCAGTCCTTCTCTCATATAAACTCCCAAAATACAAGATTTGAGTCATAATTTTATTTGATACCAAAATAATAAAATATTCTAACATATTTAAAATAAGCAAGTATAAAACTGATGGAGTAAGATGTAGTATTGTGTTTTTTATTCTCACTCGTACTCTCATGGTTTCTCATATTTTCGTTTTTTTTTACATTAAAGGTATCAAATTGTCAACTCTTTGTGATCCTATACAGAGATATCATACAAAACTGGCACAAAAACGTTTCAGGTGGTTTGACTGAAAATTAATGAAAATATTGGCATTTTACTGAAAATGCTTAAATGTCCTTATTTTTTTGTGGTGGGGTTAGTCAAAAGTGCCAATATTGTTTTTATTCTTCTGTCTATCATTATTATTTTTATGTTATTTGTAACATATTATGCCAAGATATGCACCTTGGCATTTATAAGTGTTTTGATTCTGCAATGTGGCAAGGCCCGAGACTCAAATAGAAATCCCTGAGAATACGAGAAACTTTCTTCTCGTTTCTGAGTATGAGGGTGACCTTCGATACTGTAGCAAAAATACATAGGGAGACAAATCATGCAATTTATGATGACGCCATCTATTTTTTTATC
Organism: Saxidomus purpurata; assembly: GCA_022818135.1. Classification (NCBI taxonomy): domain Eukaryota; kingdom Metazoa; phylum Mollusca; class Bivalvia; order Venerida; family Veneridae; genus Saxidomus; species Saxidomus purpurata. The sequence continues at coordinate 2,391,667 of JAFMSR010000018.1, read as the reverse complement.
AAATAACATGTAAATAATGTTGCTAAAATGTGTACTGTTTTAGAAGTAACAAATTTACACGCTAAGACCCACCCCTCCCCCCGAGAATACGAGAAAACAAGATAATGCATTTGTATCGAATAATCGGACAGAATCATAATTTCCAACTTTGTTTGAGCAACGAATCACTCTAAACAGTTGTTTGCATAATCAGAGCAAATATAAAACTAATCACTTGAATCATTATTCAACATGGTGTCAATATTTACGCTTGTTTATAAATTTCTGCTCACATGCGGTGTTCATAACACATTAATCATAAAAAAACTACACGAAATTCAAGTTGTGTTTCTTATTTTAGACTGGGGACTTCTTGATGTACCCTCGTATGCCTTTACAGTATTTTGGGATTTGTCATGAATTGCGAAAAAACGAAGAAAAAACAACAATGCCGCTTTATCCTTCTGCTTTTGTTTGAAGTTTGTGCTTCATTTAAATTCTATTCTGAAAATTATTTCTTGCAAATTTATTAAACGTAGGGACACATAAACAAACCCCCGTCCCCCCACATTGTGTGGACACATTCATACGGTGATACCCCGTACTGGACATATCTCAAAGTTACTTTTCAGCCGAGGGACATACTACTTTGTAGCAGAATCTCGTATTTCAAAATGTATGTATCAGGTGTTGAAGGTTTTGAGATCATTCCGTCGTCTTAGGAACAATTGTATTAGATTAATAGTGTTGCATAAATTCTCTTTACTAATTAAGACTGATCAAAGCCTGTTGAAGTTCATCAAAGATTTATAATAAAACTAAAGAAACAGTTGTCTTAGTAAGTCGATTTTTAGCCGTGTAACAATTCAACTGACAATGAATAATTAAAACTCTGTTCTTTTAAACTAGATAATGTCTTTCAAACAGCGAAAAAATGTGACAACAGAACTACAATATACATGAATATTTCAAACCCGGTCTTGGTAGATACTCTCGTTTGGGAAACGTAACTCAGTTAATCTTGAAAGGACAACTAAAATTTGCTAAACCTTTTTATTTTTACGTTGAGTGTATATTCAATCAACTACTCTGATGAATTCTGACTAGTAGTCACGCCAAAAGATCTCTGATTAAACAGAGAAAATTCTTTTGATTCCTTCCTTTTCATTTCAAAGATAACCAGTATCAACACTGTGGGCCCTGTTCATTGTGCATACAATGTATGCAAATAGAAATTTTGTTCATTTCGTTTAGTGACGAGAGCTTTACAGTTCCTTATACTAAATTCTGCAAGTGCTGCCATAGAATTAAATAATATTGACACCAATTACTGTAAATTGGAACTGAAAAATATTTGTATTCTAGAAAAAAAGTGAGTTAAATCCAGTATTTCAACAAAAAATGGATTACTTATAATATTTAAAAAAGAAAAAAGAATTGGACTATAGAATTTGTTGTGGATACATCAATATTATTTATGTTAAGCTACTAAATGGATACTTAACTAACCTCACACTTTCCTGAAAAGCTATAGGGTTTATGACAAATAAGGTCTAAATTTATGTCGAGTAAGTATGTGGATTATTTGGAGTACTGACATAATTTACGTCATTGTCTCACATATGTGCAATCGGAAATTAGTGCGTTATATTTTTTTATTGAGAATCATCTATGTAAAGTCATCAGTTCTATTTGATATTTTCCATCCAGAGCTACAAATTATATCTATAAACCGTCCATAACATGCTGGAATTATCATTAATATACTTTAATAGCAAGATCTTTACCAAGGAAACACGTTTAACAATATTGCGTATGAGAACAACAGAAGCAGATGCCTGCAATATTTTGAATGTTTGCGTTAATGATATCTCGGGGGGATTAAACAAACAAAAAATTATGTGCGGGGGGGGGGGGGGGGGGGGGGGGGGGGGGGGGGGGGGGGGGGGGGGGGGGGGGGGGGGGGGGTTTTTTTTTTTTTTTTTTTTTTTTTTTGTTTGGTGGGGGGGGGGGGGGTTTTTTTTTTTTTTTTTTTTTGTGTGTGGGGGGGTGGTGGGGGGGGGGGGGGGGGGGGGGGGGGGGGGGGGGGGGGGGGGGTTGGGGGGGGGGGGGGGGGTTTTGGGGGGGGGGGGGTTTTGGGGGGGGGCCCTGTTAAAAGGGGGGGGGGGGGGGGGGGGGGGGGGGGGGGGGGGGGGGGGGGGGGGGGGGGGGGGGGGGGGGGGGGGGGGGGGGGGGGGTGGGGGGGGGGGGGGGGGGGGGGGGGGGGGGGGGGGGGGGGGGGGTGGGGGGGGGGGGGGGGGGGGGGGGGGGGGGGGGGGGGGGGGGGGGGGGGGGGGGGGGGGGGGGGGTTTGGGGGGGGGGGGGGGGGGTTTGGGGGGGGGGGGTTTTGGGGGGGGTGTTTTTGTTTTTATGCAATATATTGAATACACATGCTTTCCATGTTACTATGTGGGAGATTCTCTTATCCGTCTTGGTAACTTCATTAGCTTGCAATTAGTCAGAAATTATACGCTTTTTACATTTCAGTTTATTAGCAATATATACATTGTACACATAAAATACACAGTCCACATAAAACCAGTATATAACACATGCAATTACGACACAAGGTTAACAAATATAAACGCTTTTGTTTATTCCATCTGTGTTGTTGACAATCCTGCGTCCTTTGTTGTTTCTCATTTTCATTAATGATATTGTTATTGATATCAGGTCTTCTATTAATCTCTTTGCTGACGATACAAGTTTGTATGGCGAAGTCCAAGAGCCAAACATTGCTGCTAATCAACTCCAAGCTGACATTGATAAGATATCCTCTTGGGCTGCGAAGTGGTTAGTTACATTTAATCCATCTAAGTCTGAATCTCTTGTTGTTTCGAGGAAGCGCAACCGCCCTGTTCACCCTACCCTTTCTATGCTTGGCCAAAACATTCCAGAAGTCACAGTTCATAAACATCTCGGAGTAAACATTTCTGAAGATGCAAGCTGGCACATTCACATTGAATCTATAGTTGAAAAGGCTTGGAAGAAGGTTCATATCCTACGGAGATTAAAATTCCTATTAGATTGGAAATCATTGGATGTTATCTATATAACCTTCATCCGACCGGGTCTGGAATAAACGCTGATATTCTGTGGAGTAATATCACCAAATATGATTCTGATAAACTTGATAAAATCCAAAACGAGTGTGATCGTATTGTTACCGGAGTAACACGTCTTGTATCTTTAGACCGCCTTGCAATTGAAAGTAACTGGGAATCCCTTTCTGACAGAAGATACAAACACAGAATGACACACTTCTACAAAATGTACCATAACCTAGTACCTGACTATCTGTCTTCACTAATCCCACGCCAAAGAAATACTCGATATAACCCCAGAACGAACATGATGTCCCTGGGATCAACTGTAGAACATCATCGTATCTTAAGTCGTTCATTCCAACTGCTATTCGTGAATGGAATTCTCTACCCCTTGAGACTAGACATGTTCAATCACTCCCTGCTTTCAAAATTCAACTGAATAAGAACAAACTCGTTTACCGTCTTACTTTTTTCTGGCACGAGAAAACACCAAGTGCTGCATACACGTCTACGTACCAAATGTAGCTGACTCAACTACCACTTACATCTTTGTAATATTTCTGCAACACCTCTGTGTACATGTGGACAGGTTGAGTCAAATTACCACCTTTTCTTTGAATGCCAGCTTCTCCAAATGATCCGCAATACACTGTTTCGACAGCTTCTGGACTTCTGAACTTCGCGTTGTTCTCCCTCTGTCTCCTTCGTCTCAGTCTCTTCCTCTCTCTCTCTTCTGGTCTGTTTCAACTCTCTCAGACCAAGTTGAAAGAATACTATTTATATTACACCAGGTTCAATGCTTTATACATACTTAGCAAGAACTACGAATAAAATTAATAAGTAAAACTGTCCTTGTCATCGGCAGTTGTAAGGTGTCAACGACTCATTACGACGACACTAAGAACGTGAATTCGAATCACATCCAAACAAACACATAACAAACAAACAAACAAATAAGAAATAGTCCTTCTTCGTGGTCGAATGATCAGGGTCGCTAACTCGAAATCACTGTTGTCTGGGTTCGAGCCCTGCTACGGTTAATGGTTCTTTATGTGAGAAAGTTGGCGGCATTATCTGACGGTGGATAGGGGTTTAGCGTTGGTACTTCTAGGAGCAATGTTTAGGTAAACTGTCTGCCTGTTTAAATTGACCGAAATAAGGTTGAAATGGGCGTTAAACTTATACAACAATAAACAAACAGATATCTGTTCTCAAAATGGCACAAGCAATCGTCTTTTAGACTTAGAAAAATATCTTTAGATCTACAAATGTACATGTATATACTAGATATGTAAGAAATGGCGCTAACTTAAATTGTAACATAAAGGTATATACTATTTGGTCAAAGAAATATTGCATACATCATAGACACATTTTTCTGTTGAATATATACTGAAGGGAAAAAGAAACGCAGGGTAACAAAAATACAATATTCTGTTACTTCTCACGAATACACATCCCACTTTTATATTGAATTGTTGATTCTTTCAATTAAGTTACGGCTAACAGAAGTTCAGAGGGTTCATAAACTGATTTGCTGATGAAAAATAGAGTCTTTATACTAGTTTATATAACGTCTAATACATTCCTTCAAATCACCACGAAGGTTTACCCTGCGTTTCTTAAGGAAACTTCCTATTTCGAAACAAGGCGGTGTATATTGTTTGATTAACATTTCATATGGCCAACTTTTTAGTGTAACTGGTTTATCCTCAGCCCCCGTCGGATCTAATCCAAATTCAAACTCACCAGAAACTTGGTGAAACTTTGTCCAACTGTTATTAAGATTGCTGCAAACTTTGAATGTTTTGGAATAAACAAACTGATTGACGAGGAACAAACTTCAAATGATCTTGAGTAATAATCATGTTCACTGTGAACTCTGATTACTGTCATAACAATTATTTGAAAATGCTTCAAAATAAATACAAGTACAATCAAATTAGCAGGCTGAACAATGTGCGAAATCTATTTTAGACAAAATATGTTTATCCAGCCTTCTTGTTTAAACGTGTGTGTTTTCGACGGTTCGCAAGTAAAAAAGTCTGACTGAATATAAAATGATAAATAAATGTGGATGACATTGCGCTAATGTCACATCAAGCCAGTGAAACATTTAAAGATCCTAAATAATATAATGCTAATAGTGCGTTATGGAAATGAATTCTCAAAAAGTCTTCCCTGCTAAACTAGTATTTATAAAACTTAGATTAAATAATATTTAATTAACCCATTGAATTTACAAACTATAGCATAACCGATACATACAGGATAGAATAGAAATCTACGGGCTTTTTTGTTATATGTTATAAAACTTGACACACTTGGCTACAAAAAAAACGGGGGCTTGCATGCGTTTTGGTGCGATGGAGCAATTTAAGATCTAATGACTACAGTCAAAACGCATTGTAGGAGAACGTCGGTGCATGATGAAAATTAATTTATTTATTGCTTGTTCACCACAGAGCAGTTATGTTCAAAATATATATAGACAGTATTATCCTCGACGGACATTCAGAACTGAATCTGTAATTTGAATGATCTTGCAGATGTTAATAATGTTTTTCCATTGAAAAATCGTCTGTTAATAACCTACCAAGCGAGTAATTGTCTTGTGGATCTTCTCAATTCTAACTTAGCTATCACAATGGAAATAAAGTCGTCGGAATAAACAGACAAACGGTTCAGGCACCAATGCCATAAACTATCAAATAGACGTGTGTTGGGAATTAGACTGCGTACTATTTATCATATATCGTTCGTCGTTTGATTCTGTAAAATAGTTATAATTATTATTCTTGACAATATCATTTTTTGCAGGAAAAAGAGCGAATGCTGATGAAGGAGATGGCGTGGTTTAGTGTCTACGGATGCATGCATCATTCTGTGTTTTATTTCCTTTAGCAGACAACACACGGAAATGTAGATACAGGAATTCTCAATTTCATTTTAACACCTCATATGAAAGCAGCATCTAATGTAAAGAATAGAAAGATATCGACTACTATTTGTCCTCTAAGACACTGCAAGGAGATGGCATTTGTTAGTAGCATGCTTGCTGAAATTGCTTATAATGCATCACTTGCTAATAATATAACGTTTAATATCTTATCTATTTTATAGGTTGCAGGCCTGTTTTTTACATTGTAAATCACAGTCTCGATTTGTTTTGTGATTTTCTTTTCATAATATATGGACAAAATAATTATTATTTACATCGACAGTTTGAAGAGTTTTCATTAAATATATATTTTTAATGCCCCAAAAGATTAATAATGCATTGTTAATTAGTTTAAAACTATACACACCTCATTAACAGCATTTGCTTTAAAATTTCAAAGAGGAACAACCATTTTATATGTGAAGAAGGACGTTTGACGCAATTTTACCACATTTATTATTCACCATATGAATTACAGCGAGCCTGTCTAAAACGAGCCAATTAATAAGGCATAAACTTGACCACTTGTGGCTGACGGCTGTTTAATATAGGTGTATTAGATTTAAAATGTTTAATTACAGCACCAGCATTGGTTGTATAAACAGGTGGCAGTTTAATAGAGATTAATACAAAATCGTGTAAAGTTGCATAGTGCAGAAGTGATTATTTCTTTATTGGAAGTATTAATATAAAAGATTTACACACTCATGTACATTCTAATAATATATAATTATAGGCCATATTTGACCTGGAAGCTGTGTGTGTTCTGATTGAAGTCCATAAATTGTGCCCATGTGCACTGCTTATGTTATCTGCACATGTTATGTTAACATTTTATAGCATCATTCAAGTACTGAGAAGCGGTATACTACTAACCTACCAGATGGGATTTACCTAAGGTTTATGCAATTTCTTTTCTGCTTTGTTTGCACCACACACATAGAATAAAACTCTTAAAATCACAATGACAGAATAACATTTAATCAATACTTTTGATTTTCGGGTTAAGTACAACTGATCTGTAATGCTTGCATCAAAGTTAATAAAAAGGATTGCCAAAATAACACACTTAGACACACACAAAATATGAAACAAAAAAAAAAAAAAACAAAAGACAAAAAATATTTTCCTGCCAAAAGCTGTTGTTTGATGAAAACGTGCACTTCGTATGAATGATCAAAGATGGTACTCATTCAACAGAAATGTGGGGTACTTAAAACAAAACTGCTTTCTAAAGTTATAGCAATATTTTGAATGGTCATTCTTCCATCATTCCTTACGATACGATGTATGGCATCGGCTTAGATTTCGTCAGTTGCATCTTTAGGACAACCTGACTATGAATCATTTTCAGTGTTCGGTCTGCAATCCTTGAATTCAGCAGTTCAATTATTCACAGTTGAACATAAATGCCAGTCTTTACTAGGTGTATTTTTCCTGAACTTCTTAAGGTGCCATTTGTTTCATTGGCATATACATGTTTTTTTATAATCATTCTCTTTTCTGGCCTCCAATTAGAACAATAGTTTATTTCTTATCAACAATTTGAAATTTCTACAAAACAGCTTTCGCATGTACTCAGTGAAATTAGTGACTTAAAACGTTCACCCTTACCCACGATTGTGGAATCGAAAAATGTGCAAGACCAGGGACTTGAACGCTTTGATGTACCCGCATATTTAAGCCATATATTTTATAACTTATTATAATTCGTGAATCATAGCGCGAGGTTTCTTTCAATTTATGAGCAAGTGACCAAGAGGTATATGACTGATAGTTTTAGTACAGACAATTTTAAAGAATTTACCTTTCAGTTAAAAGGGCTGACACAAATGTTCATGAAATCGTTGAGGAACTTTTATTTTGATACTTGCAATGACCATCCCACTACAATCTGTCCCACACCAAACAGAAACTCATACTTGGCCTGGAAAATGTTCTTTTGGACGACACTGCTAAAATGAATACCTATTTGTTAATCTATGAAAAAGTCTCTCTCCCAGCTTTAAAGGAATTTTCGATCGATTCCCTTGTTTTCTTGTTATCATCAAATAACATTTCTCTATCACAACTGCCCATTGTGTATTTTTAAATGCATGATGTACGCGATAATGCACGTGTCTCTTTTCCTATAATCTCTGGGAACGTCTCCAAATTGTTGGTCCCTAAATGCTAATTGAACATTAATTTTGACGACTTGCGAAATGATTTCTTTTTATTAACTTACGGTTAAGACATTCTTAAACATGCGTCGAATGATTTAAATTCTAATTCCTACGCAACTGTCTGCGGGTAAACAACCGTGGGATATTATTGAAACACTAGTTAATATTTCAGTGTTTCAAAAGCACGCTACGAAAAACAAGACCTGTGGATGCCAAAACCCGAGGAGAGCGAAACAGGGAGCACAAAGTTTTGGACGGGTTAAATAAGAAGTTCATTTTATTTAAACTAAGATGAGTAATTTGCAATCTACATGATATTAATGTTTCTTTCGTGTGTGCTAGAAGTTTAACTTAAATTCAATCGACGATGATTTACAGTCAACTAAAGCTGATGACCTTAGATTAAGCGAAATATGTGCAAAACCTTAAATTATGTTTCTTTTGTTTCTTATAAATATCACATGAAAAGAATTTCACTATCAAAGTACGACGATTTTGATTGAATTGCACGTGGCTTGCGAAGTTGTTATTAAGAACAGGTCTGCACGTAAGGATAAAACAACATGATATTTCTACCATTTTCCAAAATTGAACTACGAATGTACAATGATTTAACACATGGGATATAACTACAACTATATTTCCTTTAGATCTCTATACAAAGAACTCTAAAACAAAAGAAAAAGAATATCCAATGTTCAAGGCTTTGTCGAATTGACTCTAGTATATTGTCTGTTTCCTATACACATTGATTCACCAAGACTGCATGGCAGGTTTTTATGGCAAGTGTGTGATATCCGACAGAGCCACACCAATATATATATGACCTATTTACACAGCGTTTGACAGAACTGCTTTTGTTTTACAGTCATTATGCAGTAGAGTGTTAACAAACATACATTATTCTGATTCTAGACGGGGTGAGATTTGGTGCTTCTAGAATCAGAATGTCATGTGACAGAACTGATTCTGAATCGAACTTTTCATTTTCGGAATAAGCAAAGCTTTTCACTAAGGAGATAATCAAAAAGGCCAAAACTGTTTCTAAAGATAACAGTAGTAGTGATACAATTTATCAAGAAAAAATATAAACAAGAACTGTCCCTCAAATGTGACGAATGCCCCTGAAAGAGGTGTCTCACAGGCTATGTCCCCTCCATGTGCTAAACAATTGTGCCATGTAATTTTAAAGACAGAGTTTCCATGCATACAGTCTTCCATTACCTGAAAACTCGTTTCCAGATGCGGGGTTCCCGCTGCTCGGCGCAAAGTTTCTGATCACGTGACTACAGCGGTTCTGCTTGAAATCCGGGTTTAAAGGAATTGAATTTTGACACCTGCTCGCTCGCAGTTTTCTGGTGACAAAAATCTATTTCTCCAAAATGGTATACACAAGTATAAAATGTAAAATAAAATGCAAGAATCAACAATGGAAGTAAAAATCTAGGTAGCAATTTGCAAAATTCCATTGACAATGTTGGTGGGGTTTGGTTGAACGGCACCGCTACGCTATATGGTTATATCCGAATTTCAAAAGCGTATGTAACGCTTTATTATTTGGGAGCTTATAATTTCTAATAAAGATTTATACTCGACAGGAATTTATACTATATTTGAATTTGAATTATCAGTTGCAACCTTTGCAGATGCATATGACATGTAAAGTAAGAAAATGCAGAGGAAACTCTGGTACATATTACTAGATTTTATATTTGGCTCAACTTACACTACACGAGAATGTTTTCTCTCTATACTTAAGTAATGAAGCACAATAATGAATAGCTTGCATAATCAAATCAAATCAGCAATATTCCACTACTTAAAATCCTAGATTCGAAAATTCTCAAATTTAATTCCTACGTAAATCAATTTAAACTTAAAGCTGATTTACATTGTATCAGAATTAGCCCAAAAGTTGTGAATTGTACTTTGTGTACAGCGATTGAAAACTATCGCGTAAAATACGCGAGTCCCTCGTACATTCCTGACACATTTAAGGCAATACATTTTCTATATGGCTTTTCTCATTAACATGCGTGAGTGTGATTGTTGAATACATTATATTCTAACTGACTGGCAGAACCTCGAAAATGTTCTGAATTCATTTTTTTCTGCAGTCGTTGAAACCTTTGAGTTTGCAAACTGGCTCTACGTAAAATTTCAACTTTGATTGTTTTTTATTATGCAACAAAAACCTTTTTTAGTCCAAGAAATATTTGAAATAAAAAAGAGAAGACATTGTCCTATTGAGACGCACAATGTGCAAAGTAATTAAATGTCTTTCTTCCCTAATTAGATAATATCTTTGAAACAGTGAAAAAGTTGATAACAGAACTACAGTACAAATAAATCGTTTTAAACCCGACCATCGCAGATAATCCCTTTTGGAAGTTTGAAGCAAGTTAAACATACACACGACAAGTGTTTATAGAGTATATTGAATAAAATTTCATATGCTAACAATGCGCTTCTCTAATTCGTCTTTAACTACTTTTTTCTTAAAGCTAAAATGACAATGTTGTCTCTCCTTAAAAAAGTTGTTTAACTTATTATCTCAACATTATCACTTTTCTTCATTGAACACATTTGAAGACTGTTGCCAAAGCCACCGTGAGCTCTCATTGATTGAATGACTAAGAATGATTACCGTCAATCAAAATTTCTGTAAAGATTGAATAAAAAGACAACTGTTTTGGCGAGGACGGAGACTATTAAGAAAGCTCAGCATGCCTTTTCTTGCATGTGAAAGTCACAATCTATACATTACAATTGTATTTCAATCCATAGTAAATTAGAAAAACCGTAGTGTTTATATTCCTTAGGAGTCATAGAGTTCCTTGATACCAAGTCGGTTGAAAACGAAATTAGTTGAATATGTTAAGAATTTGAGTGCATGGAAGAATGTATATCGCAATTTCTTTCAGGTTTATAAAGCTCAAATATTAGTATTATTGGAACTTCAGAATTTAATATCCTTTAATCCGAGAAGATATGTGCAACTGTAGTCATAAACTAGACACGAGTTCGGGCACCAGACATTTTATTGTCATATTGTCTCATCTCATGATGTATCATTTTACGATGGCATGGTCAGAACAAATCCGAGATTGCAATAAAGACTACCGGTGCATGATATCTGTATGTATCAAAAAAAGCTTGTCTGTTTAAGACCATTGTCTTACAGAAAGTGCATACGGGTAGGTACAAATTCGATGGAACTGTTTGCCAAAAGAAAGATGTTGCAGCTATGGATTTACTTTATGATTAGATAGCATAAGCACTTTACGTTTTTGTCGATTAATATCTAAAACTAACAAGAGGGCCAAGATGGCCCTATATCGCTCACCTTGGTACAAGTCCACTTGTCTGATGGAAGATCACTAGATAATGTTATATACCAAATAGGTTTTCCTATATACGCCTTTGTAAAACAAGTGACCCCCCCGGGCAAGGTCGATTTTGAACCAAGGGGCATAATTTGAACAAACTTTGAAGAGGTCTACTAGGCAATGCTACATGCCAAATATCTAAGCTCTAGGCCTTGTGGTTTCAGAGAAAAAGATTTTTAAAGTTTTTCCTATATAAACCTATGTTAAACTAAGTGACCCCCGGTGCGGGGTCAATTTTGACCCGGGGGTAATAATTTGAACAATCTTGGTAGAGGTCTACTAGCCAATGCTACATGCCAAATATCTAAGATATGGCCTTGTGGTTTCAGAGAAGAAGATTTTTAAAGTTTTTCCTATATATGCCTAAGCAAAACTAAGTGACCCCCGTGCGGGGTCAATTTTGATCCGGGGGGTCATAATTTGAACAGTCTTGGTAGAGGTCCACTAGCCAATGCTACAATGCCAAATATCTTAGCTCTAGGCCTTGTGGTTTCAGAGGAGAAGATTTTTAAAGTTTTTCCTATTTTTAGCCCTAGCAACCAGAGTTCTGCATGGAATGAAATTCTTTGAACAATTTTAGTAGAGCTTCATGCAAGGAACATTCCTGCATAGTTTTATCAACATTGGCCTAGAGGTTTCAGAGGAGATGTCATTTGAATCAAAATGTTGACGGACGACGGGCGACGGGCGACGGGCGACGGACAATCATCGATCAGAAAAGCTCACCCTGGCGTAGCTAAAAAGCTAAAAAGACAATGTTGTCTATCCTTCCTGTAACATTTAGGCTCACAAGCGTATATTGTATGTTCATGAACAAAAACCTGCATAATATGATAATTTTCAACACTAATTAGCAAGCATTATTTCAAAGAATATAAAATTAGTATGTCAGATACGGTATACAAGAACGTAACAAAATGCTAATAGGCTAGAAGCATATAGGCATACTAATACTTAAATTCTGATTCAATGTATAAACGTACTTGCCCCTGCGCACATTGTGTGATATAACCAATAGTTTTATATTGCATGGAGAAAGTATCTTGGCTGACTCATATCGAAATTAAATTTCAAAATTTTTAATTGTCAAATAAATCAAAAGATTTGTCATTAAAACATTTTATGTAAATAAGTGGAATATAGTGAGTATTAACAACATATCGGTAATTTAATCACATGTTAGAAAATGAAATTTTCAGAATCACCTTAAAGTATCTTATCACCACTACCAAATTTATTTAGTACTTCACGTGTCTTTCCAGACGATTTGCCAAGTTTGCTTTCGTCGTAAGGTCTCGTTGTATCGATGCTAAATGATTGCTTTTTCAGCTCACCTGATGTTCAGCCCATGGCTGATGAGAGTAAAGAAATACATGTATTGATGCTCGCAATAACACACCAATAAAATCAAATATCTTGTGAAAAATACTAACTGTTCAAAAAGATGATAACATATTTCAATACGTGCTGATTTATGTTCCGGGCAGAAGTTTGAAAGACGGACACAAAGCGGAAATTAAATGACCCCCTCTTCGGAGAGTACAAAATATACAGAAACATATAAGATATTAGAGTCTTAAACCTAAGAAATAGCAGTAAATACCAATAATGCAAGTGCACGAACATCCAGTATACTTTAAAGAGGCGCTCCCTACATCAAGCAGATTATATTCTCGAACCATATATTATGTGTTCAATGAACGTAATATCATAAATAAATAAAATTTCAAAGAACCAATGGCGAAAAATGCGCATTGTCATTGGCATTGGTATAGTAAAGTGTCCAACTCATTACGACGGACATTTAGATCACATTTTTATCATACACTTCTTCTCAAAATAACAACAAATAACCGCCATTTACTACATTTTGATTAACACTCTACATCTTAAAAAATATTTATGTATTCACTTACTCTGTCCAAAACGTATAACTTACTGTTACATACAAGTTAAAGATATCGATACAATCTGACTTTGAGTTAAACATTTCCAAATATGTCTTCATTATGAGTTAAAGATGTTCCTAAATTAAATGTATGGCTACAACCAATTGTATGCATGTATTATATAAAAGAGACACCTATTGCATATGATACTTTTTATTCTTAGACTACTTAACATAAAAATTAATTAAGATTTGGAGACGATACTGTGATAAAAATAATGCCCCGCTACCTATTTATTGTTTCATATTCAGTCGTGCCGCAGATGATAGTAAGTTAGTGTGGCAAATTAATATTGAAGCACTACCTACAAGCCGTAATGGGGGATTGAATAAATGAAATGAAAGGAATCACTTGCTTAAACAACACCAAATGTAGTACCGATAGAGCTATGTTCAAAATGTCAAATCACCTCTCGGTTGCATGCAGCTACGTCAGTGTACACGTTTGATGCTTTTGATGAGGAGGAAAATCATGATTTAAAAGACAGTTGTAACGTTAGCAATCTAACAAAACAATCAAATATTATTATTGCTTTGAACATCTGTTTTGTTTTTGATATCATAACACACGTTGGAGCTCCTCTCTACAACTGTCTTAAAGTTTATAGTATGAACCTTCTGTTCTGTCAATAATTAATTTACAGAATAACTGTTAATGCCCGATTAAATGACATGTACACTTTACTGAACTACCGCTTCTTGTATATTCTATTTCTTGAAAGTAGCAAGGAATCCCATTGATTTTAGTAAGATTCTTTGTCTACATGTACGTTTTTATCAATTGAACTTGTGTATTAAGAAAAATATGTAAAATGCATTACCACAGTTACAGAGTAACGAAAACTAACAGGTGTCAATATTATCACAATGCATGCTTTTGTGAACCTCAAAACGAGTATCAGGAAGAAGTACAATATTATGTAGGTAATAATACAGGTGAAGAATTCATATGCAAATTGTACTTTTTTGAGATAAAATGTATTTATCCGGTATAGTTTTTGAAATGTTTTGTTGATGAGAGTTGACAAGTAAAAAACCATTTAAATTGAATATAAAGTGATTATAAACAATTGTTGACATTACTCTCATTCTGGCGAAACATTTAAAAACCCTAAATTATCTATTGCTAATAATGCGTCATCGAAAAAAGTTCTCCAAAAGTCTTCCCTATTTACAATATCAGAAGTAATGTATTTTCTCCTTGTTGGCCAATACTAATATTTATAAAACCTGACACACTTGGTAAAAAAACGGGGCTTGTGTGCGTTTTGGTCATACCAACACGATGAACAATTTAAGATCTGAAGACTTTAGTCAAAATGTTTTGTGGGAGACCGTCTATACACGATGTAAATAAATTTATTTATTGTCTGTTTACCGCAGAACAGTACATTCTAGATATATATAGACACTATTATTCTCGACGGGCGGTCAGAACTGAATCTGTAATTTGAATGATCTTGCAGATGTTAATAATGTTTTATCTCCGGAAGAATCGTCTGTTAATAACCTACCAAGCGAAATGTTGTCTTGTGGATCTTCTCAAATCTATCTTATTTCTCACAATGAGAGTAAAGTCGCTGGAATAAACAGACAAACGGTCCAGACACCAAAGTCATAAACCATGTATAATATGTGTGATCGGATTAAGACTGCGCAATGTCTAGCATATTCCGTCCGTCGTTTGGTTCTGAAAAATAAATATATAATTATATTTGACAATAACATTTTTTGAAAGAAAGATATTGAATACTGATGAAGAAGCTGAATCAGTTAAGTATCTAGGGATGAAAGTATTATCCTGTGATTTTTTCGCTTAGCAGACGATAGGTTAAAATGCAGATGCACGAATGGAGCTTACAGCCGATTCACACGAGAGCTGCAATTTATGTAAAGACGAGACCGATATCGAATACTATTACCGTCTTGTTAGACACCGCCTGGGGACTTTATTTGCGGAAATTGCTTTTAATGCATCATTTACCAAAATAAGGTATATTATATTTAAGTTATCTATTAAATTGTTTGCAGTCCCGCTTCGTACCTTTTTTCGCTCTTTCTTTATTTATTTTCTGAGTTCCCAACTATTAAGCATGTGAAAAAAGTCATTATTATTTTCCTCGATATTTTCAAACGTTTTGATAGACGATATTATTTTAAATGATCCAAACGATTAATAGTGTCTTGTGACTTATTCACGTAGAACATTTAGACACGTGCATTATAGGCGTGAAAATGTCATAAGACTATACGATACATCAAGGTTCTATGCTCGTTTTGTCACACTTGTTCGCCATTAATAATATGTTATCAATAACTGAACTATTTCTTGAACTTCTTACTTCTTATGAAATCGAAATCAACAAACAGACTTCTTTATAAAAGACAATTGAAATTAAAAGGTAAACCTGTAATCAAATCTGAAGAAAAATGGAAAAACATATTTGAAAAGGATTTAAACTGGGGAAATATACATTCAACCTTTCAAAACCACAATAGATCGAAACAAGAAACTTGCAGTACAAATATTTATTACGTATTTTACCAACAAATAGATTTTATTAAAAGATAAACTTAGTGAACTCAAGTCTATGCGATTTTTGTAACTCACAAGAGGAAACTTTTGAACACCTTTTCTGGAAGTGTAACTACGTCCAAATACTATGGAATAATATACTGCTATTTCTTACTGAAAAAGGGTTAGCTATTTCTCTCAATTTTGAAAGATAAGTTTTGGTTTATGGAAAAAAAAAAATGAACACAAAAATACTATTATACTCTTAGCAAAATATCATATCTTTCAAACAAAATTAAGAAAAGAACCACCAAACTTTTTCTGTTTTATGAATCTTTTAAAATCCAGAATAAAGGCTCGAACAAGAAATTGCTATAAGCAGAACAAAATAGAACAACATAACTTAAAATGGTCGATCCTAGGTTTAGATGTGGATGAAGTGTCATCTGGCCATTATTAAAAAATATTTCAAAAATAAAAAACAAAATAAAAAGAACAGATAGAACAAGAAATGATAAAAAAATATTCAAATACAGTACATACGTACATGTATTAATTTTATCTCCTTTTTTTGCAAAGCATGACATGAAGACACGAGAATCAGCCATTGTTTCCCTTTTCTCATATATTTTCTATTCTATATCTTTCTTTTAGTCAGAGCAATTAAGATATTTTATAAAAATATTGCATGAACAAGAACGTGAGATCTTCTCGTCCTCTCCTTTCAATTCTCTTCTTGCTTTCATTGACTAATCTCTATCACTTCTACCTTTCTCTATACTTATATTTTATTTAAAAAAGCATAGCATACGTCATATAATTATACTTTAAAAAGATGGTGAATGTTTTGTCATAATGTATTGTTGTCTCAAAAAAAAGATAAAAAAAAAACTGAACTATTTCACTAAATTTGAATCATGTTTATTTATAATTTGAAGTTCAAACTTTGCTGTTATTGTTTGACAGTTACTAAAGCAATGGACAAACGTTTAATGCAGTAACTGTGCTGCTGAAAACCCAATTCTATATTTTGTACGCACGAAAAAACGATGCTCGTTGCATGAAAGAAATAAGATAAAAATTAAAGAACGAAAAACAGTTAATTTTTAATTCATATTCGTAAATTAATTTTCCCTCAGTAGTAAACAATTAATTGATATTTACACTAGAAAAGAGGGGGCATATTAAAGGGCTGTATAATGGCGCTATAATTAACCTCAAATTTCAATAGCTGTCATCTATAAAGATGCACAGTCATTCTTGCTACTTTATCTTTTGTATGATATAAATATGTTCAGAACAATCATATATCACAATTGAAACTGATCATGAGAATAATAATTCTTTTCCACGGTTACTGTGTATTTTACACGTTATGTGAAACATTTAGTAACATCTAAACAAGCTATGAACAGAGACACGGGGAGATTTGCTTAAAACTTCGTACAAAGATGTATCTACTTTGTCTGTATCACCCAGTACATAGAATAAAACTTTTGATTTTACCTTGACAAAATGATATCAATAAGTGCAACTGGTCTCTAGTGATTGCATCAAAGTACAGAAAGAATTGTTCCTAAGAATATGAAATAACACACATAAAAAGCAAAACCTTAGCCATAAAAACCTTCTCTACCGAAATATTTTGTTTGATGCAAAAAAGACACTTTATGTTTAAGATCAAAGATACTCAGAAATTTCAAAGATATTGTAAGATCTGTTATACTAATTTAAGGAATATACCGGCCCCCTAGGGCCACCTGCGGACAACGGCCGTCTGAATTCCCCCATCCAAATTTGCTCAAAAAGGGCCGGGAATTACGGCCACCTGCCGTCCGCGGTCAGGGCCAGTAAAAAGCTTCCCGTCATCGGGTCCGTGATGCGAACAACGGCCACTGAATTTTATACAGCTGGCTGAATCAGAGCATTTGTTTCTTGTAAAATTGTTTGCACCTCAAACGTCGGGCACAAAATCAAATATGCTTTTGGTGATAAAAGAAGTGCTAACATTTATTGTCACCTTCGCACGTAAAATAACCGTTCAAACTGTCCGGTAATTGCCAAATTTGCTGATGTTTTTTG
This sequence comes from Saxidomus purpurata, assembly GCA_022818135.1. Classification (NCBI taxonomy): domain Eukaryota; kingdom Metazoa; phylum Mollusca; class Bivalvia; order Venerida; family Veneridae; genus Saxidomus; species Saxidomus purpurata. The sequence continues at coordinate 2,373,562 of JAFMSR010000018.1, read as the reverse complement.
TGCAGAACATCTTCGCAATTTGTAGTCGCAGTTTTCATTGTTTGTGCAACTAAATAATAATCGTTTATTTCAGCTAATTAATGCATTCATGTTTAGTAAACGTTTGATTTATTACAATCAAACTGAAAAACACACACTTTAACCGTAAATTAGCTGTTGTATTTTTATTCACAATCGGTATTCAAACAACGGCAAAGGGGTGCAACCACGTTAATTAAATGACGTTTCCTGTTTCGAAAAAAGTGATCAGCGTCACAGTTTCTGGCTTATTAAAAGCGTTTTAAGCCGATTAACTATATTCTGCCATTGTTGATCCGATACAAAACGTTTTGTATTTGATTTGTCATGTGCGACCGTTTGCAAAAATTAAACCAAAGCACGAAATTCGGATAAATCGTTATTCGGTTAATGGTTTAGCATGTTTATCTGACAAGGATGATGAAACTTGATAAACAATGTTAAGTTGATGAAAAAACAACTGCCCACACCTCCGAACAAAGGTCACCTGTGAACAACGGCCGTTTCCTGGTTTCCCTTGACCGGCCGTTGTTCACAAGTTTGACTGTATAACTTTGTTACGTACAGTACCCATTACCAAGCAGTCCACAGCTTACTACTCAGGACTTGTACCCTGAAGAGCAGATGTCCGACAGGAATATGTCCAGGTGTCTGATATAGCTACACACGGGAAAATGTTTCTGCAACAGTAAGTCAACTTTCCCACCTGTAACTATTTTTGTATCTCTAAAAAGGTGCCCGATGCACTGTATGCTACCTTAGGAGCCATTCCACGATCAACATGTGAGTTTTCTGTGAGTAATATTTCTTGAAAGAATTTGTTAAAGATACATTATCTATTTGCCCCAAATATCAATTTATTAAGATGGCATCACAGGCGTTTGTCCCAGTGTATAGTTAAATCAATATCTATGACATGTTACATATCCTCTACCTGAAAAGTCTTCTTATTACAATAATCATGCAACAGAGCCTTTATAGACATGCTGAATATATATGATTATGTTTTCAGGTTAGACTGTCTTTACTTTGTTTTGTTTATTATTCATAGAGTTCGGAAAACATGTTACCAGTAAAGCTATGTAAAAGGAGTGAATATTTAATTTCGTTTATGAATGGTCGTAAACATGAGATATAGAATTATTGATAAATATTCTATAAAGGCATACACATATAAAGATTAAAAACATTGATTGGCACATTACATAACTGTAATTGCAATGGTAATTAAATTTAAGATAGAAGTTTAAGAGATGAATTATAATCCGACCTACTCTTCTGATAACTACAAAGATGAAAGAGCGTAATTAATTAATCAATTACAAATAACATCAAAATTCTGCCAAGGAAAAATAGGAATGATTGAGTGAAATTTGACATAATATCTTTCAAAATATTCCTAGATTTGAATCTAATATATTAACTGCAAACTTTGTAATGAATATAACCCGTTACAAAACATATCAATACTGAAAAAGTTCTAGGATTATTGTTTTTGTCTCATTCAAAACGACACAAAATTATTTCTCACTATGATTCAATGATAGCGTACATGAAGGAATATACATTGTATTCGTCAATTAAATCAATCACTTCTGAACATTATTCGACAGAAACAGTGTCAACATTTTAAGTTGTTTTTAGTCAACTGCGGAGCTCTGATGTTCAGAAAGCACTCACCATTTGTGGAAACACGATTTTTTTTCTAAACAACTACCCATAATGTACATATTTAATTTCACTTGAGCTTATGACATTTTTAGATGAATGAAACACACCTGATCCTGTGTCTGCATATTAATCATATACTTACCCAGTTACACACATTAAATTTGTCAGCAAAAAAGTTAAAACTATGATCTTTCGGGGCTAAAATCACACTATAATAACATTTTAAGATTATTCGAATATCATTTCATGAAGATGTAAACATTACGTAAATACAAATTAGCTTATGAAGACAACCTATGTCATCGTAAATATTGCTAAACAAAATATTTTACAAACGTTTCTAGGCTGAACGACCATTTCAAACCATTTCAAACGTCCTGTTTCGGCGAAAGGTGCTAAATCCCTCATTGAAACGGTTTTTACTTAAATTTAAATCAATATTACATCAAAAACTGTAAATTCCGCTCTATCATATACAGGAAATCAAAAGTGTCGCAAGCAATTCAAAATTACTCATTTTTGCTTTCCTGCCATACCCTATGTTAAACTGCAATATCATCGTAGTGACACTTCCCATATTTCAACACTGCATGTAGCAGGTGTCATTGGTTAATGATACAATGGTTAAAACACTAATTGACTGGCAGAACATCGAAAATGTCCTGAATTAAATTTTGTCCTACTACCATTGAAACTTTCGTAATTGCAAAGTGTCTGTGCATAAATTCTTCCTGCAAAAATCAGCTTCATTGTTTTTTTTATCAAATACTGAAGCCCCTTCTTCTGTTTAAGAAAGGTTTGTAATAAAATAGAGAAGCGATTGCGTTATCCTGCAATCAGCGATGTACATGTTATTTTAGTATCTGTCATAGAATAATTGACCGTTTGTACCTTCCTTAACTAGATAATGTCTTTGAAATAATGAAAAGGGTTGACTACAGAACTACGATATAGATCGCAGATGGTTCTGTTTGGAAACTTGAAGCAGTTGATGAGCGCTTTACTCTTACACTATATGACTCTCCAGTGCGGACCTTGGACCAAAATGAATAGAAGTGCTAATTTCAATAAAGGTTTTCCTGAATAGTTTTTTTGATGTCTTAACTTAAACTGTAATGATCAGTGTCCACATGATAACATGACACATGAAATTCCCAATTTCAACGGAAGGCTTGTGAGAACATTTACTTTTATCAATACGCATAAAAACATAAGAATAAACTCTCGAGGACATTGAGTTTTTTTTAACTTTTCATACTTGTAGAACTGTCAAATGCAGTTAAATATTAGATGCACATAAGCAGACATGCATAATAATTAGCACTATAGCACAAGCTTGGTGCTTCTGTGGCTGGTGTTAATGTGATTTATTTCTAAAAATTGCCCACCTTTGTAAATGGTATCAAAAGTCTCCATGCTTGAGGTCAATGACCCGAGAATTTATATCTTGGGTTTTGCTACCAAACTACAAAATGTGATGCCTAAAAATATTAAATTCTAAAACATACTAATTCATTCTATTGGAGTGATTTCTTTGATTATTTGATCTCCATTCGAGCTACTGCATTTCCATTGTTATTAGCATGAAGGTGTAGGAATACATATACAATATTGCTCATTGACTATGTTCCAAAGATGTGTTATCAGAAACGAGTGCATTGTACCAAAATTGTGTGCTGATAACATCTGCATAAAATCCTAATAAAAAAATTAGTAATCTCTGTTTGACTTTTTTCATTTGATGCTACAAATGATATCTATAAACCGGTCATAACATGCTGGAATTATCATTAGTATACTTTAATAGCAAGATTTTTACCAAGGAAACACTTTTAACATTATTTCGAATTGGAAAAACAGAAGCAGATTTCTGCAGTATTTTGAATGATTACATTAATAATATCCCGAGGGATTAAACGAACAAACAACGAAGTGTTGATGCAATATATTCAATATATTCAATACATATGCTCACAATGTTGCTATTTGGCAGTTCCTCTCTAATTCGTCTTTGTAATTTTATTAGCTTACAGTAAGTGAGAAAGCGTACACTTCATACATTACAGTTCATTGTTTTCTCTGTAATTACATGTATATTAGATAAGGTTACTTAGTTGAGAACGATACCTAATTCTATAGGGCGATTGAGAACTTTAACAGACATACTAGACTAGGCTCTTAATGTGTAACTATACTTTTGGGTATATCCATGTTCTGTGTATTTTCAATATTATGATCAATATTAATATATTCTGCTATGTACAAATGATTGTACACTGAATATTTGTTATAATCCCATGTTGTATCAATATGTACCTGAGTGAAAATAAAAGATATGCTCTGTTTTCTTTTTTATGGTAATAACTTTGTTGCTATTTATCTAATATTAACTGTATATAAAGACATAGGTATTTTTGTAAACTAACATTGTGTTAATTAACTTGCAGATGTGTTTCATCACACAGCTAAAATATTAAAATTTTGAGAAGACGCACACCTACGGTGTTATGATGTCCTATTTAAAACAACGGTAATAAACATTCCGTAAAATCTTCAGTTTCATCTTGATAATATAATATCAATATTGAAAAAGCAAAAAGTCTTGTGTACTTACAAATGTTTTTTTTTGTATTTTTTTATAGAATCATGTAAATGTCACATTAGTTTTACGGAACTACAGACAGCAAAGTGCGAACCAGTAAAAAGTCATTGATTAGAAGATATAGACATACATAGCATGGATTAACGGTTTGCGAACATACTATGAATATAAAAACAAAAACTTTATTATATACGTGAACGGACGTTTTCACTGTAAGTTTAAAATGAATGCTTTCTGTATTTCGCTAGAGGCAATGTAAAGCAATGGCATAAAAGGTAAAAGTGTGTGCTACTGTTTTGTCGTTTCATCCATTGGTTAACGAGCTGGTGGTTGGATGAGTCAATTGAAGTACCCTACATTTTGGCGGTCTAAACGTTAAGCCATGTTGACACCAGTTATATATTACAACAAAAGCTCAGGAAATGTATTGTGTTTACTAATATAATCCTTCAAACATTTTACATATGAAACTAGACATATTTACTCAATGATGTGCCAATGAATGGACAAATTTATTTTCAAATGGTGATCGACCAAATATGTTACTTCAAAATATTTTAATCCTCCAAGAAAACTCAAAACTAAGTATATTAGGCAAGACAGCAGATTTATGGATAATACAAATTCATTTCAAAAAATTGGTCTCATAAACCTCTATTCTACAGCAGAATTATTGACTACCAGCAATATATCATCCTAATTTAGATCATTTAGAGAAAAATGAACAAATACAAATATACTCTGAACTTTGATTAAAAGATTATGTTAGAAATAAACTTATTTGTGGACAGTACTATCTTTTAAGGGGGTCACTGCTGAAATTCAAAATGACAAGAAGTTTTATTGACCCTGTTTTTATGGAGACTAACATATTGTTAGTTAAGTTCTGAGAAAATAATGGAGGGTCAATGACTTAACTTTTCCGCAAAATTAATCTTTAGTAATACACTATCAGATCAAGGTGCTAAATACAGAATTAGATTGAATATTGGTATTGTAAACGTTTATGTATGTGGTGTATTTTTCAGAATGGGTATCAATTTTTAATCTAATTTAATGTAGTATGTCATACTTTATTGCCCCACCAACTTTACTAAAATTCATTTTTTCAAGTTTTGATAAATGAATATTTTCATGATAAAGGAATAACAAGGTTTTTTCAGATATTTTGCGTACAGTTTGATTAAAACCTTTGTTTGAGAAATTCATGCAAAAATAAAGAATGGGGGTCAATGTGCATATAAGAAAGAAATTCAATAAAAACTGACAAAAAATGTGTTTTTTAGATTTCGACCAGCTATGAGATATGAAAGCATAGGTCTGTAACAAGGAACTGTAAAAGGAATTAGTTATTACTGTATTTTTATATCCTACCAATGCTTCTTGAAATATAGTTTAAATTAAGTAAATATCTTAAACGGATTTTGAGAAATGAGTGTTTTTGTACCCCTACCACCATTTTGAAATGTGGAAAAAATTGTCAATTCAGTCACAAAATGTGAGGTCAAAATATCTTTCTCAAAAATGTTCAATTTTTTGGCACTAAGATATTCCTATTGTGCCTAAGTTTACTACTGCATAATTGTTTTTTCCAGTTAAATCATCATTTTTTAAATATAAAAATGTAAATTTCCGGAAGAGCAAAAAAGTGACCCCCCTTAAAGTAATATTTAAATGATATTCGCTATGTGAACCACCTCTTTTTCAATAATACAGTTATAGGTGAAAACTGTGTTGATTAAATTATGAAATTAATGACACATAATCCAAAACAACGTTATCGTCTTTCAAGTTAGTTACTAGTTGTGAATGTGTGTGTTTGTAATTATTATACTATTTTACATAGTTCCTACAGCCATACAACGAAGTTGTCATTTCTTATTATTACGACCAGTACAATAAGATAGCAGTTGTTTACATTATGTGATTCTGACGATTGTATCTGCTAGAAAATTTGGAGGCAGCTGCACTCAGTGTCGACGCGGTGTCATAAAACTAAATTCTTATTCCATTTCTTAACACATGCAAGATATACATAGATGTTTATAGCTCACCTTTTCAGTTCTATTTTGGGTTTCTTCTGAAGTTCGCGGACAAGTATCGTAAAAGGTAGAGAAAAGAACACAGCACATGATTCAATTGTTATTTTTTTTGTTTGAATTCTTTGCACTGCAACTTAAACCAGGCCAGTTTTAAGGCAAATTTAACGAATCGTAGAATATCGGCTCTTTTGACGAGGGTCTCGAATCAACTGAACGACAACTTTCCTAGAGTTCGGCAATAGACGTCTTCATCTTTTTTTCATCAAAAGATTCCGTGCTTTAGATTAAGTGCGTGTGCCACTTTGATTACTGACGATCGCGCAACACTCAGCTTGTCAGAAGTTTTTCAGCAATATCATTGAATGCACTTGTATTTATTAGTTGGAGATTTCTGCAATGGCCTGTTGCTCCAATTTTCTTTCGAAGCCATTTTGCAGTGCTAAGCGGCTACTTTTTACTTGCGAGGTATTTAATTTTTGAAATGGCATAAAAATGCATGTATAACATCATTTACATGATACAGTAAATTGGGAAATGCAGATTGTGTAAACTCCAGTAGGTATAATGTCGTCTCTTTATATCAAGGCGATTGAAATCAAAATTAGGCGCAAATGTTTAGTTTTATATTGTTTGTCTCAGAGACTGTGTAAATTTGCACAACAAAACTAATATCAGTATTTTTTGAAGGTTTATCAAACTGAAATATGAATATTTTAAGACTAGTGGGACAATTTGAGCAGTGCGCGACCTACAATCAGAGAAAATAAATGCAAATGTAGTCATAAACTAGACACATTTTATACATCAGACTTCTTTATTGTCATATTGTCTCGTGATGTATGTATTTACGATGGCATGGTCAGAACAAATCAGGGATAGTAATTTGACGTAGCAGTAAAATATATCTTTGTATCCAGGAACAATTTGTGGAATGTTTGCATGTGAAAGACAAGTGTCTTATGGTGAGACTATAAAGTCAAATTGTATGTTAAACAGTGAAATTATTATTTACATGTCATGGCTCTACTGACTAATCGCGAAGTAACTCTTAACACTGTTTGAAAAGTTGGTTACCCCGAATAACTCTTTAGAAAGATGTCTATTCAGAAATCCGCGAAACATCTTTTAATGAATTTATGACGTCATGATTTTTCATCCTGGAATTTAATCGTGATTAAAATTAAAACATGATAGCTTCTTAATAACTAACAAAAGTTATAAACAAAGCCACATTATATAGGTAATGCAATATAAAAAGCGACATGGTATTTTTCCTGTAACCTTAAAGATTAAAGTGTCTGTTCAAGAACAAAGATGTATCATGTTAGATAAACTTTACATTGTCATGTTCGTTTTTTTATATGTTTACTAAATTAACATTTCCCATACTAACTAACCCCCATTGTTTCAAAACATTTTAGTCAGTGTGTCAGATCTATTTGTTATACTGATTTATTTATTTTCCGTCTAGAGAGAGAGAGAGAGAGAGAGAGAGAGAGAGAGAGAGAGAGAGAGGCAATGTGAAATTATTTTTGTCTTGCCTATGGATACTATCGACATGGCACTGGTTGGGATTAAACTCGGGACCCTCCGATCATGCGGCTCCATGGATGTAGGATATACAAACACAAAACAAACTGATCATAGACAACGAGAACATACAGATAGACTTCAAATCATGTATTTGTTTCATCGTGTGTTATGACTCAGACATTATAATGCATGGAAATTCTCCAAGCTGATGAAAATATCGATATTCAAAGCAAACAATTTTAATGGTCAAATAAAACAAAACACTTGTTGTTTAAACCTTTTATGTAACAGTAGTAGTATAACAAAATACATTAAGTGAAAACTAAGTGGAATTCAGTGAGTATGTACAAAATATCGATACATTAATCATAATACCAGAAATGAAATATGCGGCATCACTTTAAAGTATTTTATTCACAATACTAGTAAGAGTTAGAGATTTAAGGGTCTTTCCTGGCGAGTTGCCAGACTGGTTTTCAACATAAGATAATCGCGGGCAAATGTGAAACAGTAGCCTTTTTCTTGGTATTTAATTAAACTAATTAAAGACGGATGAAAGATATGCTCTGGACAGAGCTGGTATATTAGGTTCATACAACTTACTGTGTATTGGAAGCCATATTATCACTGTGCTGTTTTCTGCATGTGCCGTACAGTGTCACATTTTCCATCTGTCAGAAACTACGGCTTGCTTTTACGTTTGTACAGTCAGGCAAGATGTAATTAATACTTTATGATTTCAGGAAGTATTAATTAAGCATTTTGCACATAAATAATGGAAATACCGTCCGGACTCATAATTCCATTAAGTCAAGAAAGATAACAAAAGCGGACAAGGTAGAGTAATTGTTTCTTCATTTAGACAGTATTTTTCACTGTGTGTGAAATATGTGATATGCTTTGGTGTGCCGTTCCAAATAAGGAAATCGGAGCTCATTTATAAATATGGAAGAGAAATGTCGGTCTTGGTTGTTGCACCAACTCTTAATAGCTGTTACTTTGAGAAATATTAACTCAATCAATTCAATACGACTTGTGTTACGTTCTTAACATATTTTCAGTGACCCCTCAATGCGAATTTTAAAGAAAAGTATAGAAATGAACAAGCGATTGCAAAGTTTGAAACTTCAAGATTTGATATCGCTGAAAACTGAAAATGGAAGTTAAGCAACATATAGCATAGAATGGTTTAAACCACAGGTATCCTTTAATTTAGTAAAGCTATTCTCGTTGCTGTATATGTATACATTGTTCATTGTCATCGTGACGATACGTGATGTAGCCATTCCTTAAAAGTTAGTTTGCTTTTGTTTATTCAAACTGAAACTTCATATCTCTGGTGGCACTCAGCTAGCCAAATCAAAAACTTATAAGAATACCTTCACTGGAAATGTACGTTTACAAAAATATACAAAAGTGTGAGTGAGTACATTTTTATATAAACCGCGATGCTCTTAGAAACTGAAAAAGTAATACGCCTAAATAAATACACCTACCGTGCCATTGGAACTAGTAAAAAGTCAAATTCAAAACGACGACATTAAGCAAAAATATTTAATCATGTTGAACAAAAAGATACCCGTACTCAAGAATGAGAAAACTACACACTATCGTCGTTTCACTATTGATACCAATGGCCAAGACAAATGTTTTACTGTAAATATTAACACAAAGATACCGCTGGCATTGTTTGATCAAAGAAACATTACAATAAGCATACATGTCTGTAAAATATGTCACAAACGGAGTTTTATTAAAGGGTATAAAGTTACATTTAATTCGACGTAAGCATGTAATTCTTGCGAAAACAAAATCTTTTTGGTGAAATTAGAAGATCACAAAAATAGACGAAAGGTAACTAAGACGATACGAAAATACGTATTCTGTTGAGAAATTAAAACTGCGATCGGAAAGAAAGAAGTTTAAAATGTTTCCATGAATTCAACATGTCCAGTGGTTACAACACAGCTGTTTTAATTTTGTTGCATCGAAGAAAGGCCGATTACAAATGCGTTCAGCCGATTATTTCGACTAGAATACTAGAAACTTGTTTTTTTTTAGAAAAGCATATGTCCACCCCGACCTAGAACATATTGGGGTTGGGGCATAAAAATAATAATTTAGATTCGGAGGTGATGTTCTTTAAAAAAAATTATGCGCTAACACCTATTCCTCGAATAAATACTACTATTCAATCGTAAAGTAGACAATAGTGAACTTGTGTGGCAAATATCTTCAACAGGTAATGGGTGAATAAGGAAATAAAATAAAATGAGACACTTAAAGTAAACTATATTAAATGCAACATCGATGACTTAGGCTATGCACAAAGTATGAAATCACTTGTTGTTTGCCTAGAGCAGTGTTCAGAGTACATCCTTTATGATTTTGATAAGGAAGAAACTCTCGTGATTTCCTCACAGTTGCAATGTTAGCAATCTAATAAATTAGTCAAATATTCTATTTTTGATTAGCAGTATAATTTTAATATCATAACACACGTTGTAGCACTTCTCTCCAGCTGCTTTCATAATCCATGTCTTGTGTTCTGTCAAAAATAGAATTTTCGAAGAATCACTGTTTATGTGAAACGGAATTACATGCAGACTTTGATACCTATGGTATATTTTCTCACATGTTTCAGGTTTTGAAAGGATAAATGAATCCCATTGTCTTTAATCATTATCATTATTGAAGTTATTAACATAAACACAGTCTTTACGCAACATTCGGAATCACTTAAGAACTACTGTAAAAGAACACGTAAAACAAAGACATGTAACCACAGTAACAAATTAAAGAAAGCATTCAGATGTGTCAATTTGTGCAGATAACAATAACACAATACATGTTCATGTATGACTTATAACCAGCCTTAGAAAACATTAACACTCATCACGAAAAGTATGCAGTTACAACTGACAGGCTACAATTTAAATGCAACTGGAAATATGTGTTGTAGCGGTCTACAAAAATGGCAATTTCAGTAAAATTACTGCTTCATACTTTGTGATATTTTTTTTCAAACTGATCCAAGGTAATTGCTGTCCTCGAGCAAATGACGGCTTAATCTAAAAACGACTTTACAAAATACATACGGTTTCACAAACAATTTAAATTAGGCTTGTTAGCAAATATGACCTGCTTTACATAGCATAAAAAAACACTGAATATTTCAAACCAAAATGTGTTTATGTATGTGTCGTTTGATAAACTTTGATCATGATCATGATGTACTCTTCCCAGTCTATCCCGAGTTAGGTTGGTTAGACCAAACCCAAAATCAAAATGATTCGAAAATGTCCAAGTGTTATTAAGATTGCTTTAAAATGTAGATAATCGACTGTAAATAAAAACCCGACCTACGAATGACAAGCTTCAAACGATCCTTAATACATACATGTACTTTGAAACTAAAAAATAAACGAGGAGTTCTAAACAAATGAAACTGAGTCTGTTTACACGTAATACCATTTATAATGAATGTCATACATTGCTTCGAAATATCAACAACTACATGTACAGGTATATGAGCAGAACTGTAAGATGTGCAAATTGTATTTCAGTGTTTTAGAGATAAAACATCCCTTTTTGCAGTTTCTTTTCTTTGAAAAACGTATGAAGACGGTCGAAAATTATATACGTATTCGAGCTGAACATGCAGATATTATTAAGTACTGTTTGCATCGTTTTATGTGACATCAGCTTGACAAATCTTTAAAGGCTCTTAGTACTCTTACGTTAATAAATCGCAATCGATTATATTTGCAAAAAGTCATCCCGTTGGCAAAAAGCGAAGTGAGGTCAGACCTAATATGCCTAACAGTTGACACACATTGCTAGAAACAAAACGGGACTGGTGGACGTTTAGATTATATCAGCTTGATGAAGCAATGTTAAGCCCGATTACTTCAGATACAATTTCTGGGATAAAGTCAGTGCTCAATGAAGTATAATAAACATAGTGTCTGTTCACCACAGAAAATTTAATTTTAAATTAAGATTAGGAATATTATACTCTAGACGGACGATCAGAACTGAATCTGTACTATGAATGATTTTGCAGATGTTATTATTGTCTTCTTCGGTAGAACCGTCTCTTAATAACCTGCAAATACAGTAGGAGTCCAATGGATCGTCTCGAATCCATTTTATCTATCACCATGGAAGTAAAGTCTTCGGAATAAGCAGACACACAGTACAGACACTGAAGTCATAAAGAATGAATAAGATGTGTGTTGGGAATACGACGGCGTACTGTCTAGCATATATCGTCCGTCGTGTGGTTCTGAAAGATAAATAGATAATATTATTTGACACAACCATTCTTTTTGCAGGACAAATTCCGCTACTGATGAAGAATATGAAGTGTTTAAGTGTCTCGGGAAGCGAACATTATTTTGGGCATTATTTCAGTTACCAGACAACGGAAACGAATGTTCATGCAAGAACTGTATTACTGTCAACTTCGTTTTAACACCTCATATGAGAGATGCACCTAATGCAAAAACTAGACAGATATTTCAAGTCTTGTTAGACGTTGATAGGGCCGGCGTCTGTAGTAGTATAACTACAACATTTGGTAACTACGTATCACGTGACAAAATAAGGTTTTGCACTGGATATATAAAATTAGTTGTAGTCCCGCTTTTTACCTCCTTTTCAATATCAGTTTGATAGCCATGTGTTTCATATGTGGACAAAGTCATTATCATTTTCATCGGTATTTTCAAAATAATTCATTCACCAAAATAAGATTTCTACCTATGCGAAAGTATTTTCGTTAAAGTAAATTTTGTAAGACAAAACTGTTTACACGATTAGGAACATTAACACGTTGTATATAAATAATTTTAATATGAAAGTGATGGTAAAGTGAGGAATTTTACTCCATTTCTTCCACACTCTTTTCCATATAAATTGCAGCTAGATTTTTCTTAAAGAACAAGTCAATAATGATAAACATTAGTCACTTAAAGTAGGCAGCTACTCCGTAGAGTTGTAATTATTCATGAACAATTGAATTTGGAGGCATTCGTAAAGGATGCATAAAGCCGGTGGTTACATAACAGAGGTAACATTTTGTACAGAGTGAAACTAACCATCTTCTTATTAGAAGGATTTTAAAGTATTCTCTAAATTAAATGGACTTTCTGGATGTAAAGATGGTCATAAGATAACTTGCCATACCTGACTACATGGTTCACAGTTGTGCATCTCTTTTACTTTTATCACTTTATCCACACTCGTTTCTTCATCAGATATAACATATTTAAACATAATGTATATTCTTTTAAAATTTTTGTCAGGTTCTATATTAATTGCGTATTTAAGGATCCTACATACATGGTTTTCCTGTAATTCGCTTGATAAAACAAACTACAAAATTTGAAAAGGGATATCTGAACCTATAAACGTTTATAATCAAGTAAACAAAATTCTAGCACACCCTGTACTCTTAGAGACAAATAGTTTACCAGTAACAGAGATGACAATTACGCTACATATAACTGACCAATAGTTGAGGGTATCTGGCTTATTTATGACAAATGACATGTCCACACTGTGACGAGGTATTTTAAAGTCTTTATAAAGGGGATCAAAGATTGGTGAACATTTGGGAATTAAGGAAGCCATTTTAAAGAGCTCTTGGGATATGTTATTGAAATTGCTTGGAGTGTTATGTCCATAAATATTAAGAATGGGTTTTATGGTGACTGTATAAGAGTTTTTAAAGCATTAGAAGATTGTGCTAATATGCTGTAATTTCAGAAATTCAACGGAACAACTTCAGAGCGACTTGCCAATTGATGACCTAGATAACTATTAAACTTGGTCTAGATTAAAATGCGTAAATATATTTAGACCAAGTTAAGTGATGATCCGTCAAAATTGTTAGAGATTAGAGAGGCTGCCCTTTCAACTGCTGTATGGATAATGTGTTCTAGGTTTTAAAATGATGATTAATCTTTTGTCCGGCGTAAATGTAAATAATTCAAAATCTGAAATTGTCAATCAGTCTGGCACTCATTAATTATAATTACAGTGATAATTATTTGCGCTGACTTGGTAATGATTAATTAATAACATTAAAATTATTGATTTGTCAATTAGTGTGGCAAAAATGCCATCAAAGCACTGGGTAATTTATTAACTCTGTTAATCAATTACTTTTATTAGAAACTCTACCTTTGAAGAGTCTCAAATGCTAACATGCATCTAATTTGAGTAGATGATTCATTACTGTATATAAAATTGCATTTATTAGATACATAAAAATTCCCTTTGTATCAACGTTGTGTCTATCGTGCATTTCTATTGGCCGTTACGGACGTTAGGCGTGTAATATCGGATAATTATCAAGTTTTTCAAATTTCACAAATTAAGGGATAAATATTCATGTTTTTTAAGCATTTGATATCTTGTTATAAGTTTATGGGTACAAATTATGAAAGTTATTTCCAACGCTGTTAAAGAATGGTTTGCATATAGACACTGAAAGAATGTTCGTGGAAAAACAATTTGTAAACAAGTAAAATGCATTTGTAATTGTTCTATTTGTTAATACATATTGGTTATTCTAGGTCAATTTATGAGCCCTCAGATATGGTCAGTACCTAATAGTACCCATGACTTTTAGTTACAATGCTAATGATTGAAGATTGGATTGAAGATGCAATATTTTTTTTATCAAAACTACAGATTTTGCACATTTGTATTGGATGAGGCCCCAGAATTAATTCTTTCTCATTGTACAAAATCACTGATGGAAAACAAACCAGTTCTAAATAATTTACAAGGTTGTTTTTTCACGAGCTGATACATACCATCTTTTGTTCCTGTTTTTTGTTTGCTGAAAAGGAATCACAAATAATTTTATTTACACGCCGTGACTTTGGAGGGGGGTGGGAGGTGGGTGCGCCCATAAACCGGTTTAGCTCCCATGGGTTTTGCGGGGGGCATTTAACGTGGTCCATCTTTGTCTGTAATCAATATTCAAGTTCGTGTGTTTAAGACCTTTATAAAAGCTCGGGGGGGGGGGGTTGGTGGGGGGGTGTGTTGGTTGGGTGGGGGGGGGGGGGGGGGGGGGGGGGGGGGGGGGGGGGGGGGGGGGGGTTTTTTGGGGGGGGGGGGGGTTTTTTTTGGGGGGGGGTTTTTGGTTCGGGGTTCCCTGTTTATAGCATTTTGTTTTTAAAGAATTTACAGTTTTACGATACATCGCTTTTTTGTGTTTTTGTTTGCTGAAAAGGAATCAAAATAATGTTTTTAAGCAGAAACTTTAATATCCATCTTTATCTGAAATCAATATTCAAGTTCTTCGAATTTAAGACCTTTATAAAAGCTCATAGCATTTGAAAGAATGTGATTATTTTCGATAATCGTTTTTTTTTGTATCTATACACATGGCTTGCACCCACATCCTCAGCTGCAAGTAAATTAAATAGATATATATATATAAGTTCTTTATTCCATTTAAAAATGATGAAATCAAGAAACGACATACTGTGTTTTTTTTTAAAATTGAATTTTGTTTTTACACTGTGTGTCAATTTGGCATGACCTCTCTTGTTAACACCGGACGGACATACTGCTTAAATGAACACTTTTTGTTATGTTTGTATCCGTCTTTTCGAACAAAGCAATTAGTTTTCTCTCAAAATCAGTCTTAAAATAATTACACATATTAAAGGAGTTAAAATAGCGCTTGGGATTACTTCCATTCCAAATAACTGACACCCCTCCAAATGAAATCATCCATCATAACTGACACTTATCCTAAGAATACCTATGCTTTTTCACTATTACTATGAGCAGTACACGTATTGGGTAACAAATAATACCATCAAAATAATGATTTATTTCATTAGTACAAAACTCCAAACAAAAGTTTCTCTGCTTTGTTTATATCACCCAGTACATAGAATATTAGAATATTACTTTTTACACTTTTGATTTTCGGAACCAAGTGCAGCTTACCTTTTCCGTGTCTGCTTCAAAGTAGACATTCATGTTCCTGAGAATTTCAAAAAAATCCCTCCCGAAAGTTTTCTTCTGATGCAGACAGTCATGCATTTCTTATTCAGGATCAAAGATACTCAGAAATTTCAAAGATATTCTCAAGTCTGTTATAATAATTAAAAGAATACAAGTCTCCATGACGTAAAATACCCATTAAGAATTAATTAACTGCGTACTATATCCATTAAGAAGTAATTAACTACTTACTATTCAGGATTTGTACACTGACACTCGTCACCTGTAGATCCGACGTCCGACAGGAATATGTCCCAGTGTCTGCCATAGCTACGTCAGACTTTGTTAAAACACTAGTTATAGTTCGTGAATGATAGAAAAAATGTTTCCGCAACTCTACTTTCCCTCCTGTAACTATTTTTGTGCCATCTTTAAACCAGTCTATATAATCTGGTGGAGTGATGGCACCTGATGCATTGCACGTAAGTTTCAAAGTCATTCCACGATCAACATGTAATGTACCCGTTAGTGAAATTCCTGGAAAGAATAAATTCTAAATATATCTTATCATGATAAAGGTTTGTACATCAATTATCATGATTACATTCACCACAAACGCTCTAAAATTGAATAGCAAAATAAGGACTACGTCAAAGTAAGATTTGTGTCCAGCAATATCTGCAACCACCTTTAATCCATAAAATATCCAAGGTATATTAAACATATAAATGTACACTTATGCTATGTTACGTAAAACTAACTCCAGTGTATATCGACTTTAATATCTTCTGGAAAATAAGCATAATCATAAAATTATGATGGCAAAATTGTGTATCCGTTCAAAACAGATCATAAATTGATGAATACCTTAATGTGTTATTTCAACGACAAGCCATTTCAAAGTTATATTACCATCAAAATGGCAATACTATATATATCATGATAAAATAACATGCTCAAAATACAATAAATACTTTAAAATAATGAAACGAATTGTTGATAGTTATTTCTTTTATTAGCAGTACAAACGGATTATCGATTTTTGACAAAGATATTAACTACACGTATATTTTACTGATTTTAATAACAATTGTTGAATATATACCTATATTTAGTTATAACTTATGGTTTTCTAAGATTAAAAATCAGTTTTTAAAGCTGCATGCTCTAAGATTTTTTGAAAACGTCCAAAAGCATAAAACATTTAAGATATTTTTTCACTGATACTAAAACTCATGATGTGTTGACCTTCACATTTGCAATAAACTGGATATAATTTATCATTTATGATTTAAATCATACTTTGTTAATTGTTTGTGTTCGAAATGGTTAATTCAGTATCCAATGAAAATTAGTAGCAACAGATGAAGGGATTAGTTTTCGGCAAATGCTTATGGGGACGTTTTTTTTGCAATGAATTTGATGCTGTAACTAGCTTAAAATCTTTCTAAAATCTAAAAGCAGCTAAAAGCAGTTCCTACACTTTAAATTACATGGCCTTAATTTTTCTTTTTTTCCAAGTTTCAAGTTCAGCAAAATCAATTATTATAGACAGCTGAATAACCAAATTTCAACGACAGCTATAATTATATTCACTTACTTTAAAAATCAGTAAAATGACATATTGTAGATAGATCAACAATTGCATGATGGACATATTTTATCAATTCCCGTCTTATTTGCGGGTCAAAAGAACACTTTCCAAGTGTTTAAAATGAAAAAATTTATTAATGAAACATGGCGTTCGTATCACTAATAAACAAAGAAACCTTAAGCCTCTATGATAAACGTTCTTTTCTATTTATTTTAGACTGAAACGATGTTAAGCGTCGAAAACAATGAATTATTTCCTTCCACTATTTCAAACCTATCCAAATAATTAAAAACGGTTTCACAAAATGGTAAACATCGCACTAAACAAATAAATAAGGTAGGTACAGAAACATAAGGGCTATTACGACCCTTTTTCGCTCATCTGAATTCCATTGCAGCTCATGGTAAGTTAATAGGATCTTTTATTTTCTTGTGTAGAAAAATCAGTTCTGTCGGTGGCAGCCATGATTTTACAAATCAACATTTATAATCACCAGTTTACTGGTAATAATATTTTTGTTGAATTATTTTGAAATCGATATTTCAATTAAAGACTCTTAAAAAGATTTTCTGTAGCAACCAAACTACTGTATGAAATGCATTTCCTTAAACACATTTTTAAGGAAACGATCATTTAATTTAAGGAGCGATATCATTAAAAGTAACAATGCAAACGGGCGGACACCGAACAGTGAAAGGTCAAAATAACTCACCCTGAGCATATGCTCAGATGGGTTAGAATGCTTAAACGGAACTCAAATTTCCCCGTACGTTTACAAAACACATCATGCTGATTTAAATAATTTCAGGCTAAAGTTGATACGTTCGTAAATAAAGACAGGGCTAGTTTGGCCCTAAATCGCTCACTTGAGTTTCACTGCTGCTATGCGACTCCCAACGCTCCTTTGGTATGCCATTTATATGATAAACAATTTATTACATCTAATGACATATATTTCGTCGCTCAGGTTTATACGACACCATTATTTTCAAACACTTTCTAAAATATATTTGATTTAATATCGTTCCATACCAATCGAATCCATAACTCTAAAATATCATAAGAAGGTTAAACAAATACCATTCCTATGAAAAAGAAACAGTAATCGGACCAGTGATTGCATAGGAGAAACATTTAAGACATTTTGAGATAGATAGAACAATCTCACAACAGCCAAGAATTAAAGGACTAATATTTCATAGTAGTTATACAAAAGTTATATTTGTAATTGCTGAAGTTTTTGTTTTTGAAATGTGCCAAATGATTTTGGAGGAATATTGAATTTTCGGGTAAACCATTTAAATAAATTCTATAGAGAAATGCCAGGGTGAGTCTTAGCGGTTGTCACTGCAAAGAAGTTGTTAAAAGGTAGTTGTGGACGAGGCAGTAGGCGGACATCTAACGATCCGAAAAGCTCTGCATGAACAGTAAGAGCTCATGTGGCCTATGAAAGATATTATGATACTTAAATCTGTAATACGATCATACTAAAACGTAGAAAGACTTTTGAGTTCGATGTTTTGAACATTCTGAATGTCATAATGTTTCTCAAATTCTTTCGGCTTAAAAGCATATTCAATTATGAGACATGCCTGTGCAATAAATCTCTAACAGTGTCAGTGTCTGGAATTCAAATCATATCAACTACAAAAGCAAAATATTTCAACAATACCCATTTTAGCGACGTGAAGTAAGCTGCGCTGGAAGATACGTATGCTGAATGTCTCGCTAACAAATATAACAGCAACTTTAATTTCGATTGCCAACGAAACGTCTAAATTAAATATATAAAGTTTAACAGAAAATAATACCGTCTAATACTTTCAACATCATTGTACATTCGTGCCTACGTACCCTCGAGCTTACTTCTTTCACGATAGGCTTGGCGGGAATTCGTACTTAATGTGTGTTTACTTTATTTGGGTAATTTAAAAAGGACTTACGCGGTTCAGCGTATGAGAATTCGTCTGAAATTAAAAACAAACAAAACTGTGATATTTCTCATTTGTATTTGTTTATCAGGGGATGTCATGAATTGAAAGCTGTATTAAAAAGTGATGCTTTTCTTTTAAAGCATATTCCTCTTGCATACGATGTCAATGTATTACTAGATGAATCACTGAACAAGTTTAAAAACGTCCTCAAAACCATCAACATCAGTTATGACTGCCCCCATTAATTTCGACTTTAGTACGGCCACATATACTGTCGCATAGCCACTGACCAATAAATGTGAACTTTGCGTCAAGGACTCGTGAAAATCCTTCAATTTGAAAAAGATACAAAACCATAAATGTGACTTTCGCTTTCAACGTCTCAAGGACATGAGCATAGACTTATGTGTCATGCACATCATTAAAGAGTTTCGAAAGATACAGTTTCATGAGCTGACAAACCTTGAGCAAGTACATTTGCATGTTATTTTGATGGGACAAGCATTTATCCACGTTGCATGAAATTCGGTCAAGTGTCAAGAGAAGCAATGTCACAACTTTCTGTCTCTTAATGTGAGTATTACCATCGTCGCCTCGGCGAGACAACTGTTGACCAAACTTTTACTTATGGAACAGAAACAAGATCGCAATGACCTCTATGAGTGACCTGGACTACAACTACAACACAACAACAACAACAACAATACTAGCACGTTGGGCACAGGTTCAGCGCGATGTCTTGATGCGATGGAAGTACATTGAATAAAAACAAATTCAAAGAGTCATAGAGGGGACATAAAAATCAGCAGACGGACCGAACAACCAACTCCTATAATACAGCCAACTTTCAAACGTCGTTTACCGTTTCAATTACAGGAGAATCACAAAATGTGCCTATGTATCGCTGGTAATCTACTTGTACATCTAGTGCAATGTAAAAACACTTATATGACCAATATAATTTTACATTTAATGAATAAAACACTTATATCACCAATTTCTATACAAGATATGAAAATGAGGACTTGTTTCGTAAACATGGAACCGTATAATGGGACTGTCAAATAAATCTATAAACTAAAACTTTGACTTATATTTTATGTTGCATCTTATGTAGCTGTGTTGTTTTAAGTGGAAGTGCTTTTATTATAGATATGTTTTAAAGAAACGAAAGCTAGAGTGCTAAAGGGGTGGGTATAAAATATACAAAATACATTTGCAGAGGCTTATTTCTGATCACAAATAGCACAAAATTGCATCAACGCTGTTTGTATTAGGTATCGAGGTCGTGAAGAGTCGGGGACAGGATTACGTCTAGTTTCGACGTCATGCAACATCAGTGGACATGTTTGCTTTTGGATTCAAGGTCATGCAAATGGCAAAATTGCAAAACCTCAAATACGTTTCTAAATCTTATAAATACAACTACACTCATGTGGGGGATATTATTTGAAATTTACAATTATAGACAATATTATTTGAAATTTTCGTCTAATGGAACAACAAGACTAGAAAAGATAGGAATAGATAGCTGAAGTGTTGACAGAACATTGTGGTAACCAGTCCGAGCAATGTAGGGATATTAAAGTATGACTGTTAAGTTACCGAACAAATTGAGAATATGAAAGATGTACCACTGCAGGGATATATTTATTAAATATTGATATTAAATAAAACTAAATAGTCGTTGTAGATTTGTTTTAAATGTAAGCCTTTATTGCATGACCACTCTTACTGGCCATCGTGAATACAAAAATAAGCCCGTCTGGTTCGAGAGAGCAATGTATCATTTAAAAGAAATAATACATATGGTACCTTTTACATTTAAATATACTTCTTTCCTGAGACCTCTGTCCACGGAACTTATCTGGCACTCATAGGCTCCGCTGTCTGACGTGCTAACATTGGATATCATCAGATTCCAGTTGGTTGAGTCTTCGGTATGAGCAACTTCATATCTTTTATCTTCCGTTAAAATGACCTTTCCAATAGTTAGAAAATGGCTTTCGTTTGCTCTACGCCAACTCACCTGGAAATGATATCATCAAGAAATGATTAAAAACCTGAAGAAATGAAATCCTATTTATTCCTTTCGAATTAATTATTTTCAGAAAATGTTTCGATCGAGGAAATGAAATTATCGATCAAGATATCAATCTCATTTGCTTTTCTCTTGGTCACACGATACGATGCACAACAAAATAGTCAGTATCATACGTCTTTTATATGTAGCTCTTGCTTCTGCTTTACATGTTTTCCGTCGCTTGTTTGTTGTGGCTATTTTGTCAATGGAATTTGTATGTGGACCTAAATTATTTGTTTGGAACCTATATGACGCATACAGTAATCATTCCCTATGAATAATTAAAAGCGAAATTGGTAAAATGTTGGTAATTGAAATATCAGTGGGCCGATATGCCGTCAAATATGGCGTCATTTGGTGCCGAATATCCGCTTAGAAAATAACGCGTTGCCTTTATTCACCTTTTGTTTTTACCTGGTAAGAATGAAAATAACATCATTTTCAGCGTTGTCTTCGCCTAATAAACAACGCTGTGGTTCGGGTGTGCAGTTACAAACCTATCGGGACTTCTGATGCGCAGTTATAACGCACTTAGGTCTCCGGTCTTTGTGGTTAATAACTGCTTTCAAGAACCCCAGTTCATGGTTTATTAGACTATGGACGGTACTGGAACGGATATTATTTCGTAAGTTTAAATAATGTTTCTTAGTGAAAAGAAAAGTAATACCAATACCAACCGTTTTAGTACCCAAGTGTTTAACGGAACAGTATAGAGTGGCTCTTTCACCTTTATGGTATGTATAATTTGACTCTGTCTGAACAAATTTTGGAGCAGGTGTTGCATATTTGAACTCCTTGTTCCGTCTTCCGGACGCTGTAAATAGAAAAAGAATAGAAATAATTTTGTTGTGTTTAAAGTTTAAGTTTAAATTAAATTATCACAAGTAAGCCAAATGACAAAGCTGTTTATCGGCTTTAAATATTTGCACAAATACGAAAAACGCTATGCATCGGAGGGAAGGACATCACCTTCTTATTATTCTCCCAAGAGGGGCATACTTTCGTATATCCGATATTCCGTCCGTCCGAAGCAATATCTAAAACATGTTTTGAGTATCTAATTGGAATCTTGTATAAATCTGTAACACTACAAGGAAATGCAGCCTTGTAGATTTTGGAGCACATGGTACAATTTCAGTATTTTCTATTTTTCACATTTGAAAAACAAGGTTTTCCATGACGCTTCGATATAATTTCCCATATTTAAGCCAAGCACGCCAAATATTCAAAAACACTCTGCAATGTATAAGGATGTATACAACGGCATAAATAAATCTTATTTAAACAAGAACTGTTGGAGAAACAGCTAATGGCTAAAATATAGACAGCACACAAGAGCTCTTGAAGCAATTTGATCGTGTTAGACGTATTCGTAAAGAATGGCAACATCTGTTTTTGATCTCCCCATGTCCCTCAAGAAAATAAACTACCAGTAATGAAGTTAAACTAATTCTGAAATAGGACACTCTCCTTTTCAATGTATGAAAGTAAATGCCTTGCATCGTTACAGATAGTCCCTTGGGATACTATCTGATTCTCCTAAAATCTTTTTAAGTGTCAGCTTATCTAATATAGTTTCTCCAAATGGATATCTGGGACGGGCCTATGCTTTTTTTTGTCTTTTAGTATTCTGCTGTTCTGACCTGTATATAGCAATCTTTTCATGGTACTTAGCAAGTCATAACACACATATTAACTTGTTTTATAAATTCACGAATTAAAACTTGTGCTCGATTAAAACAAAACTGTCGATATATTTCAGGAGAAACAACATATCCCTCTAGATATATCTTGTTACAATGAACAGGGTGAATGTTTTAACTAAACGGCATATACAGGAGGCACTCAACAGTTTTGCGCCCTAGTTTCGAATTTGCCCTGGTCAAATTTCTGTAGAAAGGGTACTGTTGAGAGTTAAGGGTACATTGTGTGTAGAGAATGATTAACATTGCTATATTTCTCGTTTGGCTGTCTTAAATGAGTGTTGAAATATAATCTGAAATACAAATATGTGGCTTTTTGTGGCTGTGTAACACATGTGGATGAGAATGGAAGTAGGTGATTTTTCACTAATATGGGGTGAGCAGAATGCATTTTGCAATGACATACAAACAACTGTAAATAGCTAAGAACCAGCACAGTACATTCCACTTTTTATGTGTTTTTTTCTTATTTAAAAGGGAGTCTGGTGTCTGAAACAGACCAGCTCCTTGTTGACATATCGCAAATTAAATTTCAGTGATGTTTTGAGAATTGACAATTTGGCCTCGGATCGACCAAAAAAATGGTGTTATATTTCAATGCAACATAATCCATGAATCGTGTATGTCAATGAGATAGTTGACATGTGCATGATGCTGTATTTTGTTTTTTTCAGGTGTTGTGTGAAGGAATTGTGAGAATGGTTGTAAGCTTTGTTGCCGAGAACCCAGAAAACTGTTGCCTGCCCCCACATGACGTATGCACCAGAATAGCGCGTTTCTCTTAGCGTCTCACAGATAGAAGTGCCGAACGGCTTACAAACTACCCGGGACAGGAGAATATCAATTAACTATCATTTAGGATGTCATAAAAAATCGACCGCCACTGCACGGCATCCTAAATGACATTTAAACGGGATATGTTTGACAAAAGAGAACAGAATATATATTGTAATTTGCTGAACATACATATAAAAGATCACATCATAAACAAATACCCTTGCCAATGCATGCCAAGCTAATAGTTCTGTAATTTTGGTTAAAGTGACATTATGCTCATCTTACTGCACATAGTGTATTTTTGGGGACAGTTTTATAAAAGCAATTTTCGGCAATCAGAGTTATGCATGGAATGAAATTGTTTGAACACTTTTGGTAGAGTTATACGCAAGAAACATCCCTGCCAAGTTTCATCAACATTGGCCTGGATGTCGTTTGAAGCAAAATGCTGACGGACGACGGATAGTAGGTGAATGGAAAATGGGATCCTTTTTCTAAAACAGAGTTGCAAAACTTACATATTCTGTTCTCTTTATGTGTATTCTCGTTTACTACTGCCCCTTTCTATTTCAAGGTCATGTACAGAAGAACGTAGATTTGCGATGCCGTTAGTTATAGATAAGCGCTGCCAACCAACATTTAAATTCATATATGTTTATCTGCTAAAGGCATAGCTTCTTTTTTAACATAGTGATCGTCATTATTCTGTTCCAAGTCTGTAAAATTCTAAGTGAAAATGAACCAGAACTATAGGTAGAAATGTTACTAAATACAAGCCCTTTGAAACTGTCAATGCTTCCTTAAATTATTTACAATCCATAATACACAACTACATGTGAAGTCGAATAGTGTAGTTTGACCCCAACCCACTTCATTAAACAGTTGTTTTACATTAATGGAACAGCTTGGCTAGCGAAAAACCTGACCTTAAGTAAATAGTTGTAGATTATTATCGTAAATGTTTCTTTCGTTGTGTCGTTGCTGATGTTTCTGGTTATTTATTTAAGAGGTTGTTTAACTTAACAACCACATAATTATTTTCTAATTTATTTTGTTATATTAATTAATAGCGGTACACGGATATTACAGTTATAATATTCTCAAAAAAAGTTCCTTGAATATGAAACTGAGTACAATGAGCATTACACATCCACCAGTTAACAGTTATTAGCAACATCTTTACGCTGTACATAATGAACGGTATTCGCTTTGTTTCTCAATTTACAATAAAACAATCCAGATCAAAGTTGGCATTTTGCATTTAATTATATACATCATTTGAGGTTTTATCTATTTCTAAAAACAAATGATGATTATGATCTTTGTACTACTGTAAAGATGCGTAAGGAATGAAAGACTTAACAGTTACATACGCCCAAAAACCTTGACAAACTTCTCATTCTCTTGAAATTGAACGTGGAAGATATACAGGTGTAAATAGGGCAGAACGAATCTGTATGCTTTGTAATTTTAACTGTATAGAGGCCGAATACCATGTGTTTTGATACTGTTCAAGATACTGTGATTTAAGAATAAAATATTTAGGTAGAATACCATTCCCAAACATTAATACAATTTGTCTTCTAGCAAGAAAGAAAAAATGACCAAAACAATAGTTATAGAGAGTAGAAAAATCGCTCTTGAGGATATAACTGTTTCTAAATTTACTTAAATGCTTCAGTATTATTTTAATAACTATTGTACTGTGATGTATAATGTAGATAATTTTCTCACTACCATATTCGACATATTTGTAAATGGCTAAAGGCAATAATATGACGATTGTGCCAAGAAACTGAAACTGAAACTGATAATATTGCAGCTCTGCTGAAAGACCAAATGCAGAAATAGTGTACACTACAATATGTAAAATCTCATGGGTTTTAAACTTTTAAAGATGTTATCTTAAAAAATTTAGTCTAAACTCACACGCTAGCTAACGTTTACACAAAAATATACAGATCATGAGTTTGTCATGACAACTGAAGGGAATCGTTGAACGTAATATCTTAATTTTCTCTCTCTCTCTCTGACACTTCAGACAATATATGCCAATATTTAAACTTTGCACTTAACATAAATCAAAAGCACGGTGCCGGTAATACTTTGTAAAAGAGGTAATTTTTGTTTTAAATAACAGATAGTCGTAAACATATAATATATGGGTATTCATAAATATTCAACAAGTACCCATTAATCAAAAGGTTTCCAACATCCATTAGTTAAACAACATCTCAGAAATTGCGTTGGTTATTAATGTGAAAAGGTGGGTGGGCAGGCATAGCTTGTATCAATAGTACAAAATTTGCCATGCATTGATTAATTACTTAGTAAGAGTATTAAATTTCTACTACGTAAAAACTGACTTGATGGGGTCAATCCAGATTTCCACGACCAGAAGATAAAGATAAAGATTTAAGTTTGAACAAAATACAAACTGAAATAAACGCATTTACCTAGTAATATGACGTGACACGAGAATTATGCAATACAATGTTTTAATAAAACTGTATAAGAAGGAATAGTTTGCATTATCAAAGCATAATATAAAATCAAATACTTTTAATTATTATTCAACGGTTAAATGGTCAACATTGAAAGTTGTTCATAATATTAAATGATTGTTATTTATCAACTACTGAGATATGGTGTTCATGTGCAGGAACGCGCGAAATCATTTTCTACAAGTCTGTGTAAAATACACCAATTCGATCTCTTTTTCTGGTATTACTAACCTAAAATTAGTTGTATTTGTTATAACTTAAGTATTACAAATACATTCATCCAGATAATATTTGGGTTACTTATGAATTGTAATTGTTCAAGGGGAAATATTGACAAATTCGATGAATGAAACACTTATTCAATTTGCCAGACATAAACTATAACTATAAGGTTTCGGGGGATTAAATATTGCTATTGCGTTTAAGGATTTTTTTCTTAAAGCTTCGCATTTACGTTAAAATTATGAGAATATTTATATTCTATTGAAAAATGATCGTGGAAGCAAATTCATGATAATGTGCGTTCGTGGAAACAGTTTCGCTAACATCGGTAAACAAGTTTGCAGAAGTTTCTAGAATTATTATTTCTGCAAATGTCGAAATGATTTCAAGTGTCAATTTAATATCTAAAAAGAAGCTGCGTCTTTCAATAAGGGCACTTTATCAAAACGCATCCGGTTGGATGACAGTTGTTTCATATCTAGGAGGCAGTTGCGCGACTAAAGAAAAGGCATTTTCCTTCAGGATCTAGGAGGAAATAGTTCCATTGAAATTTGATTAAAGGTGTTTTCGTCATTTCAGGAAGGTAGTCAATTAATATTTAGTCGGCATGTGTGCTACAAATATCTCAGAGACTGATGTGTTCTAGCTGATGTTGATAAATCAACTACAATAGATAAAATTCAAAATTGACCTAGCCACATCTCAGCTTCGATATAGCTGAATTTAAGCTGCTACGTCAATTTTAAATTTTAGCTAATGTAGTTGCTTTATCAACATCAACTAACACATCAGTCTTCGGTTCGAAGACGATTATATTAAAATGTCGTCGTCACCAACTACGTTTTAGGGATATATGAGTGCAAGCCGTTTCATTCGTAAATAGGCGGTCGCAGCAGTTATCGTGCTGACACTTTGATTAAAAGAGTACCAAAAACTGTTGCTATATGTCGCTGTTGATTGATCTACTCTCGATTGCGAAACAAGTTCTTCGATTAAGATGGAGAGTGTGGGACAATGTGGAATTATTATGTATTACCTACATGGCAATGGTTGGGATCAAATCCCGGACCCTCTGCTCCTGAGGCAAACGCGCTATCACTGCACCATTGCGACTCCTATCGGCAGAATTTGACTGCTACTTTCACCATCCTTGTTTTGGTGGCGATAAGTTATTGAGTTAGCTCTCTGTAATGTATCATCCCTAAAATGTATGTGAAACTATGCCTTCACTAAAATAAATTCAGGCAAACATTTAGCACTCAAAGTTCATTCCACTATAATTCAGTTTCAACTTGATTTATTCAAATTGGTGTGAAAGTAACTTTATAAATCCTGGCTTATCTTTTGGGACTGAGAGCTGTCGCATCACATGATTTCTCATATTCTAAAACTTTGCGTAGCAGGTGTTGTTGGTATATGCATCATAGTGCTACTTGAGTGCCAGAACTTTCTAAGTTCTCTTTATTATCCATCGTCATTGAACTTTGCCGTTTTTTAAAAGAATCCCTGAATAATTTATGTCGACAAAGTCATATTCATTTAACATTTTCACTGAGAACAATGGTAGTTCAAGAAAGATTTGTATTTCTTATTTCTATGAAAATGAAGGTTTAAAGCGATTTTACTGGGAGTACAAATACAATGTTAATCATTGTACCAAAGATGTGCAATGAGTACTTTCTAATAACATTTTGTGTTAATAACGTCTGTGTTAAATCGCAAAAAATCTACTTGTATTTTTATATCGCTACGAATGATAACTATAAACCGGTCATAACATGCAGGAATTATCATTAGCATACTTTAATAGCAAGATCTTTACCAAGGAAACACTTTCAACAATATTTCATATGAGAATAACAGAAGTTTGATATGCCAATATTTTCAATAATTACGTTAATCACTCAGGGGGGATTAACCAAACAAACAATGTGTTCAATGAAAGCATCATATTGAAAGCATATGCGCAAACTGACAGTATTTGGCAATTTTTCCTAAATCTGTCTTTTATGTCTATTTGCTTGCAATTAGTAAGAAATTACTTAAATTCCAATGCATTCTCTCCGACTGTATTACAACTTCACAGAATAATCAAGTGCAAGTAGACCGAACAGGTGCAAGAAATACGACAGTCATTGTTGACACTTTGCTTTTATTCCTTAAGTTTGTCAACATTAAGTTTCATTTCGTTTGCCTCTGAGTATAGTTATATTCACCCAGGACGAACTTGTATTGAATAAATCAGTAACAATTAATATGGACATTTGTATGTAAACGCAGACCCGTAGAATAGTGTGTAGGTAGCGGTTTTTTTAGTAAACACGTGACTGTTCCCGGCAAATAGGAACAGTCTATTTATGACAGAGAACTTCTTGAAATACGTCAATTATCTTCTTTTAAATGTCTCGATTTCAAAACAGTCTGGTGTGAATTGAGTAAAATAGGATGATGTTTTATTTTCCATAAGGAATCAGATCGTTGTATAAATACATAAAGTCAAGTTCTAGCCATTTCCAAATACCAACTTTCAACCTCCATGTTGGCGCAGGTTTCATATTCAAAGCGCATTTGATTTAGTATAAATATACGTAAATATTTTGAAGTTTTAATACTTGGTGAGCATGTATACACTTACGCACAAATTTACTTTCATTACCGACACAAATAGCTACCTTTAATCTAAAGAAGCATCTTTACAATAAAGCCTCACATCATAAATTTGTCAGATGTGAATTTACTGATTTGATAAGTAACGAAAATATAAGAACAGCTGCCTTGCGAAATATAGCGCGCATATTTGGGTTACCTCGGCTAACAAATACGTTCAGCACCAAATTGAATATGAAAACGTTTTAGAAAAACAATAGATAACTGTTAACGTTTGTCTCCTGGGAAATTTATTTCTGTAAGTAATCATTGTAGCGAAAACACTCACAGAAAAAATATTTATATCTTGGTGCCAATATGTGTTTGTTTTGTATAAGCTGATTTCTTTTGAAACACTGCCTAAAGATTTCTTGTAAAGACAAGACAGAAATAATACCAAAGAGCAGTCCAGTAAAGCAGTCCGTTTGGCTCAATTTTTTTTCTTACCACGTTAATCACGTAATAGTTTGCAGGTGGTCTTTATTCACAGGTGTTTCTACTGTAGATGAATAGTGCCATGTGATCTCCATGCTAATCTTTATTCTTAGGGTGGTTTTTATTCTTAGGGTGGTCTTTATTCGGAGGTGGTTATCTACACAGGTTTGACTGTACAGTCTAAATGATTGTAAAATAAAATATTTACATTCACGATTCTAAGCTGTACTAAGCTGCGCTAAATTATTCCTCAGTAATTAAATCATGTATGTTTGGGATGACTTCTGCACTGGAAAACCATAATAAACTTTCTGTATATTAAATTTATAGCATACAGTATCATCAAAAGCCTGTAGGGAGTGATAAAATTTCAACTTAAAGTTAACAGTTTCAACAAATTTGCATTTGTAGCACAACTCCCTTATGATTTCCTTTCTACTTTTATTCAATCTAAAAAATGATATTTCGTTACATGTCGATCATCAATAAAGAACTTCTAATGGATGTCTTTCCAAACACATCACTATACTCATCATATAGAAATTTGAATTGACTAAACAAATTCCACTTCTATATGTAGTACAGCTTGCTATCAAACTGATTTTAACATATCTCATATCAGTTTAAAGTTTATATTTTACTCCATACATCTAGCGAATTATATTCTCTAAATATAAATTATGTGTTCAATGAACGTTAATGAATACAATTTTGAAGAAGAGCATACGTCAAAAAGTGCTTCATTTTAGCACAAATAATCAACATAGAAACATTCTGTAATGAAGTCGCTCTCCACCCATTAATTATACAACAAAACATTCACATAGATTATTGAATAATTTACGATACTGCAACATATTATAAAATGCTGATTTCACAGAAGTTGACTGGAATGTATAGCTAAAACTTTTAGATTAAGCAAGGAAAACGATTGACAATGCTTAAACACCTTAGAAAACTCATAGCAAAAATGACCATAAAGCACTTTTTATTTAAAGCTTAAAGCATTGCTCGTAATGTTATCCATTTGTATAACTAGCACATCGTGATTGTCATACGACAATACTGTCCTTGCCTCATTTCCGATGTACAACAGATAAATGATGTCAATTGATTTTTCATGTTATTGGTGTTTTCAATTACGGCTTCCTCATTACGGACAGTATGCAAATATTTCATCATTATTTTAATGATTAATGTTGAGTGGTTTTATTTCTTTATGCTTTTGTTTTTTATTATTATTATTGACAGCATATTAAATATCATCTCTCTTCGATCCATGGCTGTGTTCATAGTAACTAGAAGCCTGTTTCAACAGTCGGACTTAAAACCCCCCGCGTCGCCCCGTTACACAATTATTTTGATCGATACATCTTCTGTGATACCTTCTTTTGTTTTGGTCGGAGTGAGCCCCGATAGCTAATAATATAAGTTGTAAGAACTTGTTTGAATTCGCAGTTCAGATTAAATAAATAAGTACGAACTTGTGTCGATTACGTTTTGTTCTTTGTTCAGGAAAAAGCAGTCAGAACGTCTTCTTTTTCATAAAAAATTATTACCTTAATATATTAAGCACTGTATGCACGACTTGGATGTTATATAATTAACATTCATCCATTTGACTATGAGGATCTTACATGGCCTGTTGTGGAGGGCTGGTTTGTTCCGACCAGAGGGAAAGCGGGGGGATAGGAGGAACCGAGCGAAGCATGAAGTGAGTGACTTGACTTGACTTGACTTGAAATATAAATTACTCAGACAATGATACTCAACAAAATAGTGAAATTAGTAGAACAAATGATTGAATTGTTTGAAAGTATTCTTTTCACAATAACCCTTTATACATTATTCCTATCATTTTGCATAGAAACGTGATCATATTCTAGGGATGAAATTGTATAAATATTGTTTAATGTCACCAAGCTAAATTATTTATCAATTATGCATTGTACTAAGCTGTAAATCTGTAATTATTATTTTTGTTTCTTTATTGTCAGTAAACACAATTTTCCCCTATATCGCTGAAAGATCAGTTGCATTATGAACATTTGTTTACAAATCCTCTTACAGATCGATTGTTCTATCAATGTAGCCATTATCTGAACGAAACTTATGAATAAAATATTTTGTCTTTGCTGTTCAAGCTACGCGGAATCACTTAAATATTGAATAATCCCTTTTTTATTAAAGTTTTTCCAAACAAACCTTAGAACATTAAATATAAAAGCTATTTGATAAAATTTGAATGGATTTCTTGGTAAATTAAAGTCTGAATGTCAAAAGCCTATACAAAACCAGTGATATAAACATGCAAATGCCGTCAATAAATCATATATCAACTAACATTAGATCTGCACGGACCACATTAACACTGTCTTGTTGTTGTCTCCGAATATATGAAAGCGTTTTCATTACTACCTTTAGCCTAAAAGCAAGATATTGATAGTATAAGGCCTGAACTTGCTACAGTATTGTTTTTCATTTTGGAAATCTGGAGCGTGGCAAATAGTATCAGTAGCTAAATTATTAAAGCTTTACATTTATAATATACTGAAAAGTCGAACATTTGTAGTTACTAAACCTTGATTAACCCAACGACAAGTACTGTACTTCGTAAATGCAAAAATTGTGAAAAGTAAGAAATTGTCACAAAACAATAACGATTAAATTATGCAAATGTTTTATATGCTATTTGGTTTTTGAAGTGGTATATGGGAATATATTACCCGCCTAGACCTATATTACCCGAGCCGTTAGGCGAGGGTAATATTATGTCAAGGCGGGTAATATATCCCCATATATCACATCAAAAAACAAAAAACAATTTTATTACCCTTCCCTGTCTCAAATATTAAAATATTCCGTTTATGTTTTATTTATTTAACGACTGAACGTAACCAGACGTTCAAATCCCCTTATGATACCTCAATGTCACTGCGTGACGTCACAAATCAGCACGGACTTATACATTGACGTAGTGTACGCGGCGAACAAGCTCACGTTCAGCATAGGGTACAGTAACGGGGTTATGTCAAGTGTATATTACCGGCTTGCCCGTAAATATCAAAATCTATAAACGGATCGTTGACCAATCAGAAGACCGCAAATTTCATCGAAGGGTAATAAATGTATATATATCAGCTCCATTGTTTTTTTTTTGGTGAAAGTACAGCAAAAGAACACCATGGATTTTATTTTCTAAACATTATATATAATAATTTTATGTTAATCAAAGATATCGTTAAACCATAGCTTTTTTAACTGGCCGGAAAAGCCGGAACAGCATGGTAGCACAAATTGTGTGTCTAGTTTTATGTTTATTGATAGACATTGACAATGTTGAATAGTGATATCAACACATGCGTTTTGAAAATGAAGAACTTGTAAGATTGTTGTTAAATCAAATGGTGTACAATTCGCTTCTATGCAACAAAGGAAGCAGTTCAATACAAAATAGGTTGTACATTGCGAAAATGTCTATCAGCTTGTAAGTCCTTTTTACATTTGAGAATGAAAAGAAATACTTGCACTGAACGTAGTTCATGATGGATGTCTGAAATGTTTGCATAAATAAATTTGTAATTAACTTCCTTAGATTGATTACTGTTCGATTAATATGACACATGAGTTAACATTTAACACATATGATAACATTTAACACATATGTTAACCTAAACACATGTGTTAACATGTAATATATTGTCAAAGTAAAATTGCTACAATTTTTCTGCTGTTCATGTTTAATCAATTGAAACCTCTGCTCGTTTGATTCTTATACCCTACACGGTGCCTTCGAAATTGAACATTCAATTATTAAAATTATTTGTTCTCACAAATTGAAAATGAAAACTACCGTTTGAAATACATTAAATATTTGTAAACCAATACGCTTTTACAGAAAAATTATCAGTTTTAAATTTTGAAAGATTTAGGTTGCTTTGTTATAGGTATGCGAGTTACTGTCAAGCAAATTGTCACCAATGTAAGTATAGACAAAACAATTTCAGAGGACAAACGAGATATTGTAATAAAATTGTTTTGTTTTCCCTTTCTTTTAGTTTAAATTGTGTTTTAAAGATTTAACATTCACGCTAAAAGGTGTTATTTCATGTCACATGTATTACGGGTTCTTTGTTTCATCACACATTTTGTTTGCTTTATTACGCGCTTGTAATCGTGTTAACGCCTTTAATTGTGATTTTACGGGTTTAAAACTAATTAGTTTCTTTAAAATGGCTCTTAAATGTCTTTGAAGTCATAAAAATGTGCAAGAGTGTCGCTCCATTTTATTTCCTGAAACCAACTTGCTGCGGTTAATGAATGAATTTTCTAGAAACATTCACGATGCAATGTCAACAGAGGGGCTTTTCACCATTGAGTAATAACTTTACTCGAAAGTTCTAAAACCCGATTTGCAGATGCTAGAATAATTATGTTATTTGCTCCATGAATCATTTAGAAAATTAACTATCGAAAAAAACAGAGACAGATTTAGAAAAGGGTTAAAGAAGATATGCCGATACATTTTACAAATCCTTCAGAGAAAAGTATCTAATGCACTAAAAGCTTCCTTTCCCTAGAACCACACAGAGAGCCATATTCATACGTACAAGGATGATGTTTTTGTGAATTTAGTTTACATGGGTTAAGCTTAATGAATCTTCATCTTGTCAATACAGTTTGGGTGGTAATCGTCTTGCTGTTCGTCCGTCTTGCTGTCCGCCCGTCTTTTTGCTGAGTTCATTTTAAAATTTAAATTTAGTTTCGGATCTGTAATAATCAGTTTTTTTTTCAAGACGGGTCATGGTGAGTCAAAACATAGAAACCATTGCGTTAACCTGCTTTTAAAAAAGTATTCAAACAGAATAGTTTCGACTATAATACAAGCAATAACTACACGAGTTGCGAGTAGAAAATGCGACACCAACTCGGAGGCGTTGGGAATTTGCTTTGGCGTTGTCCGTCAGTCCGTCAGCAAGTCCGCCCGTCCCTCTGTCCGTCCGCTCGTGCATTCTGAGATTACGTGGTCATTTGTGGAGGTGAATGGTTAAGGATATCTTCGGTATCTTCATTTACTGTATTCTCTTTAGAGCTAAGTGGTAACGTTACGGTCATAAAGAAATCAAATGCTGTAAGTTTAAACAAGAATTCTTAAGTTGTTATATAACCAGAATAGCAAAGCTTAACTGATTTGTCCAAATCAATTTCTTGATATTGATACAGTGTACTGACTATTCATTTTATGAACAAGAAGAAGTGCAGACTTAGAGCATTCACTGCATTGTGGCAGAAAGGTGAAACTAAAACAATATGTACAGTAGAATTTGCATTCGGAAATGCATCTGTCATAAAACCATATGATAATGTCAACTCTGATTTCGTATTCTCTAGTTTATATGTTTATAACCGAATTTACGGTAGAAGAAAAAGACAACAATTGGCATGATACCACAATACTAGAAAACTGTTAGGATTATAGATTTGTAGGATTCCTAATGCTAGCTTAAAACACATCAGTGTTATTTTCGATCTATCGGGCAATATGATTTAGGAATAATATAGCATCTTAAAACAGAAAAAACATAAATTCCGACAAATCTGCTTTAGCATGTACGTATTGGAAACTGTCCAATATATATTTTGCCTTTCTATGAAGAGGTGACAAAATCTTAAACTCAAAACACTGAAATGAAAATGAAAAACAAAACAGCTTGCTTAACAAATTTGAATAAAATCGGATTTAGTAATTTGATTTTTAATTGCACACAGCTAACCTTTGCTAACTTTTTCTCTTTAACGGCTGCTTTGAGGATAAATAGTGTTAATTTGTTTCGAGTAAAAATCCGTCTGAATAGGTGTGTGTAAAAAATCAGAAGAGGAAATACCGTATAGGTTGTTTACATGACACATTCGTTTGTTAAACGCAATAACTGTGTAAACTTATTTTAAAATCAGTTTGTGTATATAGTAAAATGGGACCGGGCACCTAAAACTAGACAAATAGACACATCCTGAAACAAACAAACTACATAGTTTCTAAATCGGAGTACCAAAATCGGAAATGAATAAAAGAATGTTAAATAATACAAATAAAGCTGAAGTAAGATAGTGCATAAAAAGACAAGAGCAGACAGCTTAGAGACCGACAAACAAGTCACATGTTTCACTCAAAAAAATTATGTTGACAAATTGTAGCTGACAGACAGAGTAGACAATATGTCCAAACGTTTGCACAAGGGACATCTCAAACGCAATTTGAATAAGGAAAATATTACGTTTTGTATAGACAAAGAATATGTCAACACAGCAATTGTGGCTTCATTCCAGCGTATGATGTAGATCACCTATGAGTATTGTTAGGGGTAACAGAAAGTTCAGGGTAGGCGTTGTTTATTGTGTATCTGTGATTCAAATTATACGTAACATCAAATGTGAAGAGTCACCCCGCTTCATTTCCAGAATATACAATTTCAGTTTTCACTTTAAACAGTAAATACCATTAAATGTTCAAAGGGACATAGACGGAAAATTCTCTGCTTCAACAGCAAAGATATAGATCAAAAGCAAACTGCATCGATTGGAAGGGAAATCATGATCTGCACTGGTCGCAAAAGCAATACAATTTACCACATGCAGTACTGAAATTATGTCAAAGTTAACTAAAACTATACTAGTGAAAGTAAATGAATATATTTATTTCCATTAAAAATGTTCACATATTTATTGATGCACTCCCTAAAATTTGATATACTTTTAGATAACTTAAAAACTATAAGAAACGTGTTTACGAATAGTATTTTCCTCAAATATGAAAGATTCAGCAAACATAATGAACAAAACAGGTAAAAGTTACGTCAAAGGATGCACTATAGTACCGTTAAACCTTCATAGTAGGTGGATAGCGATTTATTACACCAGGTTGTTATACTTGCCCTTGTTATATCATGCTTTCCTTGCAAGACTTTCATAGTTATAAGTTTACGTTAAAAATTTAGTGAAAAAAGAACGTCTTGTTGTAGAGTATGTACCTTTAATATATTTTGTAAAATGATGAAGCCAGGCAATTGAAAAAGTCGATCTGTATTATTTTGTGAAGCCCATAGCCATATGCTTTATTTTGAATTCGATATAGAATTGAATAAATTGTTGATGTGTATTTTATCAAAAGCGATGCATTGCATATAGAAATTACTTAATGGATACTGATGAACGCGGTCTGACCATTTGAAAACAAATTTTTGTCTGAAAACCTCAATTGTGAGCTAATTATGAGGGAATACATTTTCTAGTCATATTTTTGCCGTCCCAATTTACTCATATCAGGAAAAAGCCTTACATAGAAAATTGAGACATAACTCAATACTCTAGTGTTAGACACCACTAATAAATAAAATAGCTTTCACACTTCCGAACTCAATAAAGGCAA